>CAHIKZ030002342.1:190000-312500 GCA_903632075.3 Acanthosepion pharaonis
CCCACATCTATTCAAAAGATTCTGTTTTGCACTGATCGTTAACGGTCGAAGAGAATTCGAACAGAACGTTTTGATAAAACCCAACATTAAAATGGGGATAAACTAGCTTTTTTTTTTTTACTGTTAAATGATAATAATTGCTTACAATATTTACATTATTCAGAGTCTTACCCTCCTCTTCGTTGTCCTCAAGGACACATGGACCAGTGGATAAAGACGTTGGTTAGATCCAGTGATTAGATCCAAAGAGTTGTGAGTTCAATACCAGGCCACGGCAGTGGTGAACCAAAATTTGGAGAGTTGAGTTAAAGGGAAATAACTAAGAGATCCAGAAGAGGCATGGCACGTGGAACTAGAACAATCTCCCCTGTGTACGAAATATAGGGTTCGATTCGAAATTCCAGTCGCATGAAGAAGGCCGGAGCGTACAATGGCTGAAACGTTATGAATATGGCAATGGAGGATAACAATCCGAATAATATAAGTAATAATAATACCTCATCTCAGAGATATAGACAGATAATAATTAATTTTAAAGTCCACCATGTGACTTCTTTGTTTCTTTTCTATAAATATGTTCATGGCAAATCCGAAATCTCCTCTTGTATTCATTGTAAATATTCATTTACTATTAGATTGGAAATTAGATTTTAACCTTCTGCCCTGTAAGTAGCTAGATATAACCATGTTCTTGTCTAATATGGGATTATCAGGTGCTGTAAGCTTGGGTGTGCGGGTGGCGTAATGGATGACTCGGAATTTTAATCGGAGAGCCAAGTTTCAATTCCAGTTGGGTTCGTTAAATTCACTTACGCGAAAATACCCTTGGGAAAGCTATGAATACATTTCTTCTCCCCCAGCTATGGATTAATTAGTAAGACTTGTAGCATTAAATCATTATCTCAAAAAATTCCTACAATCTAAAAATATTTTCCCGTTTTAAATGACTTACAAAGGATTGATAAACCATAAAAAAGGAATCAATCAATCTATTCTAATATTTTATCGCACTTTGGGATTCCCTTCTGTTTTCTTGCTTTCTTGCCACGTATAACCTTCAAAAAATTAAATGCATCGCCAGTCGCCATCTTCTGTTTTTCTGAATGCTGTTCTTTTATTGTCTTTTCTCTTCAGTAATGACTTCTCATTCTTTTTTTTTTTTTTTTTTTTTTTTTAAGCGTTTCACCCCAAGCAAGGCGGGAAGCCACTAGGACGCAAGGGGTTACAGAAGATTTGGAGCAAGATCAGATAGGAGTGATAGAAGAAAGGATGAGGAGAAGGATAGTGGATAGATCAAGGCAACTGGAGATGTCGATTAACATTACATTTGAATAGTTGGAGATTATAGCTCTCAGGGAAACTGGAATAGGGAAGTGAATTCCACAGGCGAGAGGTGCGTGACATGAAGCTGTTGGAGAAGAAGAGACGGCTACATTTAAAAGTTTCGACAGTGAAGGGGTGAGAGCGAGATGCCAGCCTCGTAGGGCGCTTGAACTCATGAAGTCTGGGAACCCGCCAATCCAGCTCCTCGGAGCAAATGCCATGAGAGTATTTGTAAAACAGGCAGAGAGAGGCGACAGCGCGTCTGTGAGAAAGTGACTGTAGACGAGATGCGAGAGCAGGGCCAATTATATTGCATATCCGCCTCTGGAGCCTATCAAGAACCCCGAGGCAAACAGAAGGGGCTCCAGACCATATATGGCAGCAATACTCCATGCAAGGGCGAATTGTTGATTTGTAGATCTGGAGGATCGGTTCCGGGGAGAAAAATTTCCTGGCGCGGCACAGGGGGCCAACTTTCCTTGCGGTGGACGAAGCAATTGACTCAATGTATTTGTTCCATCTCAGGTCAGCCGTCAACGTGATACCGAGCAGCCGCAGAGAGGTGCTCTCGAGAAGTTGAGCGTCAGACATTCTAATGGAGGGAAGGGAAGGATCTCTGTGGTGATTAATTCTCAACCTCTATGTGTCATAGTGGCATTATCGCCTTACTTTTGAAACGATTACAGACACTCGAGCTGAAAGAGTAGTTCTCTTAGTCAAGAAGACATTTCTATTTCCTAAAACCAGCTGATATTCTTTACTCGTCCCCCCTTTTATTTTTGCCTTTATTCATATTTCTTAACCGTCTTTTGCAATTCGTTCTCTTCTTCCAGTTCTTGATCATTCTCGATCTTCCACCCACTCGGAGCCCTTCCCTACAAAACAAAATGTCACAATACTTCCAGGGTACTTGTCAATGTCTATTCACTTTAGTCTCACGCTCACAAATAAATAAATAAACGAATCCATTCATTAACCCTTTCCCTGACCCGAGGCTAGACCAGGTGTTATTATTCTCTTCTAACTCGTTTTCTGATTACATAGGCTGGCACGTTTTGATTAGAAGATGTTTCTATCGTAGGGGATGGACAAGGAAGTTGTACATGCAATTAAAATCCTTCTGGTCAATCAAGTTCTTCCCAGTATGGACGACACGGTCTACCAAGATGACTCGACGATATACTTTTCTTTTTTTTTTTTTTTTTTTTTGTATATAACTTTTAATTCCTTTTATAATTTTCGAGTGCTTAAAGAAACAATGAATGGGGAAAAAGCATTTTTTTTTTCAAAATTAAGGGTTTTAAAAATCATAGCACAGTTCTCGTTCTTTTCATCTGATGTTTCGATCTTCATTTTGTTATAAAGAAATTGTTTCTTAGAAGGATGGCGATCAAAAGACTACAATTAATAATCCTACCATTCCTTCTACGACTTGACCTTGTTTCATTCGATAATGTTAGACCAAACCTTTTTACTAATATTTTCAGTCTATCATTTTGTTTTTAGGTTAAGTATTTTCATTATTATTATTATTTTTATTATTATTATTATTATTATTATTATTATTATTACTATGGACACATTATTATTATTATTATTATTTCATGTTTTTTTTTTTTTTTTTTTTTTTTTTTATCTCCGATGAAGTTTTAGCGTTACATAGACAAAGTTCTTTTTAAGTGTGTGTGCTGAATTACTTAATAAGACAATTTTCTGTATGTCTAAATTTGGGGTTTCAGGGATCTTTCAGTGTGTTGTTTTGTTTAAATTATATATTACCACTGGTATTATTCTTGTTTTCAATTTCCACATTTTTTTCTAATTATTTCCAGGTCTTTGTATTTTTAGTTAGTGTTGCTATGTTTTTAGATCAATTAAGGCAAGTTTTTTTTCTGGTTTTTGACAAAATTATATTTGCTTTTTTTTTCTGTCTGTGTGGATGGTTAATCCCAAAGAATGGTCATCTTCTATTTTTTTATTATGTTGTTGTTTGCTTACACATTTTCCATAAAGTGTTTGCAAATTGTCCATTGTGTTTTTATTTAAATTCATTTTTATAGAACATCCTGAGATTAGATGGTTTATTGTTTTGGTATTCACAGAACTTGCATTTTGATCCACATTATTATGTATGATATGAATTTTATATTATTTTATTATTATTTTATTATTTTATCTAGTTTTAATCTGTTTTCTTAGTGTTGCTTTTTAGATGAAGCATTTTATTTAAATTATTTTATCACTAGTTTTAATCTGTTTTATTAGTGTTGCTTTTTTAGATAAAGCATTTTATTTTTTATTTTATCATTATTTTATCAGTTTTATTACAGTTTTTTAATATTTGTTTTATTAGTGTCACTAGTTTTTAGTTTTATTATATGCTTTTTAAGATTTTTTATTTAAATTATTTTATCACTAGTTTTAATCTGTTTTATTAGTGTTGCTTTTTAGATGAAGCATTTTTATTTAAATTATTTAAATTAGTTTTAATCTGTTTTTAGTGTTGTTTTTAGATGAAGCATTTTTTTTTAAATTATTTTATCACTAGTTTTTTTTTATTAGTGTTGCTTTTTAGATGAAATTTTATTTAAATTATTTTATCACTAGTTTTTAATCTGTTTTATTAGTGTTGTTTTTTTAGATGAAGCATTTTTTATTTAAATTATTTTATCACTAGTTTTAATCTGTTTTATTAGTGTTGCTTTTTAGATGAAGCATTTTTTATTTAAATTATTTTATCACTAGTTTTAATCTGTTTTATTAGTGTTGCTTTTTAGATGAAGCATTTTTATTTAAATTATTTTATCACTAGTTTTAATCTGTTTTATTAGTGTTGCTTTTAGATTTTAGATTTTTATTTAAATTATTTTTATTTAAATTGTTTTTATCATTTTAGATGAAGCATTTTTTTAAATTATTTTATTTTTAATTGTTTTTTTAGCTTTTTAGATGAAGCATTTTTTATTTAAATTATTTTATCACTAGTTTTAATCTGTTTTATTGTTGTTTTTTGCTTTTTCTTTAAATTATTTTATCACTAGTTTTAATCTGTTTATTTTTTTTTTATTTTAAATTAATTATTTTTATTAGTGTTTTTTTTTTTTAATTTTTATTTAAATTATTAGTCACTAGTTTTTTCTGTGAATTAGTGTTGCTTTTTTTTAATTTTTATTTAATTTTTTTATCACTAGTTTTTAAGTGTTTTTTTAGATAATTTTTTATTTAAATTATTTTATCACTAGTTTTAATCTGTTTTCTTAGTGTTGCTTTTTAGATAATTTTTATTTAAATTATTTTATCACTAGTTTTAATCTGTTTTATTAGTGTTGCTTTTTTTAGATGAAGCATTTTTATTTAAATTATTTTATCACTAGTTTTAATCTGTTTTATTAGTGTAAATTTTTAGATGAAGCATTTTTTATTTTAAATTATTTTATCACTAGTTTTAATCTGTTTTCTTAGTGTTGCTTTTAGATGAAGCATTTTTATTTAAATTATTTTATCACTAGTTTTAATCTGTTTTATTAGTGTTGCTTTTAGATGAAGCATTTTTATTTAAATTATTTTATCACTAGTTTTAATCTGTTTTATTAGTGTTTCTTTTTAGATGAAGCATTTTTTATTTAAATTATTTTATCATTTTTTTAATCTATTTTATTAGTGTTGCTTTTAGATGAAGCATTTTTATTTAAATTATTTATCACTAGTTTTAATCTGTTTTATTAGTAAAAATTTTTAGATGAAGCATTTTAATTTAAATTATTTATCACTAGTTTTAATGTTTTTATTAGCTTTTTAGATGAAGCATTTTTATTTAAATTATTTTATCACTAGTTTTAATCTGTTTTATTAGTGTTGCTTTTTAGATGAAGCATTTTTATTTAAATTATTTTATCACTAGTTTTAATCTGTTTTATTAGTGTTGCTTTTTAGATGAAGCATTTTTATTTAAATTATTTTAACACTAGTTTTAATCTGTTTTATTAGTGTTGCATTTTAGATGAAGCATTTTTATTTAAATTATTTTATCACTAGTTTTAATCTGTTTTATTAGTGTTGCTTTTTAGATGAAGCATTTTTATTTAAATTATTTTATCACTAGTTTTAATCTGTTTTATTAGTGTTTTTTTTAGTTGAAGCATTTTTATTTTTAAATTATTTTATCACTAGTTTTAATCTGTTTTATTAGTGTTGCATTTTTAGATGAAGCATTTTTTTAAAATTATTTTATCACTAGTTTTAATCTGCTTTTTAGTGTTGCTTTTTGTTTTTTATTTAAATTTAGTTTTAATGTTTTCTTAGTGTTGCTTTTTAGATGAAGCATTTTTATTTAAATTATTTTATCACTAGTTTTAATCAGTTTTCTTAGTGTTGCTTTTTAGATGAAGCATTTTTATTTAAATTATTTTAACACTAGTTTTAATCTGTTTTCTTAGTGTTGCTTTTTAGATGAAGCATTTTAATTTAAATTATTTTATCACTAGTTTTAATCTGTTTTATTAGTGTTGCTTTTTAGATGAAGCATTTTAATTTAAATTATTTTATCACTAGTTTTAATCTGTTTTATTAGTGTTGCATTTTAGATGAAGCATTTTTATTTAAATTATTTTATCACTAGTTTTAATCTGTTTTATTAGTGTTGCTTTTTAGATGAAGCATTTTTATTTAAATTATTTTATCACTAGTTTTAATCTGTTTTATTAGTGTTGCTTTTTAGATGAAGCATTTTTATTTAAATTATTTTATCACTAGTTTTAATCTGTTTTCTTAGTGTTGCTTTTTAGATGAAGCATTTTTATTTAAATTATTTTATCACTAGTTTTAATCTGTTTTATTATTGTTACTTTTTAGATGAAGCATTTTTATTTAAATTATTTTATCACTAGTTTTAATCTGTTTTCTTAGTGCTTTTTAGATGAAGCATTTACACAAGTTACGCAACGTCGAATCTGGTCACTACCAAGATAATATAATGGAACTGTTAATCGGAGATCCGAATTGCAATTACAGTTGGCTTCGTTATATTCGCTTACTCGCAAATATCCTTGGGAAACGGTATGAAACTACGTCTTCTCCCCCAGCTATAGGTTAATTAGTAAGCGATTAATGATTATTATCACCCAAAACCTCTCACAATCATTTATACAAAGCATATAAACCTCAATGTGTCATTTGATGTCGGCAATATTTTTCGGATAAATTCGTATGACTGGAATATATATTCTTTTTGTCAAGAGTCAAATGTATTACTGGTATTGTATTTAAAAAAAATATATTTCTGCTATTTTTTGCTATAAAAATCTATTTTTATACTTACATAGTATTTTGAACCCAGTTTGGGTGTTAACTATTTGCCCATAGTTGGGACCCTAACAGGTGCTACCACACCCGGGTCACAACAGCAGCAGTTAAGAGGTGGTTTCAGGCTACACAAAACCTCCAATCTGCCGATCAGAAGCCTTGCTGCCAGGTGTAGTTTATCGTCATACCCTGGTCTTCTGTTACTTTGTTTCCTTGAATATGTCAACTACATAAGAAAAGAAACGGTTTAGTTTTTGACTTCCTATATTTCACTTAGTAGCAGTGATAACTGGTGACAATGAGAGAATGTATACACCTGTATAAACTTATTTATTGGTAAGAAGTGAAAGAAGAATATCTGACGAACGCCGAAGTAGTAAAAATTGCGCGTAAGGATCAGTGTAGAGTCTCTACGAAGATTTGTTGGAAGGCTGTTAAATTGCTCTCGGTTTAGGAACAATTGTATTTTTTATGTGAAAGGCGGCAACAACATGATATGAAGTTTGGTTCTCAGCAAAAAGAAAAGGGAAAGGAAAAATATTTCATATTAATATTTATATTTATAGTTTAAAACATTTTGGCGAGCATGGCCCTGATTGAATCAACTTTCTAAGGTTTAAGATAGTCGTTTTAAGGTTTAAGATATTGGTCTTAAGGTTTAAGACAGTGGTTTTAATGTTTAAGACAGTGGTTTTAAGGTTTACGATATTGGTTTTAAGGTTTAAGACAGTGGTTTAAAGGTTTAAGACAGTGGTTTTAAGGTTTACGATATTGGTTTTAAGGTTTAAGATAGTCGTTTTAAGTTTTAAGACAGTGGTTTTAAGGTTTAAGATATTGGTTTTAAGGTTTAAGACAGTGGTTTTAAGGTTTACGACAGTGATTTTAAGGTTTAAGACAGTGGTTCTTAAACTTTTTTTTCTCTGGGCCGCATTTTCGGGTGGAAAATTTGATCGCGCCTCACTTAATTATATATGACAAAAAGTACATTTGAAAAATAAAAACAAAGAGAGAGAGATAGATAGAGAGAGAGAGAGGGGGGGAGAGAAAGAAAGAAAAAGAGAGAGAGTTAAAAGGAGATAACCACGGATCCGAAGTGAAAACATTATCATTGATAACTCTCTCCTCCAATTTGCAGTCCCTAGTTACGATTTTCGTAATACTTGACATAATGCCAAAATATCACAATGATAAAATCGGTCAATAGTTATTTATAACATTTTATACTGGGACTCAGGCATGCAATTACAAGTTATCCGTAATAATATTTGAAACTGTGAAACCATATTTAATTTTGGCATATAAACTTCTTGAAAACTGTTTCTAAATCTTTGATTGTCTTCCAATCATTCCGCCACACTTGCTATCCTCTTACGCCGTACCTATGAGGTGCGTCGTACCGTTTTGAAAACATTGGTTTTAGAGAATAAGAAAAAGGAAACAGATTTTAATATACCGAGAGATTGACAGTTAAAATTTCTTGAACATTTGAGGAAAGAGTGCTGGGGGAGTATAACACCACAAATGACATAGTAAAAGCAAAATGAATAGTGGAAAACCTATTTAAAGTATTTGCGTGAGTGAATAGCAGAAAATGGACAAAGAATGATAGTAAAGAGGCAAAACTTAGAGCAACAAAATACACACACATACACATACACACACACAGAGAAAGAGAGAGAGAGAGAGGGAGAGAGAGGGAAAGAGAGAGAGCCATGATCAAGTCTATCTTTAAAAGACATTGGTTTGATTTTTACGATTTAACAGTAACAAAAGATAGAAAGTTTTTGTGAGCTGCACCCTTCTACTTTTAATAGGGCAGACGTCAGAGACGTCCCCATGTTTAGAAAAGAAAAAAACCAAAATGGTCTTCAGATATGAGGAGCGGCACCCTATATAAAGTCACCTTTGCCTTTCTCGTCCCCATATATTTCGTCTGAAGCCGGACTGTCGTAGTTAGAATACAGCCTGCCAGTGATTTGGCTTTCTCTTCTGTCGGCAATAAGATGTCCCACTACTTCTTCTTGCTAGAATTTGGGCCGCAATTTGAAGACTTTTCAGGGCCTCCTCCATCACTTCCCTAGTCACGATATTTAGCTTCCGGGTCTTGGGGTCCGTTGTTACTAACGATATTGTCCTTGTATTCACCGTGTCCAATACAGACGACATTGATTTGATTTTTACGATTAAACAGTAACAAAAGATAGAAAGTTGTTGTGGACTGCACCCTTGTGTAAATTAATTGAAACAACCAATTTAGTTTCCTTTCTTTCAACATACGGTCAGTTTAAGACCCACTGGACTGACAGGATATAATAAATTTCTATTTTATTCCTCAGATTAGATCATTTGCAGTGGCGTGCAATGATATGAATCTATATAATGATAGAATATTTGTGTGTGTGTGTGTGTATGTGTGCGTGTTTTTGTTGAAACTTGAAACAACCGCTTTAGTTTCCTTTATTTCACCATACAGTCAGTTTTAGACCCACTGGAGTGACAGTGTGTAATCAATTTCTATTTTTTCCTTCGATTAGGTCATTTGCAGTGGTGTACGGTAATATGAATCTATTTTCTGAATGTATGATAAAATTTGTTTGACCCTGAAAAATATTGCATCATCCGTGATTGCAACCAGATTTTTATCACGTCTAGACACTATTGTTTTGATTGTTGATTAGTTGTCCCACGGCCATTGTCTGTGATGGACGTTGCTCCAAGGAAGCTTACGAAAATTCTAACGCTGCACACTGGCAAGCCTTACCAGTGAGCAAATCAAAGTATTATAGACATGACCGGAAACTCTCCTGATTTAAATCAACCGAGAATCTGTGGTCAATCTGCAAGGAACAGCTTCGGGGAATGGACATACGAAGAACTAACATGTGCACTGGGTCATGTTTCAATGGAAAAAGACGAAAAGAAAGTAAATAATAACGGAATTATTCGTTTTGTTTCAATTAATTTGCACAAGGATATATAAGAACCAACGATATATATATAAGATAACGATATAAAAAAAATATTGCAACCCTGAAAAAGGCTTGTATCTTTTTAATATAATAATATATATATATATATACTCGACTCTCCCGTCGAATTCGACGTATGAGGGTCAAGCAGATCAGTTCCTAGGAAACCGACAGCCCGACAACAGCACATGAGATTTGATTATAGTGGTGAAGGTTTCGTGCAGGACCATACACATTTTTGAAGGTTGATTACAGAGACCTGGTGCACTAAGTGCCACAAGGTCCCCAAACGACCCTCCGCAGGTTTTGAATTCAGAGTTTTCCTTCTTCTAGACCAGTTGCCATCCAAGTGTGTCCTGCTATTTACCCATAGCTGGAGGGAGAAAAAGAGGATACACACCTTTCCCAAGGGTATTAGTGAATATAGTAGATTCGACTGGAATTCGAACTCGGCTCTCCGATTCCACAATCAAGCCGCTATCCATTACTCCACCATGCCTCTTATCTATGTATGTATGTATGTGTGTGTGCGTGATATTTTCTTCTAACACTTGAACTTTATGGCCTTGAATATAGTGAATTGGTATACTTATAGCTTGCTATTTTTATTTGATTGATAAATGTTTTTGATTTTTTAATGGTTTATTTAACTTTCTTTTCTCAGCCTTTGGGTCTCCTTTCCGTTTTCTTGCTTCTTTGACACGTATAGCCTTCAAAAAATTTAAATGCATCGCCAATCGCTATCATCTGTCTTCCTGAATGCTGTTCTTTTATTGTCCTTTCTCTTCAGTAATGATTTCTCATTCCCAGTAACCTCTTGTGTCATAGTGGCATTATCACCTTGCTTTTGAAACGATTTCAAACACTAGAGCTGAAAGAGTAGTTCTCTTAGGCAAGAAGACATTTCTATTTTCTAAAACCAGATGATATTCTTTACTCGTCCCCCCATTTTATTTTTACCTTTATCCATATTTCTTAACCGTTTTTTGCAACTCGATTTTCAATTTGAGATTTTACTAAAGTCGAATTTTGTCATTGCATAGCAACCATTGTAAAAAAAATATTCTGTTGTTTATATGTGGGAATATTTAAACTTTAAAGTAATGTTTCGCCTTTGTTTGGGGATTAACAGTTTTAACATTTCTGTATCTTTTTTACAATTTCTATGACCGTCTGTCGTGTATTTCTGTTTGATGTTCAGACCAAAGAATAACTGCCCATGTTTGGGGCTTTGAGATAGCAAAATAAATAAAACTTAAGTTGACATTCTCTAATGATTATTATCACAGAACATCTATTTACGCAGAGTTCGCATCCACTTGTCGTTTATGTGACATCCTGCGAGACGATTTTCGCTTGAATCTTCTCTAAATGATCTTTCAAGATAACGAGTGCCAAGATGGCAAGGATTAAACCCGAGGTTTAAGAAAAGAAACTCGTCCAATCAGTTTGGCTTTAGAATCATCGTTTATCTGTTTCTTTTTTTTCTTATTTTGCCGTTCATGGCTCAGTAAGCTCGTTGGTCAAGTGTTCTGCAACAGAAATGGCCGCCGGCAGTGAAAGCGTCAGATAATAAAGGCTAAGGAGACATGAGAAAAATTGAGTGTGGATGCGACATCAAAAGGGGGGGGGTGGATATTTGATGAAGGGTAATGACAGTTTAGGGGGAGCAAGGATTTGTAGAAATTCATTGGCACATGTGCAGGAGTTTCTGTTTGGGAAATAAAGGGGAAATACTTAATAGAGGATAAAACGGAAGATGTGTAGATATTAAAGAAATAAGTCTAAAACACTAAACGACAAATAAATTAAAAGAAAAATTTGACACAACAAACACATACACATATATATATATATATATATATATATATATATATATATATATATGTGTGTGTGTGTGTGTGTGTGTGTGTGAAAATATATAGAAAATAGGAAAGAACTGGTTAGGTAAATAATCCAAAGTCCCTTAGTATTTTAGTTATTATTTTTTAAAAAAATAGTGCTCGATACAAAAGTAAAGCATAAATATAATTATTTATTTAAAAATATCTAATTATAATTGTCGGACTTTGTCCATTTCATAATGTGTGACGTCATTTGTTTACATTTGATACTCCATGAGCAGATATGAATGTACGTGAGAGATGCATGAAAGATTGAAGTTTAAAGACAGTAAATTCGACCTTGTTAACCGAACGCTCCCCTGTGGCCAAATCGATAAAGGCACGTCAAGCCAAATGACGGTTCCGTATAGGATACAGGTTCGAATCCTGTCGGAGGACGAATATTTTCTATGAAAATTTTTCGGGCATAGCAGGCCGGTAAATGTTGTTTAATACTGTTTATTATAAACAGAGCATTTACTTAAATATTTGTATCTATAAAAAGAATGTATAAACATAAAAATGTCTTAATATATATATAGGGAAGAGGTTATAGTTGTTCCAACGAGAGTAAAGTGTATATTTTAAAAAGAAGAGAGAATCCGCAAACGTTTTTGGTTGTAATGTGAACTTTTTAAAAATATATATCTATATTATATTTTATTTTTTTTAAAAATATATATATTATATTTTATTATATTTTATTTTTTTATAAATTATGGAAAATAAAAAGAAAGAAAGAAAGAAAGAAAGAATCAATGGAAAACAACGAGAAGAAAGGAATATGGATTAAGCAATAAGAAAGGAAGAAAGAAAGAAAGAAAGAAAGGAAATAGAATGAAAAGAAAGGAAAATTAAATGCAAGAAAATCGAAAAAAAGAAAAGTAGAAAAAGAATTTGAAAGAAATAACAAATGAAATGCAAGAAAGATAAGAAGAAAAGAAAGAAAAAAAGGAACAATGAAAAAGAAAGGGAAGAAGAAGAAAAGAATAAAAGAAAGAAAACGGACGGTTGTTAATAATAATAATAATAATAATAATAATATTGTCGACCATATTATCTCAGGATATCCGGATCTAGCAAAAAATGAATATACCCACAGACATAACATGGTAGCGACGTATGTGCACTGGAAGATATGCAAGGAGCACAAAATCGAAACCATTGAGAGATGGTATGAGCACCAGCCAGACACAGTTACCCAAAATAACGATGTAACTATCCTCTGGGACATGATTATTCAAACGGACAGGGAAATAAAAGCCAACAGAACTGATTTTATCATATAAGGCAAAAAATTCAGGAAGTGTATGCTTATTGACATAGCAGTACAATCTGAGAGAATCATCCCCATAAAAATTATCGAGAAATTGTCCAAATACAAGGACCTGGTGATGTGGAGAATGAAGACTCAATAGTAATCTGAGCTCTGGGCCGCGTGAAAAAAATGAAGGGATAATTTTACAGTATCCCGGGTAACATCAGCATACATCGCCCTACTAGGAATATCCCATATACTAAGAAAAGTGCTATCAATTATATGACGATTCTCCTATAGGGCCTAAGGAGCATAGTTTAGACCCGGCTCTACAGGAACCAAAGCAGGAAACATAATATGCACAAATAATAATAATAATAATAATAATAATAATAATAATAATAATTTTACTTGTTAAAATCACGTGATGTTACTAAAAAAACGTTTTCATTCCGTTTTTTTTTTGTAATTTCCTTTTAAGGTTCCTTTTCTATGAAATGGTATGACATTTTGGAAAAGATAGTGTTATAGCTTCCCGTTGACGTTTTTTTTTTTTAAATTAGAGATACCCATCTTTTAAACTTTGTTGCCAGCCAGGAGTGACCAGTCTTCGCTATTATTTAGCCTTTAGCTGACGAAAGAGGAAAGATTCCTGCCTTTCCCGAAAGCAATAGTCCGCTATCAGACTCAGTCGGAATTTGTACTTAACTCGACGTATCGCGACGATAAGCCTTACACATCTAGCACAGCAAAAATCGGTTAGGAATTTATAGAGAAACCGAGGAAAATGATAGAGAATAGAAAATAATGTCGAGAGAGATATGCAACTAAATATAATTGCACTATATACATTGCTCGGACTATCATCCTCATCTTTGTTGCCATATTTATCACAACGTTTCGGACGTTTTACGCTCCAGCTTTCTTCAGATGGTTGGAATGTCGAACTGAACCCTTTATATCGCTCGCTAGGGTAGACTGTTCTAGTTCCACGTGCCATATCTAATGGATGTCAGTTATCAGTTATTTCCTGTTTATATGGCAAGAAATATGAGGACGATAGTCCGAGTAATGTAAATAGTGTACATAGTACCTCATCTCAGAAATATGGACAAATATAATTGCATTTAAAAAAAATATATTCCAACAAAGATAAAATAACTATATAGATATCCTAGCACAATTTTTCTTTCTAAAATACTCATAAAAAAATGCGAAAACAATCTATTAATATGACAGCCGTATCAATTTAACATTGTAACTTGTTAGCGATTTGAATTGTTTCACTTCATTTCCCAGATTTAAGTCTAAACGCTGACATAAAATCCATATTTCCTGTCATCAATGTCATTGACATTAAGTTAGGTACTCATAGAAGTCACTAAAAGAGATCGATTTATGGAAAGCAGTAAAACATCACAATCTCTTCAGGGATCCAAACTAAACGAAGACAAACGTCCACCAGCGAAATAGGAAGACTTCTTTTCCTAACAGTTCGAAATCTGGATGATATTTACTCGTCTTAGTCTGGCACAAGGTCACAAGTATGGGGCTGTCTTGTAGGATCGAAATCATTGCAGTTATAATCAACCGGTTCGTAATAGTTCTTGAGAAATTTTAGAAGTTCAGGGGGAAATTTTGGCAAAATTAAAATATTTCCTTTTACCTATAATTATTTTCGCCAAAACTAATGAAGAGGTGACAGAAAGAAGGAAAGAAAGAAAGAAAGAATGAAAGAGAAAGAAAAGAAAACAATAGAAAGGAAATGACTATAAAATAAACTTAAGAGAATCGGGGAAAGAAAAGAGTCTAGAAAAGAAAGAAATCGTTAAAAGGAAAGAGGAGAAAGAAAAAAAAAATTTGAAAGAAAGAAAAAAGAAAGAAAAAAAAAGAAAAAAAAAAGAAAGAAAGAAAGAAAGGAAATGATAAGAAAATAAAATAAGAGAAATCGGGGAAGAGTTTAAAAAGAAACAAATGGTAAAAAGGAAAGAGGAGAAAGAAAAAAATTTGAAAGAAAGAAAAGAAAGAAAGAAAAAAGAAAGAAAAAGAAAGAAAGATAAAGATAAAAGAAAGAAAACAAGAAAAGAAATGACTATAAAATAAACTTAAGAGAATCGGGGAAAGAAAAGAGTCTAGAAAAGAAAGAAATCGTTAAAAGGAAAGAGGAGAAAGAAAGAAAAATTTGAAAGAAAGAAAATAAGAAAGAAAGAAAGAAAGAAAGAAAGAAAGAAAGAGAAAGAAAGAAAGAAAGAAAGAAAGGAAATGATAAGAAAATAAACGTAAGAGAATCGGGGGGAGAGTCTAAAAAAGAAACAAATCAAAAAAGGAAAGAGGAGAAAGAAAGAAAAATGTGAAAGAAAGAAAGAAAGAAAGAAAGAAAGAAAGAAAAGAAAGAAAGAAAGAAAAGAAAGGAAAGATAAGAAAATATTCAAGAGAATCGGGGGAGGGAAGAGTCTAAAAAAAGAAACAAATGGTAAAAGGAAAAGAGGAGAAAGAAAATGTGAATGTGAAAGAAAAAAAAAAGAAAGAAAAGAAAGAAAGAAAGAAAGAAAGAAAAAGAAAAGTTCAATAGAAAGGAAATGACTGCGGAAAAATAAACTTAAGAGAATCTAGGGAAAGAAAAGAGTCTAGAAAAGAAAGAAATCGTTAAAAGGAAAGAGGAGAAAGAAAGAAAAATTTGAAAGAAAGAAAAAAAGAAAGAAAGAAAGAAAGAAAGAAAGAAAGAAAGAAAGAAAGAAAGGAAATGATAAGAAAATAAACGTAAGAGAATCGGGAGGGGGAGAGTCTAAAAAAGAAACAAATGGTAAAAAGGAAAGAGGAGAAAGAAAAATGTGAAAGAAAGAAAATAAGAAAGAAAGAAAGAAAGAAAGAAAGAAAGAAAGAAAGAAAGAGAAAGAAAAGAAAACAATAGAAAGGAAATGACTATAAAATAAACTTAAGAGAATCGGGGAAAGAAAAGAGTCTAGAAAAGAAAGAAATCGTTAAAAGGAAAGAGGAGAAAGAAAGAAAAATTTGAAAGAAAGAAAATAAGAAAGAAAGAAAGAAAGAAAGAAAGAAAGAAAAAAGAAAGAAAGGAAATGACAAGAAAATAAACGTAAGAGAATTGGGGGGTGGGAAGAGTCTAAAAAAAGAAACAAATGGTAAAAAGGAAAGAGGAGAAAGAAAGAAAAATCTGAAAGAAAGATTGAAATTGAAGCAAAAAGAAAGAAAATAGAGAAAAGAAAAAATTTACAAAGAAAGAAAGTATAAAGAAATAGACTTTTCTGAATTTCTTTTTGTTTGAGTCACACTTGCGAACATAAAAGAAAATGTTGAAATTATTTTTAAATAATACGATTTTTTTTATTTTATATATGTAGTTTTATTGATATTTTCTCTAAAAAATCTGGAAATATTTGAAGCATGATGAAAATGTAAGTTCTAAGTTAAACATTCTTTTATTAATTCCAAAGAACAAAATAAAAATGGATTTCAAGAAAGAACAGCTTCCAAAGAGTTAAGCCGCTGAGTGAAATGCTCTGTGAAAGAATCATTTTTTTGGCGAGGCACTCCATATATTAATCATCATAAAGTTTGGCAATAGAAACACAAATGAGGAACAAGAATGGAGAACTGACATCACTTGATTAATAATAATCTGCGTAATTGTCTTCCTAACTATGGCTACAGGCCGAGGGGTCCATGAGTAACTTTCTTGTACGACGGCGAGGGAATAGTTTGTGTAGAAGAGACGGACAGCAGAATGGAGAACTTCCAAAAGTATTGTACTCTATGCACTCTGATCTATTTCTGTCTGTCTATACTTATCTATCTTAGTATCACACATTTCACGTGAATTCCTATCTATCTATCTATCTATCTATCTATCTATCTATCTATCTATCTATCTATCTAAGGCTTTCCATATCTATCTATCTATTTAAGCCTTTCCATATCTATCTATCTATCTATCTATCTATCTATCTATCTATCTATCTATCTCACTGTTTATGTTCATACCCAGGACGCGGATATCTATTCTATCTATCTATCTATCTATCTATCTATCTATCTATCTATCTATAACTGTTCATGTAATCTAGTTCTATCTATCTATCTAGAAAATCTATCTATCTATCTATCTATCCAAGGCCTTCCATATCTCTTCTCTCAAATCTATCTATCTATCTATCTATCTTCTTTTTTTTACTATAATATATACCCTGTACAAGACCCGAGTGCCAATCGAGGTAGTATCTTCAAGAAATATTGATTATAAACAAATATAATCATTTACACTATTTACATTGTTTGGACTGTTGTTTCCATCTTTGTTGCCATATACACGACGTTTCGGCCGTTGTACGCTCTGGTGTTCTTCCGGCAATTTTTTCGTCCATAAGGACACATTGCCGAGTGGGTAAAAGGGTTGGTTGAAGTAATCCAATGACTTTATCAGCAGAGTTGTGAGTTCAATACCTGGCCAGAGCAGAGGTGAACAAAAAACATTCCGAAAAAAGAACTGATTTAAAAGGAAATAACATAACATGAGATATCCAGAAGAGGCGTGGTATGTGGAACTGAAAAAAACCACGGCAGACGAAATAAAGGGTCCGGTTCGATATTCTAATCACCTGAAGAAAGGCGGAGCGTACAACAACCGAAACGTCGTGAATATCGAAACAAAAATGACAACAATCCCAATAATATAAATACAGTAAAAACAACAGAATCCCTGACAAACGGACTAAGAAGGCCTTCCGGATATGAGGAATTCCGGATAAGAGGAATTGGTTACAAAGTTCGGATATGAGGGATTATATTTAGATTAAAATAAAAGAACTGAAATCAAATTTAACATTTATTTTCAATGTTTTATAGTAAACAACATAAGCTAATGGTGAGTGAAATATAACGGAATTGATTTTAAGGAAAAAGAAATAAATTATGTAATGCTAACCAAAATTCATTAAATTAAGTATGCCACGTATGCAAAACGAATAATGTAACGAGGATTTTTTAATCGCTGTAGCATGATGATTCTTTCTCTTCAAATGTCATTCTCAACTTTATACGCATTTCGTTTTGCTTTTTTGTTCTTGAATTTTTTTAAACGAAAGACACTTTTTTAACTCTGCGTGCGTTATTGCAATCGTCATAGCTGAATGCTGGCTTTCTTTCCATAAAACTGACAACCTTTTCAATAGCTTTTTCAATTTCAGTCCAGATTTTATCTCCATCATGTTTTTTTATTTCCTTCTTCATTGTGACAATGTGAACGCTGGAGAATAGTTTCTTTGGAAGATTTTATATCATACAATATTGACTTTCCTATGTTGAACTCAGCCATTAGCTACAATGAAGTTCCACCAGCATCTAGTTTGTTTAAAATTTCCGCTTTTTGTGATAACTCCAAAGTTGTTCTTTTCCTGTTATTCCCATCATCTTTTGCACCAATACAAGCCATTAGGGGTGAAATAAACATAAACAATTATCCAAAGTAAATTTCCTGAAAAACAAAAATTTCAAACAAAATACTTCAAATATACACATCAAAATCATGTCCACATATGCGGAATCCTGGATATGAGGCACTCCGGATATGAGGGATTCCGGATAATAGGGACTCTAGATATGAGGGATTCAACTGTAATTACAATACATCATCTCAAAAATATCGACAGACATTAACAAATGTAGAGCAATATGTATTTATTTCTCGTATACAGGAATCCGCATGCGTTTTCGATAAGTGCGCTAAAACTACATATCTCTCTCACTCTCTCTCTCTATCTCTCTCTATCTCTCTCTCTATATATATATATATATATATATATATATATATATATATATATATAATAACTATAAATATCCTAAGTAGACCTAGAAATAAATACATGGGAGCTGCTAATAAAGAAACAAAGAGAAATGACAGCAAGTCTCAACTGCAGCAGCAGCAGTCAAAACATGACAGCAAGAGCAGTAGCAACAGTGGCAACCTAACAGTAGGCGAAGTTTTAGACTTACGCGAACATGGCTCTCCACTTCCCACTATCTCTTGTAGCTTTCAATAATTTTTGTTCCCCAGGGCATGTTCTGTCATCCACTTGCTTAAGCCCGCCAGGTATGCCATGAGTTGCATTCCCTTGTCTCTGTTTCCCTCTATGAGTATCAAATTCTCCAAACACTCCATTCTCATTACGTATCTCAGAAATGTCAGCTGCCTCTTTCTGGTGTTAAATAGAAGCTTCCTCCTTGTTTGTATCCAGTCCAAACCCTGAACATTGCTCACACGCTCGGTCCATGATATCCTTAGCATCCTTCTGTAGAGCCACACCTTCGTTCCCTCGAGTCTCTTCTTCCTTTTTGAGGACACCGTCGAACATTCGCTGCCGTAAAGGAAGACAGATATCATATATACAGTTCAGTATTCTTTTCTTTGTTATCAAAGAAATCCCCTGTCTCGTAATACTCTCCCTAGCTTTTGGAATGCGTCCTTGGCCATCCCAATACGTCCTCGGATCTCAGTGTCGCACTTACCGTCCTCTGTCAAAACACTTCCCAGCCTGTTTGATTTTAGTGTCCCCGCTCTGCAGATCGTATTTCGGGCTCATCCTTTTACTGATGACCCTGTCTTCTTGTAGTTTATGTTTACAGCATATTCGACGAGTGGGTAAAAGCGTTGGTTTGTGAATTTGGTGACATCGTGGTTGTGAGTTCAATCTCTGAGACTTGCAGTGTTATTTGAAATCAGTGGAAACGGGAAAGCAATAACTGAACAGTAGTAAATCAAATAAGAACTGAAAGATATGACATGATAAGGTCTACCTCTGCTGATTAAAGGTCCAGGCTGATATACGCCTGAGATTTAAAAGAGTCGAAAATAAAAGTGATGCCTGATTGACTAACGAAAATCAAATGACACAAAAGTAAAAATATCAAAATTGTTTTTTCTTTTTCTCCATATCTCATTCTTTGATGAAGCTTTAATAAAAGGGAAACATGGCAGATTGATAAACTACTATTTTTTTCTTTAAAGTAAGGCTATATAAAGAACGGAATTTGTCTTGGACGTTTCTCTCCTAATTCTGATACATTCTTTTTCCTCCAGCTTTTTTCTTAAATGGCTAATCTTCTTTTATCTTTAGCCACCCACCAGGTTCCTAATCTTCAGCGCTTTCTGAATTTCTCTACCACATGGAAACATCTACCATTACAGAGGCCGGGCGTGACGCAACAGCCTTTCTGGAAAGGTTATTTACCTCACCACCCCGCGAGGCAGGATGTGGCACAGGGCCTTTTGTAATGCGGGGTAAAACCGAGTTCACGGGCTTGGGCAAAAATTTCACGTAGACCCCGTAAAAAGCGGGATCGGGTAGCTGTCTACCTCCCCAGACGAGACTTTGCCCTTCAGCATAGCATCGTCTGGGTTCCTCTCTGCCTTCAGGAGAGAGGTCCACTAGCTTACCTGAAGACGAATCTCGAACTAATTGCCGAAGCTGGTACCAAAGCCTTTCTGGAAAGAACCCACAATCTATGATCTGATTTCTATTGATAAGTAGCCTCACCATCTGCCACCAACTCAAACCCTATGCATATATATATATATATATATATATATATATATATATATATATATATATATATATATATGTATATAATGTTATAATTTATTTGCTGAAAGGGAGAGAGAGAGATTAGAAGAATGATTTTAACTTAAAAAGGCCACAGCTTATCATGTCTGATAAATATTCATGTCTCATTGATATTGATTTTATTAAGCTCCCAGACGACCGTTTCCCCCCATCTGTGTATTTTTTCTCCGGGTTCCGCATCGCATTTCTCTCTTCTCTCTCTCTCTCTCTTCTCTGCTCGTTATACTCCCTCATTCATCCCTCTGCGTGTTTCTCTTCCGTATATGTTATATTGGTAAAAATTTCCCCCTCCACCATTTGCTAAGCCGGCAAATCCTCTTGCCCTGTGGTTGAACGGAGGAAGTCTCTCTCGTACGACACCGATAATAGTTTTGCGTTTACCGTCTTTCATTTTTTTAAAACATTACACCCCGAGCAAGGCAATAAAGCCACTAAGATACAAGCGATTACTGGGTGTAAGAGAATATCATAAAAAAATACTATTAAGGAGAGAAAACAATAAAAGACCAAGAATTAAGAAAACAGTATATTACATCTACGTCACCAGGCATTATATTTCAAAGTCACGGTAAATAAAAGATCCTTCCAGAAAGCTCCAAAATTGTGACCTTGTGCCAAACAAATTAAGTATAGTAACTTAACTTAGTGTTGCTCATGTATGTATTTTTCAGTTGTGATCAAATTCAGTACTAACCTAGCTATGTGTTAATTAGTAATATATCACTAACCAATTACCTAAAATGAAAAAAAAGACATTCTTACAATCTATTAAAAAATATTCTCTAGCCTAAATAACCTGCAAAGTGTGGATAACCCGTAAAAAACAAATCAATCAATAAAAGGGCATATGGCCCAGTGGATAAAGACTTGGTTAGATCAAGTGACTTAGCACAAAAAGTTGTGAGTTCGATTCAGTCACCTTAAGGAGGTCGGAGCGTACAACAGCCGAAACGTTGTGAATATGGCAATGAAGATGACGATAAAAGTCCGAATAATTTAAATAATACAAGTAATCATAATACCACATCTCAGAGATATAGATGAAGATGAGGATAACAGTGGGAATAATGTAAATACTGAAAATAATCATAATACCTCATCTCAGAGATATAGACAGAGTTATAGACAGAGGAATAGACAGAGAAATATGACATAAAGGCCGGAGCGTACAACGGCTGAAACGTTATGAATATGGCAATGAGAATGAGGATATCAGTCCGAATAATGTAAATAATGTAAGTAATCATAATGCCTCATCTCAGAGATATAGACAGAGTTATAGACAGAGGAAGAGACAGAGAAATATGAAATAAAGGCCGGAGCATTCCACGGCAGAAAAGTTGTGAATATGGCAATGAAGATGAGGATAGCAGTTCGAATGATGTAGATAATGCAAGTAATCATAATACGTCATCTCAGTGATATAGACAGTCAATAAAAAATAATTTCCTAAATTTAAGGGCAGTTGTAAGAAGGAGAAAATAACACTTTTAAGCCTGTGACTTACATAGATATACGTGAAGCACCTGGAAAAATTAAAGGATGACATTAAAGTACATTTTGAGGTCTATGATAAAATGCATGGACATAACACTGCTATTAATTCAACTACCTTCACTCCACGTAACGTAGACTAGCAGTAGAGCCCGACGTTGCCCGGGGATGTAACAGTAAAGATTATTGTTTAAGGTTGACGGACACGCATGTCTTAATTCGTTTTTTTTTTTTTTTTACGAATTGGTCAAACCCAAACTCAAACAAAAACATTGTTTTCAATCATTATGAGTCTATCGATTGAATAGAATTTTAATATAAACTATTGTCTTGTAAATGGAATTTTTAAGGCATTCTGAATGTAAAAATAAAGAAAAAAGTGTGCAAGACAATAAGAAACACTACCTGCAAAAAAAAAAAGTTTTGTTGAAATCGGTTGAAAAATGTAGGAATATAACACACACCATATATACACACACACACACACACACACACACACAAACAACCTGGGTTTTTTAACCTGGGTTTTATAATAAGTATAACTGATATGAGTTTTCCCCTTTCATTCTCGCGATAGCGATGCCTCTTAATCGTGTTTTCAAATTGATTTTGTGCAAAAACAATTGTGTTTTTCCAATATTTGGCGTTGTCAGAACCACCGCAAGGTAATTTTACGTAGTGCTGTGAAGTTTTGTTAAAATGGTTTGAAAAATGTAGTAAATCTGATTCAATATATAAACGAACAGACACACACACACACACACACACACACAAACACACACACACACACTCACAACCTGGGTTTTATAATAAGTATGATTTAGAGGTAAAGTTCATCGCAATGAGTCTTGCCTTGTCATATGAGTTTGTAATGATTTCAGGACCATTTATGATAGTTCCTACTGACGCTTTGTTTCTATTGGCAATTTTATTTGAGAATTTCCGGAACCAACAGGGACCAAGTTTTTTTTGTTTTTACCCATGGCTTGGATTGACAGGGCATAACGTTGCTTCCTGTGTTGTTCTCCGTGGTCAAGCGGTAATTCACGTTGGATCAAATAGTGGTTTGCCCTATAAAAGGGAAGGTAAGTTCGATCCCTGTCGGTGAACGCATTTTCCGTTACCAAGATTCGTCGAATGCGCAGGCCGATAGGCGTAATACCTACTGTTTAATAAATAAATATAAAGCTTCTATTTCAAATACGGAGTATCCACTATAATATAAGCTTGAAGTAATATATACGAGGATAAGTTAAAAAGTATCCTCATTTTCGCCATAATATATAACAAGAGAAAGGATAATTTCTTACTTTGTTGTTATTTTCATTCCCCACCCTTCAGACAAATTGTTCATATGGCAACAATTTAGGACTACATAGAGACTCAGTGGTATTAAAGTGACTGTAATAAGAATGATAAGAAAGTGTTGTTTTGTTATAAGGAATACTGTGGTATGTTTGGGTCAGTAATCGTGATGAGCTAAGTTTAAGATAGGAGAAGTAATGGATAGCGGCTCGAATTGAGAAATCAGAGAGCCGGGTTCGTATTCCAGACGAATCCATTACTTTCACTTATGGAAAGTGTTGTTTACGATCCACCTAATTTACATAGTGGAGTACCGACCATATAAATATGGTTGGTACCGGGAAGACGAGTGGGAGGAAGAAGAGATCCAATCCAGAGACTCTGCCCGACTGCGACTAAGTCAACCCATTCTACAGGAACGGTCTTCCCAAGAATACATTTTGTTTAAGTACATTTTGTGTTGTATTATTATTATTCCATGCTTTATTCAAGTTTCAACAATGTTTCAACAGAAAGGTATGAATTCTCTTCTTCTCCTCCAAGCTGTGGGTAAAAAAGCAGGACAGACCGGTTTCCTTGGGTGGCAACTGGTCTAGGAGAAAGACAATTCAAAATCTGATCCTTTAGATTGGGGTTTGTGCAGTAGGCTAACAACCTACCCACTTAAAAACTAGGGTACCTCAGCGTGATGTAATGGTTAGCAAGCATGTCTTGCTAAAACAGTTACGACTGAATAGTGAGTTCGATCCTCATTGGGTGCCCCATACTTTCGGCCTTGTGCCACATCTAAGCAATGCTTAGAAAATCAATACTCACTTAAAAACTGGCCTGTTATATAAACCGCAAGTAATTTAAAAGCATTACACACACACACGTACATATATATATATATATTTATTAAAGACATTTTTATGTTTAACGTTGTTATTTTATAGATACAAGTATTTAAGCAAATGCTCTGTTTATAATAAACAGTATTAAATAACATTTACCGGCCTGAATGTCCGAGAAATTTTCATAGAAAATAGTCGTTCTTTGACAGGATTCGAACCTGCATCCTATACGGAACCGTCATATACGCTGACGTGCCTTACCTTTAGTTACAAAGAACCGTTCGGTAGACAAGGTCGAATTTACTGCTTATAAACTCCAATCTTCCATGAATTCACCGAACGGTTTTGTAGCCTAGAGGTAAACAATGACGTCATATAAAAGTAGGACAATTTTTCGAATTTATTCAAAGAAAATTTTTTATGAAAATTTCTATGGACATTCAGGCCGGTAAATGTTATTTAATACTGTTTATCATAAACAGAGCATTTGCTTAAATACTTGTATCTATAAAATAACAACGTTAAACATAAAAAATGTCTTTAATAAATAAATTGTCGGACCTTGTCCATTTCTTAATATATGACGTCATTTGTTTACATTCGATACGCCAGAGCAGTTATGAATGTACGAGATTCATGGAAGATTGGAGTTTATAAGCAGTAAATTCGACCTTGTCTACCGAACGGTTCTTTGGCCCAGACGGTAAAGGCACGTCAGCGTATATGACGGTTCCGTATAGGATGCAGGTTCGAATCCTGTCAAAGAACGAATATTTTCTATGAAAATTTCTCGGACATTCAGGCCGGTAAATGTTATTTAATACTGTTTATCATAAACAGAGCATTTGCTTAAATACTTGTATCTATAAAATAACAACGTTAAACATAAAAATGTCTTTAATAAATAAATTGTCGGACCTTGTCCATTTCTTAATATATATATATATATATATATTTTTGAAGACCAGCCTTACCCTATTTCCCATTTTGTCTTTGTGCCGGATTTTGTATTAAAGCAAAACAAATAGTGGTGCCTTGACTGCATGAATTCAAACGTACTACACGATTGGCAATTAGGTCTCATCATTTTACTGTTGAATTTGCTAGATGTAGCCAGAAGATCTATTTTTTTAATAGTTTTTTCAATCAAACTTCTTACCTGTGAAAAAAAAATAAAATTACGATCTTCAAACATTTAAATGCAAAGTCTATCACTATCTTCTGTTTTTCTGAATCCTATTCTTTTATTGTTTTTCTCCTCATTAAGTCTTCTCATTCTCTTTCATTAATAGTAACCACTTGTATCTTATCTCCTTGCTTGGGGTGAAATGATTAGAAAACAAAATGACAACACTTACAAGCTTGGAAAGGCAGTTCTAGAAATTCATTAAACAAATCAATTCTCATGTATTTACTTAAAAGTCGCCATTGATATAAAAAAGAAAAAAAAGGAAACGATGCTTCCAACAGAAGAATTTTAAATCAGATCTTTCTAAATGAAATGATTCCTAACATAATCTGCCTGCCTCCATTTCCTTTGTACTTAATAAAGGTAAGCTAAATAAATACTTGTTTTGGCTTATAAATATCTAGAACCTTTCCACCGATCCACAATAATACCCTCTTAAAGGGAGGTAAATAGTAAAAGATTTATGTAGTCTATATTTACTGAACTATTTTGTCTGGTATAAGACTATATGTTGTTGACAGTATCTAGTGTTAACTAAATGATTATCCATCTAAGTACTGATTAGGTTTTATGCTGGCTAACTAAACTAGATTACTAGTACTTCCAATCAACCTTTGTGCTATCTACATATACAGCAGATATAAGGTTACTTTCAAAATAGAAGAAAACCTTATTTAATGCAAATTTTATTTTGTATGTATTTTCATACTGAGTTTTAAGTTCTTTTATTGCATGAAATCTGCTTTTCCTCAAAAGAGAAGTAAATGAACAAAGCATAGAATTAAGGATTTTAAAAATGTGATTACTACTTTGAAATAAGTCATAATTTTGAATGACAATGTAATTTTTGACTTCTTTCTCAAAAATAATGCTCCCACTAAAGATAGAGATTTTTTTTTACAAAATCCAAAGAAGAGTCTGCAATGTTATTGGTCGTAACCTGGCATCTCAACTTTAGTCACTTTGCTACCGCTTTGACGTGGCTTTCCTCCGCCTTTTCTATAAATATTTTCATGGCAATTGTTCTGATGAGCTTTCTTGCTAGGTTCACTGGGGTTTCATTTTTAAATGTTGTTATTTTATTCTCCCACTTCCAGATAAATTGTACATATGAAAACTAGTTAGAACTACATAGAGACTTTGAGGTATTATGTTTTTGTAGTAAGAATGGTAAGTAAGAATGTGTCATGTTTAGGTCAGTATTCATGGCGAGCTAAGTTTAAGACAAGACAGATTGAAAACCAGCCTTACCCTATCCCTTCTGTACCACATTTTTGTATTAAAACAAGATAAATATTGCTTTCTTCATTGGTGCCTTGACTGCAGGAATTTAAAAGTACTACTAGATTGGCGAATAGGTACATATGGCAACTAGTTAGGATTACATAGAGACATGAGGTATTATGGTAACTGTAGTAAGAATGGTAAGTAAGAATGTGTTGTTTTGGTGTATGGAATACTGTGGTATGTTTGGGTCAGTAACCGTGGCGGGCTAAGTTTAAGATAAGCCAGACTGAAGACCAAACTCCCGCTACCCCCCTCCTTTTGTTTTTTTTTCCTCATTTCTGTATAATACTAAAATAAATATTAATTTTTCTCAAATATGTATAACATAATATTTCGGAAAAATAAAACGTTCAAGCAGGGACTTGTGGAATTTAATGTTTTTAACGCAACCTGTCTTTGTAATTATAGTAATGGATAAAACGATATATCGCATTAATAAAAATTAATGATAGCTAAATAAGTTAGTTGTCTTACGCCTGTCTGTAATCAGAATTTCTCAGAATTATATCCACACTTCAAGACGCATGTTGGTAAAATTATACCAGCATTTTTTTCTGATGAGTGTTGTAATTCTTGAAATATATATATATATATATATATATATATATATAATTTAAAAAAAAAAAAAGAATAAAAACATATTTTTAAGGTATCCATGTAAATAAGTTATTTCAAACAGCATTTTAAAGGGCTCTGGATCATCAGACTTTCTTCAAAGGTTTTTTTTGTTTTCATTTCAACCTTTGGTTAAAGTATGATGATCCAGAGCCCTTTAAAAGGGTTGTGGTGAAATAACTTATTACATGGAACCTTAAAGTGGTCTGTTTTATATATATATATATATATATATATATATATATATATATATGTATTCATTATTATATACGGTATGATTTCCAATAACAAAAAAAAAATATTATTAAAAAAGAGTGCTCAATTCAGAGTAGAGCAAAATTCGAAAACTACAACAGAAATATGTTATAAAATCACTTCAAAAACAGCCATTTTATTTCAACACTTCTGGTGTCTTTTCAAGTGATGGTGTTGAATGTAGAATAAAGGGTTTTAAAAGTTTCATATCAATCAAACACCCTTCGATAAAGGAAACGCTGTTACATAAGCTGCAATTTCCAATCAAATTACAAGTATATGAGAATTCAAAAAATTTGGCAACGAATCTTGGTTATAATTTTTAATGTCTTAATGTTAATGTTAGACTAAAATAGAAATCATTCTGATTAATATTAAATTTTAATATAAAATTGAAAATTAAAAATTACCTATTTTAAATTTAATCTGTATTACGTTTAAAATATTATAAAATTATTTACAGAAACTGAGGAAAAATACATATCTTTTATTCTTTATTTTGTTTTTATTGAAGGGCCAACATCTCAGAATTAACGTTAATCTAATGGGGGATGTAAAGCTTCGTTACAACTTAGATACATTTGAAGTGGTGATCTGGATAGAGGGGATGAAATATTGCAGTAATGTATGTGTGTATGATCGCTTATATATGCTTTTCCTTGTATATATATGTTGTCTGGGTTTTTATTTTAGGGTCGTGGACATCTATTTCCGATTTTGTTAGTGTTTTTGCGTGTTTATATATCTAAATATGTCTACGTGTTTGTGTATTATAATCTGATTGTGTATGTATTGTCTTTTGCTGTGGATGATCTTGCGATCAAGCTACTTTTTAAACATTTTCGTCTTATTGAATTATTTTCTTCTTTGATCAGAGTAGCATTTGTCATGGAAAAATGTATGCATGTATGTGTATGTGTGTATGTATGTGTATGTATGTTAGTATGTCCATCGTCTAAGGATAAAATATGCACTTATTTAAACAAGAAATATTTATTTTATAATATAATCTTCTTTCTTGTAAATGCACTTCATTCGGCGCTGAAAAGTTATATTAGAAATCGAACCATTTACCGAGAAAATTTCACATTAAAATTTCCCATTAAAATTCACATTAAAATTTCATATTAAAATTCACATTAAAATTTCACATTAAAATTTCATATTAAAATTCACATTAAAATTTCGCATTAAAATTCACATTAAAATTTCCCATTAAAATTTCATATTAAAATTAGTATTAAAATTTCCCATTAAATTTCCCATTAAAATTCATATTAAAATTTCACATTAAAATTTCACATTAAAAATTCAGCTAATTGTTTATTTAATTAATTGACCCGAAGCAGCTAATGCCACGAAGATGCAAGGAGTTAAAGTGAAAGCAAATGAAAGATATTTAGGAAAAACTGGAAACTCAGTCCTAAACAAGAAACAAGGGATAAACCTCTACTCCTCCTTAAATACCGGCGAGAAGTGTGAAACTTTATGGATTTTTTAGAATTCGATATAAATGATGTCATTTAAATCGAAATGGAAAATCATCTTAAGGAAAGAGTACAATATCAGAACAATATTAAAGGGGACAGAAAATGACAATTAACATTGCATTTAAATTTCTGAGGATCAAATCTGACAGAAAAACAAGAAGCCGGGAAAGAGTTCCACAAGGATGAAGTGCGGGAGAAGAAACTATATGCATAAAACTTACGGTTACATCTAGCTATTTCAACTGTAAAATGGTGAGACCTTGATATCTAGTATTTCTTTTCTTCTTCTTATGTACCGTGTCCCTTCAGGACGTAGGCGATCATGGCTCTCCACTTTTCCCTATCCTTTGTAGCTCTCAATAAGTTTTCTCCCTTTGCTACTTCCCCCAGGCCATGTTCTGTCTTCTACTTACTTAAGCCCGCTAGGTATGTCATGCGTTGCTTTCCCTTGTCTCTCTTTCATTCTATTCGCCATGTGAGTATCAGATTCTCCAAGCTCTCCTTTCTTATTACGTATTCCAGAAATTTCAGCTGCCTCTTCCTGATGTTAAGAATAAGCTTCCTCCTTTTTAATTACCCTCTTCAAAACTTCATCTTTGCTCACACGCACGGTCCATGATATCCTTAGCATCCTTCTGTTGAACGATACCGCCATGCGTTCGCCTCAAATATGAAGAAGAGACTCGAGGCAACGGTTAGTACTGTGTGTAAATTCCCAACGTCTTGGTATTAAAAATAAAAGCTTATTAGAACAATTACTGAGAAGATATTTATAGAAGAGACAAAAAGAAGCAATGTAATGGCGGTAAGAAAGTGACTGAAGACGTGATACTGGGTCAGGATCAGTAACACTGCCGAAACTTTGAATTTTGTCAAGTATTTTTTATATATATATATATATATATATATATATATATATATATATATATATATATATATATATATATAGCAGAAGTACCAGACCAGATGTGACAGCAACATTTAATACATGAACGAATAGTGAAATTACACAAAGGATATAATTAATAATTATTTATAGATTAGTAATAATGTTGCTAACGATACTAATTATATTGCATAAACATCTGTCTAAGCCAGAAATCGAGGCGCTATTACATCAACTAGCAACTGACAATTGAATTCTGACTGGGAGTGGGGTAAATGAATTGACGGTGGGGCAAGGGAATAGGCGAAGTTTTGGGAAATGTCACTCAAAAAAGTTATAAATGTACACTTATTCACAACGTTTTTTAACCCTAGAACACTAACCATGGGTATATAGTACCCAGCGCAAATTTTCCTATTTTTAATTACAATATTCAGTACCTGATTTTCTTACCTAAATAATATGTTTTTCAGTTCCTATTAATGTTAACTTAATGCACAAAGTTTGAAGTGCCAGCATGTAAAATATTTCAAATATAGATTTATATTTAATTTTTTTTTGTTGATATTTTCAAAATCGGGTATGATATACCCATGCTAGTAGTGATGTCAATTTAATTGATGTTTAGTGTTCTAAGGTTAAATAAATAAACAATGTTTTGTGGCAAGTTTTGTTAACAAGTTGAAGAATTTTAACACATTCAACATTATGGATAAAAAAAAAATAGTGAATTTTATATAGTGTTTTTTCGGGACTTGTCATGCAAAAAACAAATTCACGGATATGGACGAGAAAAAAAATGGCCGCAGAATGACGTCAATTTTCAGTACCTGATTTTCTTACCTAAATAATATGTTTTTTCAGTTTCTATTAATATTAACTCAAAGTAAAAAGTTTGGTGTGCCAGCATGTAAAATATTTCAAATAAAGATTTATATTTAATATTCTTTTTGATATTTTCAAAATCGGGTATGATATACCGATGGTTAGTAGTGGTGTAATTTTAATTGATGGTTAGTGTTCTAGGATAATTGCCCACTGTAAAATCTGGTGTTAAATATAAAAACTGAAAATTGATGAGTTCTCGACACTTCTAGAGATGCACTTAAATTCAAAAAGTCTATGTATCATAGCGAAGATGTCGAGTGGATTTCAGAAAAAGTAACAAATTACTTTATCAAAATTATAAATCGGATTTTTTTTATTTGACTAACATAAATAATCAAATTGACCCTAGAACACTAACCATGGGTATATAGTACCCAGCGCAAATTTTCCTATTTTTAATTACAATTTTCAGTACCTGATTTTCTTACCTAAATAATGTTTTTCAGTTCCTATTAATGTAAACTCAAAGTACAAAGTTTGAAGTGCCTGCATGTAAAATATTTCAAATAAAGATTTATATTTAATATTTTTTTTATATTTTCAAAATCGTGTATGATATACCCATGGCTAGTAGTGGTGTAATTTTAATTGATGGTTAGTGTTCTAGGGTTAATAAAAGTTGAGTATAGGAAAAGGAAGAAAAAATCTCTCAAGAGCCCAATTTTGTCGTTAATTTTGTCTCCGTTCTTCTAAATCGTGAAAAGAGGGACGTTCAAAATATAATGCCTGTTCTAGTTTAACGACAACCAATTTAATTGTAACAGCGCAGAATGTATACCAAAATGCGCACAAAAGTCCAAAACATAGTCCAAAAAGTGTCTTCTTCCTCTTCAATCCTGATAAGAGGGAAGGTCAAAAAGTAATGCCTGTTCTTCTTTAATGACAACAGATTTAAATGTAATCGATCACAAAGTATACCAAAATATATATGGAAGTCTCAAGAGTTTAGATTTGTTCCCCAAAATAAGCTCCTTCCTTCTCAATCGAGGGACGGTCGAAAAGTAATGCCTGTTCTTTAATGACAAGAAATTTTATTAGAATCGCATAAAAGGTATAGCAAACCGCCCACAAAATTATTAAGAGTCCAAAACTTAGTACTCAACATAGACTCCTTCCTCCTCAAACTGATAAGAGGGTCCGTCAAAAAATAATGCCTTTTCTTCTTTAATGACAAATGTTTAATTTTAATAGTACACACTGTATACCAAAATGCACACAAAGGTGCAAAACTCATTCCTCAACATTTTTCTCAATTGTGATTCGAGGGACGGTCAAAAAATAATGCATCTTATTCTTTAATGACAACCAATTAAATTGTCATACTGAACAAAATTAAATATATGCACACAAATCTTCTAATATTTCAAATCAACACAGTCTCTTTACATTTCTATAGGGATAAAAGTGTCGGTCAAAAAGTAATGTAAAGTTGTTTTTTTAAATCATTTCTCTGCAAGCAAAGCGATAATGCCACTAGGATGCAAGGCATTACAGGTAAAATAGAACGAGAAGACTTTAGTGAGAGTGAGGAGAAAAGACAATAAAAGAACAGAATTTAGGAAGACAGAAGTTGGCGATTGGCGTTGTATTTAAATCTTTGAAGAATGTAGGTGGCAAGGAAACAAGAAATCGGAAGGTAATTCCACAAGCGAGAAGTGTGAGAAAAAAAATATTATTATAGAACAGACGGTTGCATCTAGATAGTCCGATAAAAAAAAAAGTGTAACCTAGTTCTAATCTAGTAGCACACTTTAATTCATGCGATCGAGACAGCAAAGTGGAAAGCTCATCAGAACAATTGCCATGAAAATGTTTGTAGAAAAGGCAGAGGGAAGTCATGCCATGTGGGTTAGAAAGTAACGAGATGCCAGGTCAGGACCGATTACATCACAGATCCTTCTTTGGATTTTACCAAGAATCAAATCAAAAGAGATGTACAGCGGGAGCAACAGACCTCATATAGTAGCAGTATTCAACACTCGGACGAATGGTAGATTTATAAAAGTCCACGATTAGTTCTGACCTGAAAAGTTATCTGGCACGACAAGGAAGGATCTTTCCTAACCGTGGACCTAGCACTCGTTTCAGTATAATCACTCCCCTTCATCTCAGAGGGAAAACGTGAGCACAAAGTGTTACTACACTGGAGATTAGCATCAGCGATGCTGTTGACAGTTAGTAAAGATTCTCTATGGTGATTAAATGTAAATTTTTTTTTATTGGACGTGTTAAAATTTACAAACTGTTTCTTACTACAGTTAATCACAGATTGAAGGTGCTTTTCGAGAGCAGTTGCCAGTTTTGCTGGCAACTGCACACTAAAACTAAGTTTTGGACTCTTAATAATTTTGTCTGCTTTCAGACTTTTTTTTTTCAGAATTTCACCCCAAGCAAGGCGGGAGTGCTACTAGCACGCAGGGGGTTACTGAGAGTTAAAGTGCTGGTTTGGTTTAGTTTATTTTGTTTTGTTATTAATAGAATATGTATTCTTTTGTTTAGATTGGTTTGGTTTATTTTGTTTTACGGCATATCAACCTCAATGGGTTATTTAATGTCGACAAATTTTTTAGGATAGATTCGTATGAATAGAATATGTATTCTTTTGTTTAGATTGGATTGGTTTATTTTGTTTTGTCAAAAATCTGTTTCTGGTAATATTTTTCCTTCAAAATTGTATTGCTAATAATAATTTTTATTCACAAAAGTATTGCTGGTAATAGTTAACTATTTGCCCATAGCTGGGACCCTAACAGGTGATACCACCCTAGTTCAGAGTGGACCTGGGAACACCAGCAATTAAGAGGTGGTTCCACGCTCCACAAAACCTCCTGATCAGAGGCCTTGCTGCTGGATATAGTTTATCGTCTTACCCAGGACGCGGATGTAGTTTACCGTCTTACCCAGGATGTGGATGTAGTTTAACGTCTTCCCCAGGACGGAGAGTTAAAGTGAGGAAGAAAACTGTGCATAGAGGGGATTGAGAAAAGGATAAAAAAGGAACGTGGATCAAGGTTACAGAAGATGTCGATTGACACTGCATTTAAATTTTTGAAGATTGTAGTTATCAAGGACGCAATTGAGAAGAAGGGAATTCCAATGTCTGGTAGTGTGAAAAAAGAAAATACAGGAGTAGAAGTGACAGTTGCATTTAACTATTTCAACAGTAAAAGGGTGGGACCGAGCCGCCAATCCAGTAGCACGTTTAAATTCATGTAGTCGAGGCATCAGGGAAGATAGCTTATCAGAACAGTTGTCATGAAAATATTTGTAGAAAAGACAGAGGGAAGCCACATAACCTCTATGCGAAAAGTGACTGAAGACGCTTCTTTGGATTTTGTCCAGAACCTCGAGATGAAGAGCAGGAGCACCTGACCAGATATGGCAACAATATTCAATGCACGAACGGAGAGTACAAGAGTACATAGTTGCGTCATCTGAATAAATACATAGATGACATCGGGAAGGTCGTTGATGAAGATCAAAAGCGGCGTAAGTCCAAGATTAGGGCCCTAGAGCAGGGGTCGGCAACTTTTTGCCGACTTAGTGTTTTAAAATCATTCAGGGTGCCATCAGCGTACGTATTTTTGTACAAGCCAAGGTCAATATACCTGTTCTACAATATATTTTCGCTAGTTATATATAGTATATAAATACTTTAGTATATTATGAAATGGACAATGTCCGACAATTATTTAAGACATTTTATCTTTATACGCTCTTTTTATAGATACAAATATACAATATTATTAAATGCACTGTTTATAATAAACAGTATTAACAACATTTATATGACCTGAATGTCCGAGAAATTTTCATAGAAAATATGCGTCCTTTTTAGGAATTGAACCTGTGTTTATACAGAAGATCAATATAACTTAACAGATTGTGCCACACATAGCATTCGGTTAATAAATATATATATATATATATATATATATATATAATATATATATATTATAAATATTTAATATATATGTATATATATATATATATATATATATATATATATATATATATATATATATTTATTTTTTTTAAAAATTATGCTTATTTTCCTGGCGGAATATTTGAGAAATATGCGTTCCTGATAGGATTTTAAATTTCCTCTTGGCAGGAGAAACCGTCGTTAGATCCGATTCGATATCGGCACATTCAAGAATTTTCCGTCTAAGTGAGTAACTTTTAAGGAAAATGATAAAGTCCATCAGAAAACGAAATGATTCGGGTAAGATAAGGTTTCCTTCTGTCTTTATTCATATTTTCCTTTTACAGATATATTCTATCTGACATTTTTGAAACATGGTTAGAACTAAAGCGAAAAATATTTTAAATCAATTAATTTAATATATATATATATATATATATATATATATATATATATATATATAATAAGGCAGGATGTGTGTGTGTGTGTGTAACGAATGCACGGCCGCAATTTTCGATTTTGCACCAAAATTTACATGCACATGCTCCAAGTTAGCGGGAAGGCCAAGACCGACTTTGCATTTCCCAACTCCCATCGATAGTGGAAATAATCGATTTTTTTCATGCTTCTACGGCAGTTTTCATGTAGTTTGCAGCCATTTTCTACTGGCCAGAGTGAGAGCCTATAGCTGGCTGCCACGAATAGGCAGGAAGATTCTATTGGCCAGCGTGAGAGCCAACAGCTGACTGACACGAATGTTAACTAGCATGCTAGCATGCAAAAAAAAAAAAAAAAATCGATAGCTGCATTCGTCACAAGTGGGAAAAATTTAAATCTGCATGGCACTTTACTCCAATTGGCTCATTCGCTTGCTTAAACTCAACGTTGATTCTGATTCCGCAGAACTGGGTTGGGTGTGAAAAAGTATTTGTTGTTAACATTCTTTTTTTCATTTGGTTTTTCCAGTTACGAGTCCTTTTTTAAAGCTGATCGTTTTGTGTTCATTTTGTTTAGTTCTTTTTTGTAACAGATTTAATGTTTAGTATAGAGCTTAGAAAAAAATTCGCAGTGTGAGATAGGCAAGAAGTAAGGCATGTAGCAACATCAGCACGGCAAAGGGCACTCCTTTAAAAAGGCAAGGAAGGGCAAAAAAATATTTTAAGTCAAGTGATAGCGATTGCTGTATGAGTCGTACGATTTTTGAATCAAGCACGGGCAACGCCGGGCCATGCTGCTAGTATATATATATATATATATATATATATATATATATATATATATATATATATATATATATGAATAAAAAAAACAAGAAGAAAAAAAAATCGTTCTCTGAGGGACATTATCAAGGACGAAACGGATCGGCTAAAAATTGTTTTCCATAATTTTTTCTTTCTATTCATTTTTCTGGAAATTTTATAGATACATTCTATCTTCAAAATTAAATATATATATATATATATATATATATATATATTAATATGTGTGTGTTAATTGTGTGTGTGTTTGCGTAAAATAATTTTGCGTTCAGGTAATACAATTTAACGTATGGAAAATAAAACAATGATCAGGCAGTCAATCAGGTGTATATACAGCAGCTGACGGTTAAGTTGTCACCACCAACTATAAAGCCTTATTTTTTTTAAAATCAAGCATTTTTGTCCTGATTAAAGATAAAACAAACTAATCCGTCAATTGTTAGTCAGAGGACAAATGTGACTGTCAGTTTGGACTGACACTTATATACATATCAATTGAGGCTGGCTGACACATTCAGACGAGAAACAGTCAGATGTTTGCTTTTACATTATATTAGCAAAAAAAAACAAAGCTGTCTTGTATATGCGACATGGTTTTCGTGTTGTTAAGAGCCAGTCTTAAGTGATTCAATTAGGCTAAATGGAAGAATAAATAATCGTTTTTTGTAGCTGCTTTTTAGACAATACCTTTTATTTTGATTAGATTTTATACTGTGGTGTAGAAAGACTAACCTTCTCTACACCTATTTTTGAAAAATGGAATTGTACATACGCTATGAGTAGAACGTATCATCATGGAACAGAGACAAAAAGTGGGTCGGAAAGGTTTAAAACTTTAGAAAATATACATCCATCCATTATTATTTACTTTTTTTTTCGTGTTTTTCACATGAAACATGACCCAGCGCACATATTAGTACTTCGCATGTCCATACCACGAAGTCGTTCAGACTGGCCACAGATTCTCGATTGAATTTAAATCAGGAGAATTTCCGGGCCAATCTGTAGTAATTTGATTTGCTCACTGGTAAGGCTTACCAGTGTGTTTGTGCAGTGTTACAATTTTCGTGAGCTTCCTTGGAGTAACATCCATCGCAGACAATAGCCGTAGGACAACTAATCGACAGTCGAGACAATAGTGTCTAGGCGTGATAAAAATCTGATGCAATCACAGGTGAGGCAATATTTTTGAAGGACAAACAAATTCAATCATATACCTCGAAAATAGATTCATATTACTGGACACCAATACAAATGACCTAATCTGAGGTAAAAATAGAAATTGATTAGACCCTGTCACTACAGTGGGTCGAAAATTGACCGAATGGTGAAAGAAAAGAAACTAAAGCGTTAGTTTTAATTAATTTGCACAAGAATTTATAATGGAACCAAGTAGTTAAATAAATAGGATTATTATCATTATATATTTTTAAATTAGTTTTTAGAATTTTATATATGGGAAAACGATATATATATATATATATATATATATATATATATATATATATATATATATATATATATATATATATATAAAATTATCATTGATTAACTGATTGATTCTTTTTCTTTTGTTTGCAGGTTATTTAAAGCGAGAAAGGATTTTTAGATTGTAAGAATTTCCTAGGGTGAGGAGATAATAATATTTAAATGGTACAAGTTTTACTAATTGGCCCGTAGTTTTGGAGGGGAGATGAGGTGGACTCATGTCTTTGCTAAGGATTTTTGCACGTAAGTGAATATACCAAACCCAACAGGAATTGTAACTTGGCTCTCTGAGTCATTATCCATTATACCACACGTACATCAAAAGTTACAGCACCTGGTGCAACTAATGGTCAAACAACCCAGGCAGTGATTTATATTAAACTTCGATGATCTTATGTGTTGAAAAGAAAAAAAAGTGCTATATTTTTATATACCAGGAGCAATTCTAGGCAAACCTATGAAAAAGTGCACAAGAAATTATTCGTTTGGTCCGTTAGGACTTCATTGGACTGAATTGATGTTTACATAGATATGATTTACAAAATGTCCAAAAAAGAAGGGCTACTTTTTTTTCTTTTCTTTCTTTCTTCTTTTGTTTTAATCTCTAATCTATCTCTCTCTTTAAATCTATTTTATATATCTATAAAATTTAGTCTTTTCATTATCTATCTATTATCTATCTATCTATCTATCTATCTATCTATCTATCTATCTTCTCCTTTCTGTATCTATCTATATACCTATGTTTTTCCATATCTATCTATCTATCTATCTATCTATCTATCTATCTATCTATCTATCTGTCTGTCTCAGTCTGTTCATTATCTATCTATCTATCTATCTATCTATATCTATCTATCTATCTATCTATCTTTCATCTTTTATGTATCTTCTATATATAAATGTTTATCCATATCTAAAAAAATCTATCTATCTATCTATCTATCTATCTATCTATCTATCTATCTATCTATCTATGTTTTTTCATATCTATCTTATCCTTTCTGTATCTATGTATATATATCTATATTTTTCCAAATCCATCTATCTATATATCTATCTATTTCAACCTCAAATATTTCTTCGTTCCCAGAAAGCACACAATAATGAATTTTTAATGATCTCACCTCAAACAAGGCGATAAAGCCACTACAGTGCATAGGTTACTGAGTATGAAAAGAATATGAGAAAAAGAAAAACATTATTAAAGAGAGGGAACAATAAAAAATTAGGAATTAAAAACAAAAAAACAAACAGAATATAACGATTGACGCTGTATTTAAATTTTTGAAGGTTAAGGTTGACTGTGAAACATCGAACCGGAAGTTAAAACTCAGCCCCAATCAGTGGTCACGTCTATGCAACGACGAAACTTCGAAGTATGCAGGAGGTAGGTGAAAAAAAACCCAAATATTTTCATATTAATTCTCTCTCTTCCTCCATCTCCTTCTCTATCTCTCTTTCTCTCTCTCTCTATATATATATATATATATATATATATATGGCTATGATAAAAAAATATACATATAGACACACATACTTGCACATACATATATATTACTTTCACAGGTGTTATGTAAACAGTGTTCAATGTTATAAAACAGCGCTATTAAGTATATACAGTGTCACCCGGATATAAGAGAGTTGTCGGGACCGGAGAAGAAGTCTCTTATATCCGGGTTTCTCTTATATCCGGGTTTGGTCTATTTTGTTTAGGTAAGTATGGGAACTAATTTGGAACAAGAGAAAATCTCTCTTATATCCGGGTTTCTCTTATATAATATTTACACTTGTATTAGTGAATATACATAATATCCTACGTCATACTAACTCCTCCTCGTCCTGTCAACGTTGGATATTCTTTATATCAAAAATATATATATATATATATATATATATATATATATATATATATATATATATATATATATATATATATATATAGGTTCTAATACTAATGAAAGAATTACAACGTTCGTAACATTTTATTTCAAATAATAGAGTAGAGAAATATTATTTATTTTAGGATACTGCATCGAAAACATACAAAATTCCATACAAAAGATTAATATATATATATATATATATATATATATATATATATATATATATTAGAGAGAGAGAGAGAGAGATAGATAAATATAGATGGATTCATATTCATCTATATCACGTTCATTATTCATAAAATATCTATCTATATATTATCTATCTATCTATCTATCTATATATCTATCTATATAAAAATATCTATAATCTAATTATCAATCTATCTATCATCTATCTCATCGTGTTTTTTTCTATCTATCATACTTTCTCTATCTATCTATCTATCTATCTATCTATCTATCTATCTATCTGTTTGTCCATATCTATCTATCAATCTATCCACCTATCTGATCGTGTTCTATCTATCTATCTATCTATCTATCTATCTATCTATCTATCTATCTATCTATCTATCTATTTGTTTGTTCATATCTATCTATCAATCCATCCATCTACCTATCTCATCGTGTTCTTTTTATCTATCTATCTATCTATCTATCTATCTATCTATCTATCTATCTATCTATCATCCTTTCTGTATCTATCTATGTATCTATCTATCTATCTATATCTATCTATCTATCTATCTATCTACCTGTTTGTTTGTTCATATCTATCTATCAATCCATCCATCTACCTATCTATATATCGTGTAATTTTTATCTATCTATCTATCTATCTATCTATCTATCTATCTATCTATCTATCTATCCTTTCTCTATCTATCTATCTATCTATCTATCTATCTATCTATCTATCTATCTATCTATCTATCTATCTGTTTGTTTGTTCATATCTATCTATCAATCCATCCATCTACCTATCTCATCGTGTTCTTTTTATCTATCTATCTATCTATCTATCTATCTATCTATCTATCTATCTATTTGTTTGTTCATATCTATCTATCAATCCATTCATCTACCTATCTATGAACCGTGTTCTTTCTATCTATCTATCTATCTATCTATCTATCTATCTATCTATCTATCTATCTATCTATATTTTTTTTCCTCTATCTATCTATTTATTCATCTATCTATCTATCTATCTATCTATCTATCTGTTTGTTTGTTCATATATATCTATCAATCCATCCATCTACCTATCTCATCGTGTTCTTTTTATCTATCTATCTATCTATCTATCTATCTATCTATCTATCTATCTATCTATCTATCTATCCTTTCTGTATTTATCTATATATCCTTTTTCCATATATCTATCTATCTATCTATCTATCTATCTATCTATCTATCTCATATATATATATATATATATATATATATATATATATATATATATATATATAACAAGATATTCATATCTATCTATATTTTTATGCGCATAATCCCACATGTAGTTGTCTAGTACGCCAATCAATTCTCAATTCCTCTTCTCATTCCCCCCCCCCATCCAAACCTGACGACAAAGGCCCTGTTTGAGAAGTAACCCAATCCATATAACCGAACATACTCATCAAATGTTGGCAGACGGAAGGTCATTTTATGATTTACGCAAACACAAATCGACATTTGTTTTCATAAGTCGAAATATTACATCCTGCAAAAGGAGCGGCTTTCATTTCTCGGTGAACAGAACATTTGCATCTATTCATTTACACCTGCTCGCTTAAAAAATAAAAAAAGAAGAAAAAAAATGCCGTGGCTTATCAGATAAACACGTCCTTTTTCGCGTTTCTCCATTAAACGCAGTCATTCGAATGTTATCAATGAATAGGAATCCGGAATTTATCCATATATGCTTCCGCCAAAAGAAGTATTTTAACGTATCCTGAATACATCATAAAAATTCAGGAAGTAGATTTAGTAAATGCCAAATACCTTAAATACCTCGGTGTATAGCTCAGTTCTAAGAAATTTAGCAAAAGAGATAAAGAAAGAGAGAGAAGGTTGCGTTTCTGGGTACTTTCTCTTAATACCTCAAGATGCAGCAAACCCAGAAAAATAACCTCAAATCTCAACTCATGTTCTTAAATAGCCTCCCCAGATTGAAACTTTCTTATGGCTGTCATCAGAAACACTTAAACGAAAATTCTAAACTCTATTGTAATGATTTGAATTTCGTAGCTAATAAAATATTAATTAATATTTCACTATAATGAATATAGAGTTTGATCCTCACTCGGCGCCCCTTACTTTCGGCCTTGTGCCACATCTAAGCGATCCTTCGAAAATCATTGGGTACCTCTGCGTGGTGTAATGGTGAGCAAGCTTGTCTTGCTAGGTCGTTTATGATTGAGTAGTGAGTTCAATTCTCACTGGGTTCCCCATACTTTCGGCCTTGTGCCACACCTAATCAACGTTTAAATAATCATTTTGGGCATTTGGGCGTAATGGTTAACAAGCTTGTCTCGCTAGATCATTTACGACTGTGTAGTAAGTTCGATCCTCACTGGGTCCTTATTACTTTCGGTCTTGTGCCACATCTAAACGCTTAAAAATCATTTGGGAACATCGACGTGGTGTAATGGTTAGCGAGCTCGTCTCTATAGGACCATTTCAACGGTGTAGTGAGATCGATCCTCACTGGGTGTCCTATATTTTTGGCCTTGTGCGATATCTAAGCAACGCTTAAATAATCCTATGTGCATTTGGTGTAATGGTTAACAAGCCTGTCTCACTAGAACCTTTTACGACTGTGTAGTGAGTTCGATCTTCATTGGGTTCTCATTACTTTCAGCCTTGTGCCACACCTAAACAACGCTTAAAAATTATATGGGAACCTCGATGTGCTGTAATAGTTAGCAAGCTTGTGTCGCTAGAACCATTACAACTGAGTGCACCATATTTCTGGCCTTGTGCCACATCTAACCTGCGCTTAAATAATCATTTGGGCATTTGGGTGTAATGGTTAACAAGCTTGTTTCTTCACGGGGGCCTCACTACTTTCGCCCTTGTACTACATCTAAACAACTCTTAAAAAAATCAGTTGGGAACGTCGACGTGGTTTAATGGCTAGCAAGCTTCTCTCGCTAGAACTAATTACAACGGTGTCGTAAGATCGATCCTCACTGGGTGCCGCATACTTTTGCCCTTGTGCCACATTTAAGCTAATGCTCAGGAAATTACTATAATGGATTCAGTTGAAATACCTCTGTATATTCTGTGAGTCTACAGGTCGGCCTTTTTATCTCCATAGTGCATTAATTAACGATAAAATCCAATTTTTTAGGACGTCTTTCTGATTCTAAACTTCCTAAATAAAATCGAGAAACTTGTTATTAAATTCTGGTAAAATTTAAGCTATTTTCAAAACTTCCGCCACAATATGTAAATTTAGATTCTAGTTCATTACAGAATTCTATCTATATTACTGAGATGAGGTATTAGGTACATTATTTACATTATTCGGATATTGTCCTCACCTTTGTATCATATTTAATACAACGTTTTTAAATCGTCGTATCCCCTTCTTCTAATGCAGACAATATCTTTTTTGTCGAAACTGAACCCTTTTAAATTTCGCTGATAGTAAAACTAGTTCCTTTATACCATGTCTAATAATGTCAGTTATCTTTTTGTTAATTCTCATCTCAAGTTCTTTGTTTTGCCTTAACTGGGTATTGAATCACACATTTTGGGTCCTGTCACTGGATCTAACTAACGTCTTTATCCACTGTACCATTGTAAAAAGATTTAAATGAGGAGAGTATAATTGGGTTCAATACATGGTTAGGGCTGTGGAGAATTTAGAGAGGTAAATTAACAGGAGATAACTGATAAATGACATCCATTAAACACGATACGTGGAACTAGAACAGTCTAACCCCAGTAAAATAAAAATAAAGGGTTCAGTTCGAATTCCAACTTCCTGAAGAAGGCCGGAAATTAATGAACGAAACGTTGTAATAAATATGGCGACAAAGATGAGGACAATAGTCCGAATAATATAAATAATGTACAGAATTTAATCTTAACCTTTCATTCTTAAAGGTTTAAATGCTATTTCTATGCTTTTTTAGTGGTTCATGTGAACGGAAGCAAGCTATTTTGTTGTCTGGTGTTGTCAGTTCAGTTACAAGTAATCCGTTATCAGATTCCAAGTACGTGTTACGTACTCTCACATCTGTTACCAACTGCCTGAGATGCTGAAGTCAAACATTTTTGTTAAATTATCTGGGCTCAAGCTATGTGATCCAGTGCTTCATGGTATGGTCGAACCATGTGTTAAGGATGAAATCTCTTTCTGTATAATAAAAGATTTAACAAGGGTACCCCATTGCTCTTTGAGGTATCTGTTTCTAAAGGCGAATCATCAATGGAGGAACAGCGTTCAAATATACATGAGGTAGCATTACCCCCACCCACTTCACGAATTAAGGCGTAGTTTTCTTTTTTCTCTCTAATATGCGAAGTTTATTTAATCCTGTTTCGAATTTCTCTTTTTTCTGAAACAACATAAGCTGATATTGTAGTGAGTGCGAAATAATAAGTCCTTTCATCCACTTGCTTCAAATTCGGAAGAAGAAAGAACGGAATTCGCGAGCCTATGTGAACATTTCTTTGGACCAATGAAAACCTTGCCTTCACAGAAATTAAACGGTTTGCCGAGAAGAAGAAGAAAAGAAAGTAGCGAGTTTACGCGAAATTATTTTGATATAAAACGGGGAGTAAAAGTAAATTAATCAGAGAATAGAGTCTGAAGTCATGTAAAAATTTTGTTTCAGTTTCTCGCGACCAGAGTTGAAGTTTTTGCCATATTATCGGATTTGTTAGCGCGGCACTTCAAAAATTTTCTAAGACCAATCCAAGAAAGCTAAGTATTTCAATGTATCTTTCTTCGTCCACTTTTGAACGTATGCAAACTAGATAACCCCTCGGTGAGCAACGAACACTTTATAGTGGAACACACCTATTCTATAGTTAATAGACTCTCCCACCTATAATAAATAGGAGTAGTAGGAGTCGCTGAGGGGGTAGTCAGTCGATGCCGGACGACCGTTAGTCGGATACTAAAGTATCAGCGACCACAACTAGATTACTCTGCGTTATACCTATTATATCAAGTTCCTAACGTTTTGTACGTCGAACCTATTTTAGGACCGACTTAGTACGAATACAAGCCTCCACTGTGAAATCACTCCACAACAATCTTTTACCTTTGTCTTAAACATTTTTGAATATTATTCTGTGTCAGATCATTTAATCTGTTGTATGAACATTACCTCTTCATGACAACTCATTAAAACTACGGAGTTTAGGAATTCTGATTTATTTTCTTGAAACGATCTACTGACACTTCAAGAGTGTAAATTCATGAATTAATTCCTTAAGTTGCTTTGTTAAAATTACCCGCGTGTTACCTAGTCATTATCATCCTTCATTAATCTTCTTGGCGTGGGTAAATTAACGGTTCATTTTAATCCTCAAGCCCCAAGTCACTCATATCTTACAGTCACGAACCATAATGTCGGCAGCCATCAGTCTTTCTGACAAGCGTAAGATACTGCTTGTTACAAAATCTGATGATATTATGAGTATTGCAATTCCAACTCCATGTTGTCACGTCTCCTTTTGGCCAGTCCAAAATAAATTGTATCCCAAATAAGCAATGGAGGTCCCAACCTATTCGACACATCTCTTGCATACAGGCAACAATGTTTGTTTTCTTGCATTCTTCTAAAAGAAAGTGCACCCTGAAATCGTCTGATCCTGGTTGGAAGTTGATTTGTACTATTTTCCAGAGACTAAGTTTTTTTTTTAAGCATTCAACCCCAAGCAAGGCTGGAAGCCACTAGCACGCAAGGGGTTACAGAGAGTTGGAGCGAGAGCAAAGAGGAGTGATAGAGGAAAGGATGAATAGAAGGATAGGGGATAGATCAGGGCATCTGGAGACGTCGATTGACGTTACATTTGAATAGTTAGAGATTATAGCTATCAGGGAAACAGGAAAAGGGGAGGGAGTTCCACAAGCGAGAGGTGCGAGACATGAAGCTATTGGAGTAGAAGAGACGGCTACATTTAACAGTTTCGACAGTGAAAGGGTGAGAGCGAGATGCCAGCCTCGTAGGACGCTTAAATTCATGAAGTCTGGGAACCAGCGAAAGCAGCTCATTGTAGCAGTTATCGTGAAAGTATTTGTTAAAAAGACAGAGGGCAGCAACGACATGTCTGTGAGACAGCGGCTGCAGACGAGATGCCAGATCAGAGCCAATTACATTGCATATCCGTCTTTATCAAGGACCTTGAGACAATTAGAAGGAGCTCCAGACTATATATGGCGGCAATACTCCATACAAGGGTGGATGGTTGATTTGTAGATTTGAAGGAGTGACTCCGACGAGAAAGGGAGCCAACTTTCCTTGCAGTGGACGAAGCTATTGACTCAGTATTCGTTCCATCTCAGGTCAGTAGATAATGTGCGACCGAGCAGTCGCAAAGAGGTGCTCTCATGGAGCTGAGCGTCAGACATTCTAATGGGAGGCAGGGATGGTTCTCTCTGGTGAGTAATAGAGAGCAGTTATGTCTTTGAGGCATTAAAGTTAACCACCCAATTCCTGCCCCTGTTCACAACCTATTGGAGGTCCTTTTCGAGACAAACGGCCAGGTGAGTTTTGTCGGCGACACTAGATTTGTTTTTGAGGCAGGAGTAAATAGTAGTGTCGTCCGCATAGATGCCTACCTGGGAACCTATGACATCAGGAAGATCGTTGTATCTGCCGCTATTTTTATAACAGAGACGATGTATTTGGCATTTACTACACCTTGAATTTTTACGATGTATTCAGGATACGTTAAAAGACTTCTTTTGGCGGTTGTCTATAAAGATCAAATCCGATTTTCTATTCATTGATAAAAGCATTGATTTTGTATTCGATTTATTGGTTGTTGATAGGTTAGGTGGCTGACTAGACCTTTTCTTGCCAGTAGCAGATTTTTCCCTGTGTCATCGAGGGACGGGTTCCTTGGTAAACTCACGTAAAGGACCTTTGTGATGTCAACGAATACTCGTTATCACTTCCGTAATGCTCGTTGTAGTAGAGACTTTATAATTGCAGTTACAACTATAATAACGCCGTTGAACAATACTAGTGTCAGACGCCTTCGAATAGCACTCGCACTAATAGTACTTGCTCGATAATACTCGCTCGAATAGTAATCCGTTTAGTGATCAGTATAGATCAATAGTATAGTGAATAGAGTAAAGAATAGCGGTCCGTATAGCAATAGAGGATAGATTAGAAATAGTGATCCGTTTAGTAATCAGTATAGACTAGAAAAAACGATCAGTTAGACGCCACGCGACATCCTACAGATATGCGTTTCCTCTATGGTCACGTGGTCTATTTAATTCTATAATGGGGTCGCTAGTGTTTGCTCACTGGCGATCTATGTTCAAACTCAAGTGTCGGCAGCGACATTTTATTCATATATAACACGGACAGGGCTGGGGGTGTTCATCCCACCCAAATATCAGCACATACAACAAATTAAATGTTAAGCAATGTGACTATTGGAATAATGGGTTTTCAGACGCGGATTCTGTTGTTAATAAAAGGAACAACTTTTCCATCAGCCAGGTCTTTTAAATCTTAATTAATAGAATAAATATATAATAAGATATTCCGTGTCGTTTTATTGTAAGACATATGGGGTAGTATAGATTCTTCCCCTCCCCTATAGGGTTTTCTGTACACCTTGGCGTAGCTCATTTGGCGTGGCTGATTCGGCGTCAGAAAAATAATTTGACTATTCGGCACAAGCATTTTTGGCGTCAGACTGTTTCGCCGTCACTGCCTTTGACCGAAGGCCCTCCCCAAAGGATAAAAGCATTGAAAACACCCAACTTTCAATATGATTTTTTATTCATTTAAGGAATTAAGGATCCTAATAAAACACTAATGGAATAATTGAAATTAAAAACTTAAATTAAAATTATTGTATTTCAAAAAAGTTTAAAAACTTATCAAAGCTATTTAATCTTAGAAATTACTTCTTTATTTTGTAATTAAAAGCAAAAACCCTTCAGGAATTCAATAGGATCGAATGATTCAACTTCCATTATGACTTTTTTGATTCGTTTGTCAGCATCTCTATATTTTTTTTAGGGTTTTTTTTTGGAGGAGGGATATCCAGAGATGATTTTTAGTTTGTTTTTTTTTTGGAGGCGCGGGTATCCAGAGATCAATTTTTTGAGAAATGCATCACGTCCTTTCTGAACTTTCCGTAAGACATCAATAAATTTCCAGATTGAATGATGCTGTATTCCTAGCTCATATTGCAAACGTCGATTGGAAGCTTCGGCGTGATTGTTGATGTGATCTTCATTATTTAGAGTTCGCTCATAAAGGTTCCATACCTCGGAAGCAAAAATAGGGGTCATCCTCGCATCTCGACGCCTATTCAGTCGTCCAGTATAAGACTATTCGAGAAAATTTGAGTATAACAACGAAGTAATAATTTGACTACTAAACGAGAGAGAGAGAGAGAGAGAGAGAGAGAGAGAGAGAGAGAGAGAGAGAGAATTTGACTATCACGACGTAGTAGTAATCTGACACCTAATCGCACCCTCTGCCGAAAGATTCCTATGTTGAATCGGCTACTCCAAATCGACCACGTTGACTCGGCCACGACGAATCAGCGACGCCAGATCGACTACGCCATAACGAACCCAGATAGATAAACCTACCATAGAAAGTAGATTTACCGAGCCGAATTCAATTTCTGAGCGAGCCACTTACATTCTTTATATCGCCCTCCTTTTCGCACGATAAAACACCAATTTGAATTTTCCTTCTCCTAGATTGATTGGGATCCAGTTTACTTCATTATTTGGAAGGAAGAAGATGTCCTGGATTCATCCCTATTCTATAGGCATTTGAGGGAGGAGATCGAAAGTACTTGGGTAAGAAAAAACTACACCACCTTCCTTCATGAAAATAGACATAATATATCTATATTATTCAACGAAACATGTGTATATGAAGGTATAAATATATATATATATATATATATATATATATATATATATATATATGTGTGTGTGTGTGTGTGTGTGTGTGTGTGTGTGCGTGTGTGAAAAGTGTATATAAAAATAAATAAATATATATATGTATAATTATTTATATATTATGTGCATAGTACTACATCTATCCAACCAAATAATATATATATATATATATATATATATATATATATATATATATATATATATATATAGATGATTAGGAAGGAAACAGTAGAGATTAGAAGGTACCAAGGTTCTTGCCAGAATATATAACTTTTTTTCTCTCTGTTTTACGCGTTTATTCTTCTGGGCCTTATTCACTAGGTTGTTTGAACTTTCTTCCCCAGGCGCTGATTCTCATAAATCACCCATTTCATCTTTCATCAGTCTCCCTTATCGGTGTCAACATCGTCCCAGTCCTCACAAAAACCGGTAATGTCCTTTGCAAAACCTGATGGGTATCTGCCTTTTTTGGACGTGTCCTGCACTCGACTAACCAAGGGCCATAACTCATAAAACAACCAAGGCGTCCTTTGGTGGCCATTTTATTTTCACTTGCCCCTAAAAGTGCATTGCATTATGACGCCATAATTAAGGTCGACAGAAGCTCGTTTGCTGCTCAAGGAGTCCCATTTCAACCCTTTTCACGCCGAAACCACCCTATTCTATTCTATTCTATTCTATCTATCTATCTATCTATCTATCATCTATCTATCTCAGCCTATTCATTATGCATCCATCCATCTCTCTCTCTCTCTCTCTCTCTCTCTCTTTCTCTCATCCTGTTAATTTTTTTCTATCCAGCTATCTATCTCAGCCTGTTCATTATGGATCTATCTATCTATCTGTCTCTATCATCCGGTTCATTATCTATCTATCTATCTATCTATCTATCTATCTATCTAGTTCTGTTCAAAAATATATCTATTTTTATTCACCCTATAAAAGAAGCAAGAGTCATTCAAACTAGATGGTTATTAAAGGAGGTTACTCTGATCGATGAGAGTAAAAGGCGTAGTTAAGATTGTAGTGGTCGAGAAAGCGTTCTCTCGGGAGTCTGGTCTAGCGTGACGTTTATTAGCTGTGAAGGGTAGAACTTGTGTAACTGAGGAAAGTAGTAAATAGTGAGAAGCTCGCTGCTTATACGGTTTTGAACTCAATAAAAACTGGAAAGTGAACATTGGGTAAAACCCGGAAAATTCTACGGAACAATATACGGAAAACGTTTAGATTTGAAGGAGATGAATTGTTAATATTTTAGTTGTGGCTTAACTCAGTCTTTTCTACAAATATTTTCATGGCTATTGTTCTGACGAGTTTTTTCTCTAGTGTCCCGACGAAGTGTATTTAAGCGTGCTGCTAGATTGGCATTTAGGTCCCGCCCTTTTACTATTGAAATTGTCATATATAACCGCCACTTCTACGCTAAGTTTCTTTTCTCGTCTGTGGAACTCTTTTCCTTTTACTTGCTTCCCGATAACTACAATCTTCAGAAATTTAAATGCAAGTCAATCGCCATTTTCTATCTTCTTGAATCCTGATTGTCTTTTAACCTTTTCTCAATCTCCCCTATACTTGGTCATATTTAACTTCCGCCTTGCTTGAGGTGAAATTATCTAAAAAGAAAAATGCCGTCATAATTTTCATTACAATCTCAGATAACAGATACTGTTTTGAATAAATTTTAAAAAAATATCCTTTTAACACATGTATGGCGACAATGCCATCAAAATGCTGTTTTTTTTTTCTGAGTGGGAAAACGAATGAAATAACAGCATTGAAGAGAGCAAAAGACAGTGATTGACATTACATTTAATTTTTGAAGATCGTAGTTGGCAGGGAAGCAAGAAACCGGAAGAGAGATTCAAGACATGATAAATGATAATTAGAATAGAACTTAAGGTTGCATCAAGCAATTTCAACAGTAAAACGAAGGGACCTAATAGCCAATCAAGTAGTACGCTTAAATTCAATCGGTCGAGATACCAAAGATTTTATTGATTGATTATTTCATTTTATACGGGTTATCAACCCTTTGCAGGTTATTTAAAGCCAGAAAATATTTTTATATTGTAAGAATTTTGTTTCTTTGATAATAACGATTTAGTGATGCAAGTCTTACTAATTAAGCCATAGATGGGGAAGAAGAGGTGGATACATATTTTTCCCAAGGCTATTTGCACGTAAGTGAAATTAACGAACCCAACTGGAATCTGAACTCGGCTCTCAGATTGACAATTCTGAGTCATTATCACTTATACCACCCGCACATCCAAGCTTGCAGGACCTTGTATTTCTAAGCGACCCCCCCTTTCGTTAGCTTAATTTCGGTGATCGTACGTGAACCGGTGTTTCAACGTTATATGGCCGTAAGTCCGCTAACAAGGAGGAGAACGCATTAGAAAAAACTACCATGAAGATATTTATAGAAAAGTCACAGGGAAGCCACGCCACGGTGATGAGAAAGTGACTGAAGTCAAGATGCCAGATCAGGACCGGTAACATTGCATAGCCTTCTCTGAATTTATCGAAATTTCAACTTATTGCTACACTTGTTAAAGTAGTTGATTTTTCACATTTGGTCGGTAATCAAGAGCGCTATATTAGTAATCATACTATAGGTAGTCGAGTCAATACGAATGATCTTAGTATGTGCTTCGCCAGGGATACATAGATATTTGAATCCAGAGATTTCCTTCTCCGAATAGAACCCAGTCTGTTAAGGAGTCAGCCGTAGTCGGGATAATCGTGTCAATGCGAACGATCCTTTCTTTAGCTGCAATAGTATGTGCTTCGCCAAGGCTACCCAAAGATTTGAATTCAGAGTTTTCCTTCACCTAGACCGATTGCCACCTAAGGCTATAGAACCCAGTCTGTTAAGGAGTCAGCCGTAGTCGGGATTATAGAGTCAATGCGAACGATCCTTTCCTTAGCTGCAATAGTATGTGCTTCGCCAGGGCTGCATACAGTTTTAAATTCAGAGTCTTTCCTTCTCCTAGACCGGTTTCCACCCAAGGCTATAGAACCTAATCTGTTAAGGAGTCGACCGTAGACGGGATCATCGAATATTGAATTCAGACTTTTCTTTTTACTAGACCGGTTGCCATCCAAGGCTATAGAACCTTGTCTCCTCGACTATTTAACCATAACTAGCGAGAGAAGAGTTGGATTCATGCCTTTTCCAAGGTTATTAGTACGTAAGTGAATGTAATAAACCCAGCTCAAACTCTCCAATGTCTCGATCCGAGCCGCAGTCCATTAGGCTAACAGGCCTCCTTCGTAGTATCGTACGCTAAAAAAGGGAGAGTCCAGTATCAGGAAGAAAACGAAGGACTTTTTTGTTTGTTTTCTGAACGGGAATGTATCGGATCATAAAATAAAAATAAACGGAAAGGAGAGAAAGCAAGGATTTAATCTAAAAGTAATTCAGCTGACAATCATTTTTAGTTAAGCAACCATGCAGCTTCTTTTTTTAATCAGTTCACCCCATGTAAGGCAATAGAGCCACTAAGACACAAGGGGGGTGGTTACTGAGTATGAAAGAATAAATAAAAACAGAAACATTATTGAAGAGCGGGAACGATTGGCATTGCATTTAAATTTTTGCAGATCAACGTTGGATAGAAAACATGGAACTGGAAGAGAATTCCACAAGAGAGAAGTGTGAGAAAAGAAACTGTTAGCATAGAACTTACGGCTACATCTATCTAATTCAACTGCAAATTGATGAGACCTTACTGCCAATCTAGTACTGCGCTTAAAAACTCATAAAACCTAGATGCTATAGCGAAGAGTTCATCCAAGCCATTACCATGAAAGTATTTATAGAAAAGGCAAAGAGAAACTACATTACGGCTGTAGGAAGGTGAGGATGAGATGCCAGGTCAGGACCAATAATATTGCAGATTCTTTCCATATTATTTATAATCCTTATTAATAATCTTTAGATATACAGCAGGAGCATCGGACCATATGTGGCAGCAATATTCTCAGCATGGACGAATGGTAGACTTATAACCACAAGGGAATACTCCGAATGTTAAAAATAGCGAGATTCCAAAGAGGCAAAGAATGTAATTAACATTTTGAAAATGTGTTTTTTCACCTCCCACATATTGGACATTAGTTTGGCATATTAGTTTAAAAAAAAAAAAAAAATTATTGATATATGACCAAAAATATTACAACTGAGTATCCCGAGAAAACATATACACAAACACACACACACGCACGCACGCACTTAAATATGATGAAAATATAGTTTTAAGGCATGATATATTTATGGATAAAAGTACTATCAGGGATAGAAAGTGTGTAAATATAAAGATGGACACCGAGGTCAACATCGAGTGGCGACAGTCTGTTTCATGCTTGAACGACTTCCTCGGGCCTGAAGATTACAACATTCACACATCAAATAGACTGTCTCCACCACACGGTGTTGACATTAGTGTCCACTTATACACACACACACACACATATATATATATATATATATATATATATATATATATATATATATATATATATATATATATATATATATATATATATATATATATATATATATATGTATAAGAAGAGAGACTGTTTCCACAGACAGACTGTTTCGCTGTATCACAACGAAATCAGTGTGGCTAGACGTCCGGTTGCTCTTAGCTAGGATCAAAACCCGGCTGAATTAGCATCAATCGGAGATTCTTCCCTTAAGAGGTTGGCGCAGGGATGAAGGTGAATTTAAGCGTATTTATTTTAGATAAACACACAGTGACTGAGAGAACTGGATTCGTTTTACCGAAGAGTCTTGCATTATTAAGGAAGAAATTATAGTTGTTCCAACGAGAGAAAAGAAGACAGAATCCGCAAACGTTTTTGGTTATAGAGTGGATTTTTAAATATTATATATTCGACTCTATTTTCCATAATTTTTTCCAAATAAAATTAGCAAAAATATGGAAAATAAAGTACAGTGTAACCCGGATATAAGAGAGTTGGCAGGACAGGAGAAGTCTCTTATATCCGGGTTTATCTTATATCCGGGTTTGGTCTATTTTGTTTAGGTAAGTATGGGCTTTAATTTGGGACCAGAGAAAATCTCTCTTATATCCGGGTTTCTCTTATATCCGGGTCTCTTATATCCGGGTTACACTGTATAATATATAATATTAAAAAATAACCACATTATGACCAAAAGCTTTTGCGTTTTTTCTTTCTTCTTTCTAATATATATATATATATATATATATATATATATATATATATATATATATATTGTTTAGACATTTAGATCTATATCAAACTTTAACCCCCAAATATACCCTTTAAATTAACGCGAAATAACAGCGTCTAAGAATTTGAGTGAAACCTGCTCTCAGGGATTTATTGTTTGTTGTAGCTTCTTCCTTTTATGTCAGTCTTCTCCCTCACACCTTACCCATCTATATCTAGAGATAACATACGTTAAGTTAAGCGGCGTCTAGCCTAAACAGAGTGGGGTTAAGGATAAAGAATTGAAATGGTACATCTAACTCACTCATGTCTTCTCTCCCACTTCACAAGCATATGTAAAATTAACGAATTTTACATATGCTTCGTGTGAATTTCTTTTTCATTTTCATTTCAACCTTTGGAAGTAAAGTCTGATGATCCAGAGGCCTTTAAAAGTGTTGTGGTGAAATAACTTATTACATGGAACCTTAAAGTGGTCTGTTTTTATTCAAATATATATATATATATATATATATATATATATATATATATATATATATATATATATATTCAGTCTTTTCTATCTAACTATTTAAGAGCGTGGGTTGAAAGTTCATAGGCTGACTATGAAGATGGGATGTTTGTGCTGTGAAATATTGCTTGCATTCATTTCAACTCTTCTCACTAATAATTGCATTATTTCTCTGCATGTAAACTGATTTCTGACTGTTGAAAGAAGACTTCAAATTTAAACTGTAGCGACTTCTGTTGAACAAACTTTGGCATCGTGGTGTTATCAGATAACTGTAGAAAAAAGAGTTTAGCCCCCAAAGGACATTCATGCTGACATGGTTGATACATTAAAGGATGATGCCCCAGCTTTATCAACAGTGCAAAAGTGGGCAGCTGAATTTAGTAAGGGGAAGGGAGAGTCTTGAATATGAACTAATGTCCGTATGTCCAGCAACTGCCACCACCGAGGAAAATATTTTGTTCCCCACATGGTGATATATGACGGACGATTGACTATAAGTCTAATTGCCAATGTTATGGCAATATACCGTGAAAGAGTTGAATATATTCTGCACAATGAAATTGGCATGAAGATATTTATCTTATGACACCTGAACGAAAGTGCACCAGGCTGATCACATTAGTGGAAAATCTGACATTGTTTGAAGCAGAGCCTACTTGCTTCCTTGAACTTTTCCTAACCCAGGATGAGTGTTGCATTCATCTCTTTGAGCCAGAGACAAAGTGACAATCTTTGCAGTGGCAAGAACCCTTTTTACTTAGTTTTGTTATTCATCATGACGGTCGTCTTTGAGTATAGAATCCAGAGGTTAGCAGTGAATATTTCGAAGACAGTAGGAAAGCGTTGTTCAGGTTAGCAGTGGATATTTTGGTAAAAGTAGCAGAGCATAGTTCGTCCTTCTGTTTCTTTTCGCCTGACAAGCTGGACTGGACATTCGGGTAGAGTGAACAAAATGGCCGCCTTTATACACGACGGATTGAATATTCTACGTCTTCTGATTGGTTAACCTTCTATTGGTGGACTATAAAGTGAGTTAAGTCATTTGGGCTAACTCTCTAGTTATATATACATATACACAAAAAACTGTAACAAGTTTCATCTCTAATGATGGTCTCAGTTTTTGAAGTTGTGGCCATGTAGGGGTCAGAAATAAAGACACAAAGAGAGGAATTGCGTTAAATATATTAACAGAAAATGTAATACAAGCATATACAAACGAGTGTGTTACAGCAAGAATGTTCGGCCCGACTGTCAGAGCTGACTGCTGGAAACTTTCCTCTCCAAAAGGCAGTACCTGCTCCTATTTATAGCTGGGAGAGTTCATGCGTGCGTAGGTAAATTACCATAACAGAAATTTAGAAAGAAAGAAAGAAAGAAAGAAAGAAAGAAAGAAAGAAAGAAAGAAATTGTTGTTACATTGTTAGGGCGAGAAACAAAGACACAAAGAGAGGAAATGAATTAAACAAATATATTAACAGAAACAGTAATACAAACGAGAGAGTTACAGCAAGAATGTTCGGTCCGACTCTCAGAGCTGACAGCTGGAAACTTCCCTCTCCAAAAGGCAGTACCTGTTCCTATTTATAGCTAGGAGAGTACATGCGTGAGTGAGTAAATTACCATAACAGAAAAGCAAGAAGCATTGTTTTCATTGACTATCTTTAAAAGGGCCACACCATCAATGGAGAGTACTATGCCAATTTGCTGAGGCAGTTATATTCTATCAAGGCCAAACACCCAGAAAAATTGATGAAAGGGGTCTTGTTTGGCTAGGACCGTGGACGAGTATACAACTTTCAGTGGCTCCTGTGCGTGACTGTGTCTTTGAACTGTTTGGTCATTGTCGCTATTTTTCAGACTTGACTATCATCTCTTCGCCTTGGTTAAGAACGAGCATCGCAGTAATGGTGATCTCATATCTGCTGTTAATGACTTTTTACTAACAGGATGAACATTGAACAGTCAGATACGAGTTTACCTGGAAATAAACAACTGGGTTATTAATGAAAAGAGTTGGAATTAATGTATGCAAGATTTTACAGCTTTAGCATCATTCCTTCATCTACGCTAAATAGAAAAATAAGGTCAGAGAGTGGCGGTGGCTGAATTATTGTTTCATGTCCCGATAAACCGGCACATAGATATGGCATCATTGACTATTGAGAAGAATATGGCAGCGACATAATATTTTGCTCTACTTTATATTGAGCACGTTTTTAAAAAAAATAAATGCTTCGAACTGTGGATTTTTACTCCATTTGTTCTTTCTCTCATTTATATATATATATATATATATATATATATATATATATATATATATATAGGAGGATTTCAAACATCCATAAATAAGTAATTCATTGAGTCTAAAAGAAACCTCAACAGAATGCAAAAAGCCCTGGTGGGCCGTTTCGTCTTATATTTGGGACTCATCAGCAGTGCGCATCCACTACCGAGAATTGAAACCCAAACATTTACGATAGGAGGCAAATATATATACAGTTGGATTGAAAAGTAACTCTCTATGAATAGACATAAATTTCATATAATTTACTGTACACAGATTATATAGTTAATTATATGAAAAGTTTATTTGTTCATTAGTTGGAAATACAATAAATTAAAAATTTGCATGCATACGAATATTTGTTTCCCTATACTATATATATATATATATATATATATATATATATATATATATATATATATATATATATATATATATATCCTTCTCTCTCTAATATATATATATATATATATATATATATATATATATATATATATATATATGTATATGTGTGTGTGTGTCATTTTATAGGCGCGTGCACTATGATTGTTTTGACGGGGTAGTGACTTTTGAAGTTATCGATCTAGGGAGAATATCACTCCGTGCGGCATCGGTGGAAATTGCTTAAAAACCATGCCAGTTTGTAGATAATATTGGTCGGGAACCGTAGTACTTTGTGTTAGTACGAAGTCACAAGCCATCGTGACCGAGCTTTGAACTTACTGCACTTGTTCAGGCAGTCTTATCGTTGCTGTATAAACCGCAGATTTACTGTGTAATTTGGTGATTATATACAAGTATGCCTGAGCAGGCGTCTCCAGCATTCTTTAGCTAGCCGCTGTAGCAGACAGATGCACACGGAAACGTGTAGCCAGCCATTATAGCATACACTTAGACAGAAAGGAGTCATTCAAATATGTTTTATTGGTTTCGACCGGCAAAGTCTGTCTGTTTTGTTATTGGGTTTTTCTAGTTTGCATATAAGTCACACGTCCAGATCAATTCAGATGAAATAATAAAAAAAAATTAACTGTCCAATATTCAGATTTTATTAGAACGCTTTCAACTCTACAAGTGCTGTCCGTTGCAATAAAGAACTTACCTTGTCTAGGCACAGGTAATGTAATATCATCTCTCAGTCGCATTCCGTCTTCTGGCGGAGTACAACCCAATCATATCTCTGTCCGTGGAAAGATACGCAGCTAGGGAAAAATTACTGAGATGCCATCGGGGAACAGCAATGGCATTCCTCTAATTGTTTCTAGACAGGGGGATCGGTAGTAATGCTAGCGCAACCGACCATTACAGGGTCTGGGCAATTTCTGGTGGAAAGTTTACGCAGGTGCCTCACATTAAACTCGACCTCGTGTCAGATCATGTCGCCTTGAAAAGCCTTGATTAATTTAAGTATTTTGTAATTCTTTTAGAAATCTTTTACAGGGGGATCATTTTGTTAATGATATGAGTCCACCAAATAAAGACAACATCATTTTATATCAAATTTAATTTGATCTGGGCAATAATACTTAGCCATAACAATTTTTTAAATCATAATTTAATAAATATAAATTTAAAGTAACATTTCTAATTCAGTTTTTTTAAATTACAATATAATATTTCGTCCGGTTTTCCTTAAACATCAAATTGACCCATTCAGGTGAGATTTGCCATAATGACTAACACCATGAACTTCACTTCTTGTCCTTTCGTGCGCTCATACACGCGATCAAAATACGGAAGAGTCCATTATTTATGAGGTACTAAAAGGTCATAACGAAGAGAAGGAAAAACATAATTATTATAGGATCAAGTGAAAATAATCTATTTAATTAGATTTTCTTAAAAATGCACCGAATTATTTAAACAAGTGAAAATAGGTTTTTTTTTTTTTATTAATATAAACATTAGAAAATCATTCAAATGTTTCTCTCGGGCTCAACTCTATTTAGCTATTTCTAGAAAAGGAAATTCAAGATGAGATGCCATAATGATATGATTGACTAACTGATTAACTGAATTTTTTCGGCTTATCAAACATATGTGTGCTATTTAAAGCCCAGCTATTTTTTTATTGTAAGAATAATTCTTTTCTTTGCATGAGACTATTACCCATTGCTATGGCTAAACTAGAGAGACAGGGCCCTATAGCCTTGGCTGGCAACCAGTCTAGGACAAGGAAAATCTTAATTCAAACCACCTTCTGCCTTGTAGGTTCGGCCTTTTGAAATAAATCCACCCTCTGAGAAGAGGGACGGGGTAACCTCACCATCCCCTGTGCAAAAGGAACCGGCAAACCATTGCACTTTTCTGCCTTGAATGTCACCATGAAGCAGAATTGTAAGATGAAGGGGAGTGGTTATCACAGCGGCGGGGCACAATGAGCTCACTTAATGTTGTGGTGTCCTGCTTCTAAAGAGTCTATGTTGGACTCTTCCACCTACTATAAGATTAGTAGGAGAGAAGGCCTTGGTGGGATCAGTCGACCAGACTGTTCATTTCTGCTGAATTCTCTGCCTCGGCAGAGAGGAACTCGGACGAAGCTTCGTCCGGGGAGCTAAACAGGCCCTGAACCCGTCTAGGCGGGTTCAAAGGGAATATTTTTGGTCGAGCCTACGGGCTCGGAGAAACCTACGTTAAACTCGGCCTTGTGCCACATACATTCCTTGTGGGGGTGGGGGATTGTTAAATATTAACAGTCGACCAGAATGTTCATACTGTCGAACTCTCTGCCTTGAGCAGAGAGGAACTCGGACGAGCCTTTGCCCTTCGGCAAAGGCTCGTCCGGGAAGGTAGACAGACCCTGAACCCGTTTATGCGACAGACCCTGAACCCATTTATTCTAAGGGAATATTTTTGGCCGAGCCTACGGGCTCGGAAAACCCACGGTAAACTCGGCCTTGTGCCACATACATCCCTTATGGGGGGCTGTTAAATATTAACAGTCGAATAAATTGAACGCTGGGTCAACAGACACACACTCACTAGTCGTGTAATTCTATTCTGTCGTACTTATTGTTTAATATATGATATATCTGCAACACTTTTCTTCAACCATTTACTTGGTCTCAAAACTTAATAAAATGAATGAATGAATATAGCATTAACAATTTTTTGAGAATAACAATATTTTTTCCAAATAAAAGTTCAACTATTTAACCCTAACTAGGTGGAAGAGATGGATTCTTACCTTTTCCAAGAATATTTTCATTATAACAACACCCCCACCCTGGAATTATTTATGTTGGTCTACATTAAAAAAAAACTGAAGCTATACAAACAGCACCACCTGAGAAAGATGTTTGAGATCAAAGATAGTAAATTGTTAAATGTTTATTTTCTTTTAGTTCTTCACGGAAAGAAAAAAAATATGACAGTGAATACAAAACTGAACAGAGATGTCCATTAAAAACAGATTGACAAAACCTGTCAGAATTGATACCCACCATTCCAAAAATAGGAGCATAAGTATTAATGATTGATTTTTTTACAGTTTATCAACTCTTTATGGGCTATTTATAACTGAAACATATTTCGGATTGTAAAAATAATTTATAGGAAAGGAATATTGCATTAACAATTTTTCAGAATAACAATGATTTTGTCCAAATACAAGTCCAACTATTTAACCCTAACTAGGGAGAAGAGATAGATTCATACCTTTTCTAAGAATATTTTCATGTAAGTGATTGTAAGGAACCTAACTGGAATTTGAACTCTGCTCTCCAATTTCTCATTCAGAGTCACTATCCATTACACCACCTGTACATTCTGTGCATTAATAGATTATAGGTAGAAACCTATAATAGCAGACTTTTCATTAAGATTGTATTTTTTATTTTATATTACTTCAGCCTATTCTTTTATGAAAGATGGTGAAAAGAATAAACCTTGTTAAGCAAAGAGCTGTACCACATATTTATTCTGCATTAATAGGAGAGTCAGTAATCATAAATTAATGTCAAGATATATTTATATAGAACTGTGAAAATCATAATCATTTCATCCCCACAGATGAAGACAATGAAAAATTATATTGTTTTCTATGTCTATAGTTAATTGTTGTCAAACAAAGATTTTTCAAGATACATGTCCTATTGTGCTTTAATATTGATATTACAAAATCATTTTCATATTATCGAGTATGTCCAAAAATAAGAAAGAAGTTTTAAAATCGGAAATACTTTTTTTTAGAAGAAAACTTATCCAAGACTGATTCTTTTCCCTACACACTAACCTGTATGCAATATATATATATATATATATATATATATATATATATATATATATATATATATATATATATATAATGAAATGGACAAAGTCCGACAATTATTTTAAGACATTTTTTATGTTTATACATTCTTTTTTATAGATACAAATATTTAAGTAAATGCTCTGTTTAGAATGTATAAACATAAAAAGGCCTTTTATATATATATATATATATATATATATATATATATATATATATATATATATATATATAGAGAGAGAGAGAGAGAGAGAGAAAAAGAAATATAGGATTGGTGTATACGGAATAAATTGAATAACCAACAAATACTATTCTTAAAAGAGTGCTCAATACAGAGTAGAGCAAATACAATTATTTATTCGAAAATTATACCGTTTATTCCAACTTAATTTCAATAAAAACTAAATAAATAAAATAACATATGTATTTTCTCTTTTTTCCTCAGTAATTTAATAATTTTAAAGTCAATATAGATGGAATTTAAATTTTAAAATGGATAATTTTTAATTTTTCATTTCAAATTTCATCGTATAATTTAATATTTATTAGTTAGAATGAATTCTATTTTAGTCTAACCCCAACATTAAAGCATTAAATAATTATTAGAAACTTAGTTCGTTGTCAAATTTTTTGAATTATCATATACTTGCATTTTCATTTGGTCATTCCAGCTTATGTAACAGCGTTTCCCCTATCAAGGGGTGTTTAATTGATTTGAACCTTTTGAAACCCTTTATTCTACATTCAACATCATCACTTGATTAGACACCAGAAGTGTTGAAACAAAATGGCTATTTTTGTAGTGATTTTAGAACATATTTATGTTATAATTTTGGAATAAATAATTATATATATATATATATATATATATATTAGGAGGCTTGGATTGAGGAATCGGAGAGCCGAGATCGAATTCCAGTCGAATCCATTACATTCACTTACGTGCTAATACCCTTGGGAAAGGTATGAATCCTCTTCTTCTTTCTACAGCTATGGGTAAATAGCAGGACAGACTGGGCTCTATAGCCTTGGATGGCAGCTGGTCTAGGAGAAGGACAACTCTGAATTCAAAACCTGCGGTTTGGGGACCTTGTGGTACGTAGTACACCAGGTCTCTGTATTCGGCCCTTCAAAAAGTGTGGATAGTTCTACACAAAACCTTTCAAATTATAATCAATTCTCATGTGCTGCGATATATATATCGCTCGACTCTTCCGTCGAATCTGACGTATGAGGGTCAAGCAGATCAGTTCTCAGGAAACCGACAGCCCGACAACAGCACATGAGAATTGATTATTGAAGAATTGTTTATATATATATATATATATATATATATATATATATATATATATATATATATATATATATATATCGCTCGACTCTTCCGTATCGTTATTCATAACTAGGGGAGTGATTCACACGCTTCTGAGGGATATTAGCATAATGACGCAAGGAGATTTAGAAAATTTAGTTCATAGAAAAAATTTGTAGAGGCAAGAGAACTCCTATTGCAACATACTTTATTCACTCCGTAAGAAGGGTATTTGCGTATTAACTGAAATGTAAATATCCGTATATCGTATTCAAGTGACATTTGTAAAACATTTTTTCTATATTAGTTTGCTAGGGGTCATATAACTTGACAGCACCTATGGATCAAGATATTAATTTCTTAAAATTTTAAACAGATTTTAAAACTCCTTCCCCTACGGTAAAAATATTTAATATACTTAATGTGGGTTGCTTCTTCGTATAAGGAACACTTAAAATATTTTCAATTTTTGTTTTTAATTGGTGCTATGTATTTTTTATAAAGTATTATTTACTAGTGTTTTTCTAATCTTAATAGCCGTGTCGTGGTCTCCTAGTGAGTAGGAATTACCTTAAGTTTTAATAAGTGACATGTCAGCTTTCGGGAGAGTTTGGTGGTCTTATGACCAATATAAAAACGTAATGCTAATTTATTATTATTAATGTTGGAGATTACATAAATTCACAAATCCCTATTACTGTATATCAGTTACCACAAAACAATAAATCAACTAATCCTACCATTGGTACCATATAGAGTGCAAATTTCATGAGTAAATTTCTTCAGATATGGTAAATCATATGGACCAAATAACAGTATTCTTGCATAACAATTTACGATATCTATATCGTAAATTGTTATGTCAAAAAAAGTTACAGAAAACCTCCAGAAGAGTGCTTCATTGCGCCTTCTCGAGCTAACGTTCTCGGCTGACAGGAAGTGGAAAGACGAAACTAACTCCATTGCTAAATGTAACTTAATTTATTTTATATATATATAGGTCTACTATTCGTCCATGCTTAGAATATTTTTAACACATATGGTCTGGTTCTCTGTTACTTAGCTTGAATTTCTAAACAAAATCAAAAGAAGAATCAGCAATATTATTGGTCCTGATCTGACGTTTCGGCTTCGTCATTTACCAACCGCCGTAAGGTTGCCTCTCGGGGCCTTTTCTATAGATACTTTCATGGCAACGGTTCAGATAAGCTCTTTGCTATGGTACCTAAACTTTTTAAATTTAAACGCAATATTAGACTGGTGTTGAGATTTCATCGATTTACAGTTGCGCTGGCTAGATGTAGCCGTAAATTTTTTGCTAATAATTTTGTTTTTCGCACTTTTCGCTTGTGGAATTACCTTGCTATTCTATGCTTTCTGCAAAAAAATTTAAATGCAATGTCAATCGCTATCTCCTGTCTTCCTGATTACTTTTTCCTCACCCTGCCCGTTATCAATATTTCTGTTCCTAATTCTTCCACACCCAATAATCCTATGTATCTTAGTGGCTTTACTGCCTTGCATGTGGTGATACTGGTAAAAAAAAAAAAAAAAAAAAACTGAACTGCTAAGAATTTTGGTTTATTGTATCGTGCTAAACAATTTTTCTCTGTCACATATAGTCCGGTGCTATATATTTAGAGTTTCGTGCTAAAATCGAAAGCTGAATCAGCAATATTATTGCTTCTAACCTTGCATCTCGGCTTCAGAACCTTTCTCACTGCCGTAAAGTTGCTTCATTTTAACCTTTCTATAAATCTTTTCATGGTAACTGCTAATTCGCAGGCTGTTGTGATGAACAAAAACGAATGAAGATAAGACAAGTGTATTTTTACACATAAATGAACAACTTTTATTCATTGTCTTAGAACAGCAAGGATTTTATGGATTGAAACAATGAATTTCACGTGCGTATAAGCTAGACGCCATGTTTAATCCAGAAGTGGCGCTCTGGTTTTGACAGAGAAGGGAAGTAACTCTGCCTGAAGTTATCGTCCCTTTCAGCGGAAGGAATTTAGCTTCACCTAACAGTAGCTATTCGGATGAGCTCATCGCTATGGCACCTAGACTTTCATGAACCTAAGCGCAATACTAGATTAGCAACAATGTCTCATAATGTCTCATCAATTTACATTTGATTTGGCTAGACAAAACCTTAAGTTCTATGCTAGTAGTTTCTTTCGTCGCACTTCTCGCTTGTTCAGCACCCTTCCGGTTACGTGCTTTCCGGTCGACTTCAAATATTTAAATGCAATGTCAATCGTAATCTACTGTCTCCTTGATTACTCTTTTATTGTTATCCCCCTTAATAATCTTTCTTTTGTTTTCTCATACCCAGTAACCCCTTTTGTCTTAGTGGCTTTACTACCTTGCATGGAGTGAAATTGATTAAAAAACAAACAAACATATAAGGCGTCCCTAGACCAAACTTTCCACCAGCAGGCCAATGATCACCCACACCAAGTTGCAATCAAATTTTCAATCTTGTCGGTGTGCACCGAAAGCTGGGGAGGACCTGCTGCACGCTCACAAGGTAACACGGTGAAAGACAAACGACATTTCGAGATTTGAAGACGCGAAACCTGTTTCCCATAATATATTTAAATGTTTTATTTAGGGCTTCGCTTGCTCCTCCGGGTCGGTAAGCAGCTGACCTGGATATACCCTATTTCCTGGTTTTTCTGCCACTTGATCTCCAAAAACTCCTAATGAACTCCCTTATATCCCATTCCCCTTTGGTCAAAGTGTCGCTTAGAAGACCGATTTTCTAAAGGAACCATCTGTTGGTTCATCAAACAAAAGCACTTGAGATCAAGATAAAACCACCTCTTTCTATGTCCACAGTAACGTAATTCGCCCACATTTCTTAATATTAATTTAATAATTCAGTATAAACGTCTATTCAATATTAAGCAAGGAATTTTATGTGACACACATACTTGGCTCACGCTTCTTACTAATAAAACAACAGTTTTGCATCAAACTCTGTTCTATTCTACAAAAGAACTTTTCTATGGCGGTCATAGTAATATTTATGCTCATGGTATAGCTATGGGATCGCCACTCAATACCGTCTTTATCTAATTTCTGCATGGCGCCCACCGTCTGATATTAAACCAATGGTTTGGCCTAAACTTATTACGCAAGAACTTTTTTTTTATAATAATCAGAGTAACATTTAGACACAATCTTTATCAAATTTCTGTATGGTTCTCGTAGAAAACAGAATTTTCAGCAAATTTTCGAAATTTATGAAAAGTGTTCAATATAATGACGATATATTCGTATTAGTAAAAGAACTAGCTGAAATTAAAATAAACAGACTTAAAGAAATCTCCAAGGAAACTGTGTTCTACACTTAGGAAATTGTTAATAGAATTCACTGTTTGGAAGTTTTCGTCGACTCATAATTTTACATACTGTATTTTACTGCTTGTAAGAGACACCTGTTCCTATAAAAATTTAACAGTGTGTCAATAGTTGCCATAATTTGGTACTTTGTTTCAGTCTGTTTTAAATTTGCCATGATCAGTCAGGTTTTCATACTGGAATATGCTATTCAGTGGGTAAAATTAAGGATAGTGGGGAGGGCTATGAAGTACAAAAAAAAACCTTTTTTTCCGATGTCTTCGTCTAATGCAGTGCTTCTCAAACATTTTCATTCCATGAACCGTTTTTTTCTTCAAAAATTCAAATGGACCACACCTACTTTTACTTTTAGGCTAAAATGTTCAAAGTAGTCTATTCATACTTTTAAATTTATTTAAGTAAACAGGGATAAATAAGGGATACTAAAATAAATTATGATGATGTCATTCAGTCATAGTCCATTCAGCTAGTGACTAATTTGATCTTGGTGTTTCTCACAAAAGATATAATCATAATAAATGTAACCCTGCATCATACTGATGTAATTTCGAAATTTTCAAATACAGTGTGCCCATAAAGTTCGTGTGCACTTTAAAAAATTATTAACCTTATTTGAATTTGCGATAGAAATAATTTGTAAAAGGGATTAGAAAGAAGTAAATCTATATTTTTTAAAGTTTTATTGAAATTCTATTTAAGTTTCCACATGTCCTCCATCATTAGCAAAGGGTAATACGATTTTGCAGTGCACGGAAAACATTTGCCAACTGATTTACAGTAATGCCTGAAATCACATTAGTTATTTAGCTATACTTAAAACTAGGTACATTCAACTTTGTAACATTTTTTACAGATTATTTCTATCGCAAATACAAATAAAGTAATAATTTTTTAAAGTGCACACGAAATTTATGGACACTGTGTATTTTTTAATTCTTCAAAATATGAATTTAGATACATTTTTGTGAAATAGCTAAATTTCTTGTAGCTACAAATTCTCTGTGGACCACTAGAAATGCTATGTGGACCACCGGTGGACCATGTTGATAAACACTGGTCTAATGCAATAGATGCGTCTAATACAGCAGTATGCAAAACACGGTATTTCGCTATAAACACAACATAACTTTTTGCCTTTTTAATTATCGAAATGAATGTCCTCATGCATATAGAATAATTATTTTAAAGCCTATGTTCATCCAAGCTAAACTAATTTCTTCATCCCACACATAATAAAGAAATGAGTAACGGAAATGAAACATTTAATAAGTTTCGATAATAATATTAGCTTACCATAAGATCAAAACTATGAGGCACCCAATGAGAAACAAACCCCACTACGCAATAGTAATTGTCAGGCATTACCTCGTTCTGCGTAAGACGATAAACAGCGTCCAACAGCAAAGCCTCTGATCAGGAGGTTTTGATGAACATGTAACCACCTCTTAATTGCTGGTGTCTCCAGGTCCACCCAGACCCGGGGTGGTAGCACCTGTTAGAGTTTCAGCTATGGGTAAATAGTTAACCCCTAAACTGGAGTCAAAACACTATGAAAGTGTAAAAATAGGTTTTAATACAATAAATACTTTTTTTTTGTAAAAAATTATTACCAGCAGTACATTTTGAAAAAAAAAATATTACCAGCAAGATGAACTTGTCTGCGTCTGTGAACAAAGATTTTAATAGTGGCATGCCAGTTGACATGGGGAAGACAGATAGACCTTTGTTGGACTGTTATTCTGACTTCCGTTTTGAACGATTTTTTTTTAATTTTTAGTACGGCTGTGTGGCGAGACTGTTCCTGGTCAGCGAAAATTTGCTTCATTTGAATATTTGGACGAACTTTTTTTGAAACACCAGTCCTTTTTCTGATAGGTTATTGTTTTAGTTTCATTCTTTTTAATTTTTTCTATTTCTTTTGTTTGTTTTTAATTTGTTTTTGGGCTTCGGCCCACATTTTTTTTTTTTTTTAGTCCGGTTTGACAAAGTCTTACCGGACGACTGCTTTCTTATTTTTGTTTATTTTCTCTCAGTTTTTAAAAAAAAAAGATTAGTTCAGAAAAAAAAAAAAAAAAGAAAGCTTTTGTATTTCTTTTTTTTTTTTTTTTTTTTCTTAGCGACTTCAGTCGCCTTCTTTCTCCTTTTTTGGGGGTTTGACTAGATTATTTTTCTTTTAATTTATTTTCTTTAGCGGCGTCAGCCGCAAAACTTTATTTTTTTTAATCTTTTTGTACATTTGAATTATTGTGAAAAAAGAGAAGTTTCTGGTTTTTCTTTTTATTATCGGCTGACTTCGGGCGCCATTTTTATTTTTAAAAAAAAAAAAAAAATAAGTCTTGCCTATTTATTTTCTTTCAGTTTTTTGTCATTTTATTTTACTTTTTGTTTATCTTTAAAGTTTAATTTCCTGGGTTATCCAGGCTTACTTTCTTTATTTGTTTTTATTTTTTTTATTTTTCCCCAACTCCTCTCCCCGTGATTGTGAAAGATTTTTAAACCCGCAGGTGGTAGTCTCCACGATTTTATTTACAACATGGCCGACGGCAACAGTCGGGCCAATGTTGAAAAAAAGACCTTTTGGTTCGGCCGCTAAAGCCGACCCAACTGAAAAAATAGTAGAAAAGCGGGCTGATGGATGCCCCAAAACTGACAAAAGCATCTCCAAAAAAGGAGATGCCACCAAACCCGACCAAGTGCCAAAGAGGCACAAAGTAAAGACGACCGAGGAGTTGCCCTCTTGCTGGAAGTCCCCCCCTAGTTGTATTCTGAACATGGCGGATTTCCTGGATAAGGCGAAAGGCTACGCCCATCTTGTTAATAAAGATGGGTTCGTCGATGATGTCCAGGATCTCGATATGTTCTCAAAGAGAATGGTGACCGTTTTTGTGGTCGACAAGAAAACCCGAAAGATTTGTCGCTCCACAAAAGACACTGTGATCAAATCACTTTTTGTCCCTGGGGATAAAACCCCAAAGAGTTATTAAGGGTACGGGTTTCTTCATGTGGGACATTCTGCTGCCCACACCGGAAGATTGCCTGGCCATGGCAAAAAAGGAATTGATAACGAAAGATCTAATATTGAGAACCGAATATGAAGGCCGCAGGCGGACCAGGGTGGCCGTTTTCGAGGTTCCTCCTCAAATTTCGGGAGAGCTCCTGGCTGCATTTTTTATGCAATACGGCCAAATTTTAGGGGCTCTCTCCGACAATTTGAACGGGGGATGGACTTTTGACATCATGCTTGACCAGAAGGCCTTCAAGTCCGTCCCCAACTGTTTGGTGTTAGGCGACCGGAAAATGCCGGTCATAGTGACTGGTAGGCGACCAACTTGCTGGAGGTGTGGAGAGACTGGTCACCTTTCCTCCTCCTGCCCAGGGAAGAAGGCCCCTGGAGTTCCGGTCGTAGGTGACCAAAATCCCCCCTTGGCCGATAAGGAAAAATCCGCGGCGCCTGTAATGGGCCTAGCTGCGAGACGGACCGATGGGCAAAATCCCTCGGTTGGGTCCCAACCCTCATTACCCCCGAAACCAACGCCTGCCACAAGTGTGGATAAGGAGAAGGATGAGGGGGAATGGCGCCTCGTAGTTAGGGGCAAGGGGAAGACCCAAACAGCGGTTCCTCAGTCCCAACATGACACCAGGGACAAAGTCACCTACAGCCCCATTCCCTCTGTCAGCTCTGAGGGCGACGCCTCGGCGTCTTATGAAAAAAACAGCATCAGAACCCAAAAATTAAACGAGCCAAGCTGGAAAAAAATTTTTGACCTAAAAAAACTAAAAGAAAAATTGGAGTCCAAGCGGGAAAAAAAAAAAAAAAATCGCTGGGGGCACCGGCCCCTCTATCCTCTGCCCCGTCTTCCCCTTCTTCATCTAAAAAAAATTTCACTAAACCTCCTCCACCAAAAAATCTCTGTCAAACTCACCAATCAAATCTTTACATTCATCAAAACCTTCACCAGTGAGGACACCTTCGGGCATGGACCCCATCAACCACACCCAAATCACACCCATGTCGACACCAGTTCATTCACCACAAAAAAGGGCAGAAGCCCTGAATCACAAACTGTCACTGAAAAAAAAAAAAAAAATCAAACCACCATATCTCCCAGGGGAAGACGTCTGCCGCGTATCCAGGACCAGGCGGAAAGGGTCTTTGGACAAACGAAGAACCCAAAGGACTTAAAAGTCCTTTGGAATTTCCAAAAAAAAATCAACAACATGGATGTGGAGAAGCCGGAAAATTTTCCACAAGGCAAAAAAATTTTGACCGTGATAAGAACTGGCCCGGGTACGCGGGAGATTTGGGGCATGATAGAGGAGGCAAAGTCGTCTCTAAAAATGGTGCCCCAGCTGCCGTCCTACTTGACCCGGATATTAAGATTGAAACAAAAAACTTTAAAGGGAGGGTCCCAGTTTTTGTTCACCCATCCCTTTTATAGAGCTTTTAAACTAACCTACCCTTCGGACATCGGCGGCTTGTCTCAGGATGATACCGTCGAGAATGAGATGGCGTCTGGTTCCATGGGACGAGCTGTCGGTGTCCTCACCCCAGCCATGTTCTATCCTGAAGGGCAACCCTAATCGGTTTCACAATGGCACTTTGGTTAGCTAGTTTTAAATGTCCGGGGCCTGAGGTCCGAGTCTCGCAGGGCGAGGCTCTCTCGTGACCTTCAGCGCCTCGGGGTGAATATATGTTGTTTACAAGAGACCCGGTTTTCTTCTCATGATCGTGAGAACATACTGTCTAAGGGGTTCGCCCTTTATTCAGCATGTTTTGATGGTTTTTCGAGGGGTGTCTCTTGGCTAGTGAGCAGGTCTTTGAAGGCTGCATGTACCCTTGTCTTCGCGGATCCGGCGGGCAGGCTTTGCGTGCTGGATGTTACCATAAAGGATAGGGTTCTTCGTCTCATTGGGGTTTATGCGCCCAATACCCATTCCGAGCGGCCTGCTTTGTTTCGGCAGATTGCGCCGTTCTTGACGACGTTTCGTCGGGTAGTTTTAGCGGGGAATTGGAATGCCATCCTTGACCCCGATATAGATCGTATAGGGCACAAAAAAGGTACTAACAACCCGGATGTGAAACCATTTCGGGACTTTATCGATGGGTTTGATCTCGTCGATAAGTTCCGGAATGAACACCCTCGGGAGGTAGCATGGACTTGGACAACTAGTGGCAACTCGGCTCCTGGCTCGCGTGCGAGCTACCTGGACCGAGTCTTAGTTAGGAGAGTCGATGTAGGGCTCTTAGGGTGTCCAAGTTTCCATTATATAGTTTATACGGATCATAGGCTTGTCCGGGTCCGTGTAAACTTAGATAAGCCTAAGGTTAGGTTGGCTGGTTACTGGAAATTGAACTGTTCGCTTTTTAGTGATCAGGGTTTCCGGGACCAGCTGTTACTAACGATCCAAAGGGAATTGACGGGAGCGGTTGTGGGAAATGCCTGGTGGGGCAATTTAAAATCTAAGATTCGAACGTTTGCTGCCGATTTTAGTCGTCGACTCAATCTAGATAGATTAGCGGCGCAAACGGCTTTAGAAGAAAAAAAAGTTGATCGGGCCGTGAAATCCCGTGTTAGTGGGGACATAGTCTTAGCTAAGGCAGAGTTGGCCTCCTTGCTTATCAAGAAGGATCAAGCTCTGGTAGTTAGGGCTAGGTTAAAAAGAATGTCTTCTGAGGCAACGAATATGGCCGCTGAACTGCGTGTAGAGGAAAATCGAAACGCGGCCAGGCGACATATAGCGTGCGTCACATTACCGGATAAGCGGACCGTGACTACAAACGCGGGCATATGTGAGGTCTTTCGAGATTACTTTCAGGAGCTTTTCACCAGGGAGCCCGGTCTGAGCTCTGCTCAGTTCGACGCCTATTTAGCTGACTTTCCCTGCCTCTCGGCAGCTGAAGTGGCTAGGTGCGAGGGTCCCATAACAGAGTCGGAAATCTGGGAAGCGCTGAAGCAGGTTGGCCTGGATAAGTCTCCGGGATTAGATGGTCTTCCCTACGAAGTTTACTTGAGGTTGTCGCACGTTTTTGTTCCTTTGCTGGAACTGATGTACAACCACTGGATGAGGCAGGGGTCTTTACCGCAACGCTTCACCAGGGGTGTCATCAAGTTGCTGCGTAAGGACAAGGACGGTGGGGATGGGTTAGGGAACTTTCGCCCTTTAACGATGTTAAACACTGACGTAAAGATTTTGGCGAAGATCTTAGCCAACCGTTTGCAGCTTGTCCTGTCTAGTCTGATTGGCCCTGAACAGACTTGTGCTGTGAAGGGCAGGACTATTCAGGATAACCTTCATATGGTACGCTTGATCTTAGAACAAGTCGACAGTGAAGCCGCGCTGATCAATTTAGATAAGTCCAAGGCCTTCGATAGGGTTGACCATCCTTTCGGCGGCCGGTTTCGGAGCCGACTTTCGCTCCTGGATCCGACTCTTGTATGCGACCCCCGGTGCGCTGGTGGAAGTAAATGGGGTAAGATCGAAGCCTTTCGTATTGTCTCGCTCCATTCGTCAAGGTTGTCCGCTATCGCCTCTGCTTTACGTTCTTGCCTTTGGAGCCATTCCTTCGCAAGTTAAAGGCGAATCCGGTCCTACGCGGAATTTCGCTGCCTGGTGCTTCCACCTCGGCCAGGTATTCTGCCTATGCTGACGACGTTTCGGTTCTTGTGTCGAGCAGAGCCGAGATTAACGAAGTCAGTAAGCAGATCAGTGGGTATGAGATGGTGACAGGGGCCAAGATCAACCGCGATAAGTCTGTGGGCTTGCGGTTGGGTGCGTGGAAGGGAGTTTCTCTTCCCGGACCTTTCCTCTGGACGGATGGGCCGATCAAGATACTCGGCGTCTGGTTCGGTCCTGATCTCCAGTTGGAAATGAATTGGTCGGAGGTACAAGGGCAGGCCGAGGCCGCGGGTAATCTGTGGTCTCGGAGGAGACTTTCCCTGAAGGGAAGGGCGGAAGTTTGTGTTTCACACATCTATCCGATCCTCCTCTACCGTCTTTCTGTGCTTCCACTCCCGTATGCCCGACTAATGTCATTAGTCAAGGCCTTGTTCTCTTTCTTGTGGAGAGGCAAGGCCCATATGGCATCTCGCGAGATCTGTTGCCTTCATCCCTCTGAGGGCGGTCTGGGTATGCCTAGCATTGAGATTCGTCAATATATGCTTCGCATTACCTTTCTAGACCGAATGTGTCGTGGTTTGGATGAGGTGGGCACCTTTTGGAAAGAAGATGTCCGAAAACATTTCCCATCCCTGAGAAGTGTGCACTCGTGCGAGGAGGAGGCCGGTCGTACTCCTCGTCTCGAGTGCTCCTTCTACCGCGAATGTCGTCGTGCTTTGAAGCTCCTCTTGCGGACGTCGGATGGCCTCTCCGACGCCCAAGCGTTGTCTCGTAAGGCATTATATCGATTGTTAGTTAGGGGTCCGTTCGAGATGGTCTGATCGACGAGCTCGGTCTTACGAAGCAGGAGGCTCGCTCGATATGGCCTTGGGCGCCTGGGTTGAAATGTCTCACTAACGATGAGGCATCACTCACCTGGCTGATGATTCGTGGGGCCCTCTGGGTCGGCAAAAGACTTTGTTCAGCAGGCTTGGAGAAATATCCAAACTGTCGTCGCTGTACTGGGAAGGTCGAGACCATTGGTCACGCCTTTTTTTCAGTGCAAGACGGTAGTGCCGTTGTGCAGGTTTGTTGAAGGCCTCATGGTTCGCATGCTGCAGGGAAAGTTTTTTTGTCCTGGAAGCCAGTTATGTTTGTAGCAATGTGGTATCGCAATTGACGAAGGCTGAACACTATGTGTTCTGTTGCTTACTAGGGGTTATGCGAGTCGTGATTTGGACGACGCGACAGAAGGGATTCTATGAAGGCGAGAAGTTCACCTCTTCCCAACTGATCTTGTACTTTAGGCATCAGCTTAAAGTCAAGATTAGGACGGAAAGGCGGCGGCTCCCATCATCAGAATTCGGCAAAAGGTGGGTGAATCTTGCGCGAATGTGTAGAGTGAAAAGGGCTGACCTAGAGTGGCATTTGGATGTCGGTTAGGTACAGAATTTTGTCCTAACAGGGTTGAACATAGGCAACCCACCCAGATATTAGGCTAGACTAGGTTTTCGTTTTTGAATTTTTAGTTTCCTTTTTTTTTCCCGGTTAACTTAGCTAGGGTATGTAAGCTCATTGGTCCCTTTTTTTTTCTGTCCCTTTTTTTTACTTTTGTTTAATTCCCCATCCCCTCCCTCGTTAGGTGGTTAGTGATGTCAGTTTTCTGGTGGATGCGGGGCGCCTTTCGTTTCGGGTGTGTGTTTTCGTATTTGTTGTTGTGTATGAATGAGTGAGTGTTTGTGTGAATGCTTGATGGTTTGAATGTGTACTTATTTTCTTAGTCCCGCATCGATTTCGTCCGGTTAACTGATATTTCTGCCACATTCATAGTTTGTGGGGGGTTTTATTACTAACTCAGTTTTGTTTAGTTTATTGTAAATAATTAATTCACGTTGTAAATATTCATTTGGGGATTTTAAAAGTTGTTATTTTATGACCCTCCCCCCATGAACAATATCTGTAAATAAGGGGACTAGTTAGGACTTCATAGAGAAACTGAGGTATTATGGTGGACGTAGTAAGAAAGGTAGGAGTGAATGTGATGTTTTGGTGATTGGATTATTGTTGGCATGTTTGGGTCAGTGTCTGTGACTAGCTAAGTTTTAGATTAAAGACAGAAGAAGACCGTCATTCCCCATCCCCCCTTTTTGGCCTTGTGCCGCATTTTGTATTTTTAATGCAAATAAATATTAGACAGATAGACAGAGAGGGTAAGACCTCCGAGTCTAGCTGAGTCGTGATACAGTCTTTGACTGTAAGCGACGTCTGTCGAACTCTCTGCTTTAGCAGAGAGGAACCCGGACGAAGCTTTGCCGAAGGGCAAGGTTTCGTCCGGGGAGGTAGACAGGGCCTGAACCCGTCTAGGCGGGTTCAAAGGCTATATTTTTGGCCGAGCCTACGGGCTCGGAGATACCCACATTAAACCGGCCTTGTGCCATATTCAATCCTCGTGGGTGGATCGATAAATACTAAGATAGATAGACAGAGAAGTTCTTAGCTGAGCTAGTTATTGACTACTCAGACGATTTCTGTACCTTTTTACCAACCTATTAAAACCCTTTTTATTGTTACGTGTAATTTGGCGTTTGTCTCTACTAACCCCAAATCAACATCATAAATCCTCTGATTGATTGGCAATGGGAAGAAACTAATATAATTCAATTTAAAAACTTAGAAGAAATAACACAACATTATTATTATTTTTATTTTCTTTGATTTTTGGCGTTTACACATTTCTTTCCGGGTCCCGCCCATAAAGGACCTAAGGTTGAAAAATAATGCGTTTGACTTTCCCAATTGACAAGAAAAAAAATAGATAAATAAATAAATTACATAGATAAAGCCCTTCGTAAAAGTGTTTTTGTACTTGTCAAAACAATTTTTTGTATCTCCTTGATTATATTATTATTATTATTATTATTATTATCATCATCATCATCCTTCTTCTTCTTTCCTTCTTTTTTCTTTTTTCTTCTTCTTCTTCTTCTTCTTGTCCGATTTGTGATTCGCATGTTGAATTGGTTCTGTTGCTGGCAACTACACATCACATAAGTTAAATGCGATAGGCAGGTTCGATCTTGCCCCTTGGTACTCTTGATCATAATATGTTTCTGTCGTAGGATCAAAGATGACTTTTAAAGCCAACATATAATTTTGCATTAAACACACACACACACACACACACACACACACACACACACACTGGTGTACATATATAATTATATCTTTAACAAAGTAAATCGTGAATTATGAAATTATTTTTTTATAAAACATATTTTAGAGTATCGATTTACTTCAAAAAATAAATTACATTACGATTTACTTTATTAAAAATAAAAGCAAAAACCTGATTCATTTTGTTTTGCATTTTTCGATTTTCTTTATTAAAAATATTGAAAAACAAATGTGTTTTAATTATTTTTATATATCAATCTACTTTATAGAAATAAATTTCGTTACGATTTACTTTATTAAAAATAATTAAAAACAAAAAAAAAATGGTTCATATTTTACATGACACCTTTTCAAATGCTTTATTTGAAGAAAAATATTCACTAATTAAGGTTTTAATCATTAATAAATTAACTTTTATTCGGTTATAAAAAACGTTATATTTTTTCTGGTGCTGAGTTGTCTCGGTCCTGAGTTGTCCCGGCGCTGAGTCGGCGGTGTGGAGTTGATGGTATTGAGTTGTGTTTCACCTCACTTGTGTTCTTAAAGACAGGAACTATAGAAGAAGATATCCAACAAGCTAGAAGGCAAGAAGAAAAAAATGAATTTAATGTAGAATTTGGAGAGAACATGAGCCAGTTCAAGAGCACATTTCTTTAGCACAATTGTAGGCATAGCGTCAAGTTCGTAAGACTTTTGGAGATCGTCTGGGAATGAAAGTAAAAACCATGAACGGAGTTATGTTAATATCACTGAGTAGAAATTCGGTTCCGTGAGGGTATCAGGCAAAGCTATTCCTGAAATGTCGCGAGTGGGGTTGAAAGAGAATTTCCGAGAACATCATTCTGTGTTAGCAGCAGCAGGTGACACTACTTAAAAAATATTAGAGAGAGGCGGGACTGAGCATTTACATTTGTGGAACACACACTTACAGAACCATCAGTAATCTCTAGAACGAAACATACGAAAAGCTATACGATATCTCATTCTATCGGCGAATGGCGACTTTGCTGAGTTGAGGACACGCTTACACTCATAACGAGCGGATGTGAAGAGGCGTCTGTTATAATCGGAATTAGCACGTTGATATAGACTGAAAAAAGTGATTCCTGTGGGCTATAGCAGGTGAACAGGCAGGAGTGAAGCAAAGAAGAGATTGCAGTTTCACGCGGTATTTCCGTGCTGACACGAAAACTTCGGTGCTGGCTTTCACCTACGAAGAAACCTGGGTGGCACAATTCTCAACGGGTTGATTAAAAATGTAATTCCAGGGAGCAAAAAATGTGTCCCAATGAGTTCGTTGGTAACAAAAAGATGTCCTGTTAATAGATGGTTCTTGCCCAATCGACGAGCGGAAATAAATATTTACAGACACTATTGCTTGGTCAGAGTTGCCAAGAGCACGGAATTGCAAATATACAGTAAGTCGACTTGTATGGCAGGTATAAAAATACAAACTATTGTCACTGAGTTGTAAATAATTGGGACAACATTCCTGAAAATTAGTGTACATCACTTATCGCATCTCTAGCAGACGGACACAAATATATCCTATTAAAACTTGTTTGGTCATATTAACACATAAGTTAACGTAAAATAATGAAATAATAATACAAATTCAGTATTCTATTAACACCAGAGCAGACATCGTGACAAACCGATACAGTAAGTTGCGGCCTCACTGTTAGTATGTTTACTTCACTAATGCAAATGGCGGATAGTAGCAGTAGTAACGAAAAAATACCTAGTATGATGCGTAATCTACGGTATTAGTATTTTGGGGGAGTTGATGTTGACTCTAATGTGTTTATCAGTAGATGAGACGAATTTTAAATTTTCGCTAAGTTATCCGTCAGTTATGTGCCATGACGAGGCAGATTTTTCCCGTAGTAGGTTGCCATTTCTTTCTGCAGTAGACCAGTTGCCATCCCAGGCTATAGAATCCGGTCGGTCCTGCTATAGGAAAGAAGAGGATTCATACCATTCTCATTGGTATTAGCACGTCAGTCAGTCAACTATGTGCCATGCGTGATACACGCTTAGGCGATCATGTATCTTTCGATGCATGAGTGAGACAGATTTTTCCAGCAGTAGGTTTCCATTTCTTTCTGCGGTAGACCAGTTGCCATCCTAAGCTATAGAATCCGGTCTGTCCTGCTATAGAGAAGAAGAAGAGGATTCATACGTTTCCCAAGGATATTAGCACGTCACTCAGTCAGTTATGTGCCATGCGTGATACACGCTTAGGCGATCATGTATCTTTCGATACATGACTGACAAGGCAAGTTTTTTTCCAGCAGTAGGTTGCCATTTCTTTCTGCGGTAGACCAGTTGCCATCCAAGGCTATAGAAACCGGTCTGTCCTGCTATTTAACCATAGCTGGGTGGGGAATAAGAGGAATCATACCTTTCCCAAAAGTATTGGTGAATGTAATGAATCCGACTAGGATTTCGAACTCGGCTCTCCGATTCCACAATCCCAGCCGATATCCATTACTCCACCTTGCCGTCTCTAGACTATATTGATAAAATATACGGTACCTACCTTTGTGTGTTGTAGGCAGTTTGCTATTAAGTGCATATAGAAATGTATCAGATTCTTGTCCCAATATACATGTGAGAGGTGTGACCTTATATATTTTTGGCAAAGGTTATCGTATATTGTAGCGGTAGGCATAAGTTTGCTGTTACTGGCAGCCTTTTTAGTATATCATTTACATATACAACTATATAAAAAAATTATATGTGTGTGTGTGTGTGTGTTCATTTAGCGGTAGGGATGTTTGCTGTCACCGGTAGCCTTTTTAGAATGTCATTTACATATACGACTATATAAAAAATTGTATGTGTGTGTGTGTTCATTTAACGGTAGGAATGTTTGCTTTCACCGGTAGCCTCTTTAGAATGTCATTTACATATACGACTATATAAAAAATTAAATGAGTGTGTGTGTTATTCTTTAGCGATTGGGTATGACCTCTGACCTATGGCCTGGTACGAGGTCATAAGCCATACGGTACCCTATGATGATCTAATAACCTTAATAATATTCTGTAAGACTAAAATATTAACAATGGTAATACTGTGAAATATTCTGGATCTCCGTCCTTTTCCGGAATCTTTGAAACAATTTGTATCTATATAAGGTACGTGGTCGCTGTGAATGTGCGCGAACGAGTCAAAATAAATGTAGAATTATAAATGGAAATTTTTTATAATATGGCTAACATATGTCTACGTGGAAAAGGAGAAGGACGATACGTGTGAACGGATGAAGACATTGGATTGTGTGCCTGTGTAGAAATATTTTTTTCATCTGACATTTCGGACGCATTTGAGTTGGCGATCGTGTTACTAGAAAAGGGGGTTTGGGATATATGTGTACATATGGGTGTGTAAGTCAGATTTGTGCAGAATGTGATTATACATTTGTCACTTGGCCAACCCGAGTCACGGACATGTTAAAATCAATTCTCCATCCGCACATCAAAAGACATTTTTTAAATACCCAGGATTTTTGGCTCGACGCCCCTTCCCTGGTGTTATTTTTTTAAATATTTTCTTATCGCAGTCTGTTCATATCTATCTATCTATCTATCTATCTATCTATCTATCTATCTATCTATCTATCTATCTATCTATCGCAGTCTGTTCATATCTATCTCAGTCTATTCACCTATCAGTCTGTCTATCGCAGTTTGTTCATAGTTCATATCTAAGCCTGTTCCTATCTATCTATCTATCTATCTATCTATCTATCTCAAACTGTTCATTATCTATCTATCTATCTATCTATCTATCTATCTATCTATCTATCTATCTATCTATCTATCTCAAACTGTTCATTATCTATCTATCTATCTCAAACTGTTCATTATCTATCTATCTATCTATCTATCTATCTATCTATCTATCTATCTATCTATCTATCTCAAACTGTTCATTATCTATCTATCTATCTATCTATCTATCTATCTATCTATCTCAAACTGTTCATTATCTATCTATCTATCTATCTATCTATCGCAGTCTGTTCATATCTATCTCAGTCTATTCACATATCAGTCTGTCTATTTATTGCACTCTGTTGATAGTTCATATCTAAGCCTGTTCCCATCTATCTATCTATCTATCTATCTATCTATCTATCTATCTATCTATCTATCTATCTCAAACTATTCATATCTAATATTTATTTACTTTTTATGAAGAAAATTTTTCGCCAACACATGTGACTAAGAGAAATATTTCACATATACAAATAGCAAGGGTGTGGTGAAAAGTTCTTGGCTCGACCCGGTTTCCAAAATCAGTGAATCGGTCGTTGAAATACTGATTTTCGCAACGAGTCTGTAATATTTCATCACCCACTTGTATATAGCCCATTAATGGGCGTCGTAAAATCCGCTATTAAGTCCAAATTTAAAATAAAAGTTCCATATTAAGTAGAGTTTTCTATAAAAAAAAAAAAATTCCCCTAATTCCGCCTGTCCTGGGTATGACGATAAACTACATCCACGTCCCAGGCAAGACGATAAAGTACGTCCAACAGCAAGGCCTCTGATCAGGAGGCTTTGAGGAGCGTGGAACCACCTCTTAATTGCTGGTGTTCACAGGTCCACCATGACCCGGGGTGGTAGCACCTGTTAGGGTCCCAGCTATGGGCAAATAGTAAACCTCCAAATTGGGTTCAAAACACTATGAAAGTGTAAAATTTGTTTTAATACCAGAAATATTTTGTAAAAAATTATTACCAGCAATACATTTCCAGCAGTACTTTTTTGAAAAAAATATATTACCAGAATTATATTTTTGAAGGAAAAAATATTATCAGCAATACATTTAAAAAAAAAAAATATTATCAGGAGTAAAAAAATTTCAGTCTTAAATAATCCATTGAGATTGATATGCCGTAAAACAAAGCAAACAAAACCAAACTTCATTACCGTAAATTGTGGTGTACAAGTCGACTTGGCGTAAAAGTCGATTTGGCGTACAAGTTGACTTTGCGTATAAGCCGACTTGGCCTACAAGTCGATCTCAAGTTCAAAATTCTCAGTTAGGCCGATACTTATCATATAGGTCACCCTCACTCTCCTAAACATAAGGTGGGATATATTTGTGGCCGAGGTACAGTAATTGTTATGAGTGCTGAGACACTTCAGTGGTAATAGTTTGCATATTTATACCCGCCATATAAGTCGACCTCAAGTTTTTGAAGCATTTTTTAAGCTTTAAAACTCGACCTGTATGATTATTATTTTCTTTTCTTTTTAGTAATGTTCACACAATACATAACTTAACAGCCGATCAAAGTGGAGCGTTACTGAATAAGGTGTGTGATATGAACGTAGGAGGTGGAAATAGGAAGGTTATGAGGATATAGCTGACAGAAAACGATTGACTCTATGTTTGAAGAGTCCGGGGAAGCACCCACGCAGGAGTATATCTCACAAAGTAGCTGTTTTTGTGAAAAAAATTTGGGGGTGGAATGCCCGTCTAACCAAAGGAATAGCCGGGAATCAGGATGATTAAACGCTGTGGATTTAGCAACGGTGTCTTGTTTGTAAAGGTCTGAACTAATGACGTTAAAGCATGGAGCTCCTCTGAGCATTTGCCATACCTAGTTGTCTGAATGACGACCAGGCCTAGACAGCGGTTCGGTCAGTGTTTACACTTTGTATATCAGCTGTTGCATGCGATTTGTTTTGTAGTGGTAACGGAATACTGACGTTGTGTTACTGTTTGATATTGATTTCTGTGTTAATATACGAAATATGTTCAAGAAACACAACTTTTTCGTCCTGGGTAAGACGATAAACTACATAGGCTTCCAGGGTAAGAAAATGAAGTTCGTCCAGCAGCAAGGCCTCTGATCAGGAGGTTCTGAGGAGCGTGGAACCGCCTCTTAATTGCTGGTGTTCCCAGGTCCACACTGACTTGGGGTGGTAACACTAGTTAGGGTCCCAACTATAAGCAAATAGTTAACAGCCAAACTGTGGTCAAAACTTAATTGAAATAATTAAACAAAACGTATTAATATCAGTGTGTCTGAAAATTTTAATTTTTCAATATTTTTTATTGTGCAAAAAAACACACACACACACATATATATATATATCTTATATATATATATATATATATATATATATATATAGAGAGAGAGAGAGAGAGATAGATAGATAGATAGATAGATAGATAGATACCGCCACAGAAATGCGATACCTAACGTTTAAAATGAATTGTTACAAATCAAAATGTTTCTTGAAGCTTTAATAGGCCTCCATATATAGAATAAACTAAGGAAGAGATTTTGGCATAACAAAACAAAGCCTGCGAAAAAGAATCAGGCACCTTTCACAAAAGATCAACACTGGTCAAATGTGTTCTTGAGGACATCAGGATATGCAATTTTGGGACTTATAAACCCAGATTTCTTTAAAAGTGGAACTGAAAATTTGCATTCCCGTTAAGTTGCAATAGTCGAAAAATAAATGTGGTTGCATTTTTCATAAATGATACCTGAATACAATTAACGTTTTATATCTTTTCTGGTAAAAGAACATTACTTTCCTAACGCACTTCCTCCATCTGCCTCATCCCTTCAGGACATGGGAGATATGACACAACTTCTTGCCATGATTCTTCTTGACATAGGTAGAGGAGTGGTTTCCCGTTGCCTTTTTTTCGATGTTTTCTTTCTTTTTTTTTTTATTTGGAGACACCATTTCTGGTTAACTGGCCGTTGGGTCATTGATAATTCTTCCGCACGCAACATTTTTCATCCTACGGCGCTGCTAGGCACCTCCTCGCGCAAGACGAAATGCAGCGGGAGTAGGGGTCAGTTTATTCGACGACTACTTTATAACCTAATATTTAAATAAACTCAGCTTTCATTTGCATTTTATATCCTTTCTGGTAAAACATGATTACTTTCTTATCTAATGGAATAACCTGTCACCCCCATGAGTGACTACACTATAGGTAATAACAAACTATAAGTAGCTGTAAGTCAACAGACTACGGAAGTCCAGCTGCAATCTGTTATCCAGCTGCTGTCGAACTCTCTGCTTTTGGGCAGAGAGGTACCCGAACGAGGCTATGCCGAAGGGCGGAGTCTCGTTCGGGGAGGTGGACTGAACCTGAACCCGTTTATATGGGTTCGAAAGGGGATATTTTTGGCCGAGGCTACGGAGAACCCACGTTAAAACCGGCCTTGTGTCTTATGCAACCCTCGTGGTGGGGTGGCTAAATATAGTTCAGCTGAAATCTGTTATTCAGCTCTCTGCTGCTGTCGAACTCTCTGATTTGAGGAAGAGACGAACCCGGACGAGGCTCAGGGAGGTAGACAGACCTGAACCCGTTTATGCAGGGTCTACGGGGAATTTTTGACCGAGCCTACGGGCTCATATCTCCCACATTAAACTCGGCCTTGTGCCACATCTACCCTCCTGGGGAGGCTAGTAAATATCGTCCAGCTGGGATCTGTTGAGTACGACCTAGACTTACGCGAGAACGACCGACCTTCCAATAGCAGCACTCACTACTGGCTTGACTTGCGACGACCGTGTGCATAACTGTTACCTTATTTCTTATTGTACTGATTTTTACCATAAACATTTACTTATTTATCCACTGTGTTTGTCAAGTATATATTCCAATTAGCACGGATTATAACACTTTCCGAACACAGGAATAACAGAATGTGAAGGTCGAAAAGTATGAATTATTATTATTAATAATAATAATAATAATAGTGTCTCACTAGCCACAATGTCTATGCGAAGTCCTTGTGAGTATTTATTGCGTGCCAAAGTGTAATAAGAAGGCAAGGCAGTTTGTTATTATATCAGTGTTAATTAATAAAATGATTTAAAGACAAGGACATGTGCTGAACACTTATTCATGGTGGGCGTTGATTTGATGTCGGTTAGTAAAAGTAATTTCTGTAATTAAACGAATTAAAGTCAAATTGAGATACAAGGACTTTAACAATGGCGGGCGGGAAATGCTCAATTTACTCACCAGATGGCGGTTTCAAGTGCACAGTTAAAATGTTTAATGATTTTCTTGTCGATATTGTTGCGTGGGTGTTGGCAGACCTTCTACCTACGGCTACGTTCGTGGTTGAAATAGTTGCATGCCTCCTTCCACCCTTCGGTGAATAAAATAACAGCTCGACTCCGCAAAGTGATTTACATGTCTAGAGGCTAGCATGATTGATTGATTCGTTGTTTTTTTTACGGCTTATCAACCCGTTGTGGGTTATTTAAAGCCGAAACAGATAAGAAGAATTTTTGAGAACAATAATGATTTTTCCAAATATAAGACCTACTATTTAACCCATAGTTTGAATCAGGAGATGGATTCATAACTTTCCCAAGGTTATGTGTGCGTAAGTGAACCCGACTGGAATTCGAACTCAACACGTCGATTTCGCATTTCGAGCCTCTATCCATTACCCCAGCCGCACAGCTGGGGTAATGGATAGAGGCTAACACAGCTAACATGGAGAATCTTGTAGCGTTGAGGACGTGTTTTATTTTGATTGTTGGATATGTTACGGTGTGGCGACTTCATTGCAACGTTAAAATCAACTATTTTCCTGAACCCTAAACTGAGCGCCCATCCTTGTCGTTGTCATGCAACATCATCGTAGCATTGCGAAATACTGTAGCTGAAAAATTCCACACTGGTCAAATAATATCAAAATATTTTTCTTTGCTTAACAACAAACATGGGAGTTATAAAATTTAATTTCTATTTCTTTTTCATTGATTGATTTTTTGCGGTTTGTCAACCTTTTTACATTTCATTTAAAGCTAGTAAATATTTTTAGATTGTCGGAACTTTTTGAAAGTAATAAGGATTTACTGATACATGTCCTACTACTTAACCCATAGCTGGGGGAACAAAAATTGGATTCATACCTTTCCTAAGCGTATGTTTGTAGCATAACTACGGACGATAATGGGTTATGTCCCCATTCACGTAAATACAGTAGTAGATACTGTATGTTGGTCTGCAATTGGAGATTCGTCTCCAGCTGTGCTGGCCAAACTCTCTGGCTCCAAGCAGAGAGGATCCCCAGACTAGGCTATGTCGAAGGGCAGATTCTCGTCTCGGTAAACAGCTACCTGACCCCATTTTATAAAGCGACTACGGGGAATTTTTGACCGAGCCTACGGGCTCGGATACTCCACATTAAATTCGGCCTTGTGCCACATTTGACTGCGTGGGGCGGTTGGTAGATATCCTGCAGTTGGGGATTCATTGTGGAATTCACTTGACTCACTTCTAGCAGTTGACTATTACTTCTACACGCCGCTGCCGAATCTTATATGTATTGTTCTTGTCCTAAGTATTATCGTTCACTACCAACCTTAGTTTGTTTATTCTATTCATTGACCTTCTCTAGGTTACAACAGGGTATGTGAGCGTAAGTAAATGTAACAAAACCGACTGGAATTCGAACTTGACTCTCTTATTTTGCTCGATTTGGGCAATTATCTAAAGTTGACACAAATTCAGTTTTACATTAAAGCTATTTAGTGACTGCCAGTTTAAAACCTGATTTGAACGAAATTTTCTTGCTGACCAATTTGTACGTAGCTTATCATTATTAGAAGAATAGATGGTTTGTTAATACATATTTTTCAAAGGTATTTGCTATTTAAAGTTCATCTAATGCAACGATTCTTCGTTCCATTTGAAATTCGATTTCAGATATTCTCTTCTCGATTTTCTTTTCATTTCGATTTAGTTTAAAAATTGCAACATCCAGGTTATTCATATCATTCTTCACAGCATATAATGTTCAATTAAAATCGGTTTTTATGTAATCCATCGGTCTTGTTATTACAGTCCAGGCTCGATGAAGGATCTTAACTTCAGTGATAGTACGAGAACCGGTGTTTAAAAAACGTGTTATTTGAATAAATTGGTGAGCCAAACTGGATATTTCTTCTTCAGTATAAAACCATCAAATAAAATTAACTTTTTTTTCCTCTGATTTACAAAATGTATTATTTTTATTTAGTGAATTTTTGTCAGTTTAAAATGTCGATTTCACTAAGAAGGAAATTATCCTCTGATGAACAAATAACAAATCCAAATATTTATTAAAATAAATTGTCTAATTGAACAATCATTTTGTCGAATTGGTAGAAGGCCACGTAGTCATTTCTTTCTCAACTGAAATGAAGGATGAAATTTTATTAGATATAATCATAATTTAATATAACATAAAAGAAAAGTTGTTTCATCTATCTAAATAAGGAGAACTTTATCTATCTATATCTAAAAAAAAAAAATGCAGATGTTTTATCTATCTAAGAAAATATAATTTGATTAATATCAGCTGAAAGAAATTATATCTCAATATGTTAAAATGGGATCTATCTATCGATCGATCTATGAGACCAATTCAACAATTTTCATTAAAAAGTATTTATTCTAAACTATCTGCAATTTATTTCCATCTGTCAAAATCATTGAAATAGAAATTATTTTCATAGGTATATATATATATTTGTAGAAAATATCCATGCCTTAAATTCTAAATTTTTCTTTTCTATTAATTTAATTTTTTTTTTTTTTTGGACAAACATCTTAAGAAGCAACATGAAAAAAAAAAAAAAAAATTTAGCTGAACCTATAAACCTGTCGATCTTTTGTTGAAAGCAAATGAGGAAGGTTTATTGAATAAACAAGAATTAAGTATTATAAATAAAGGGTCCTTTCAAAATTTAAATTTTTTAATTACCTGAAATTAGTTTAAAATGAACGTACAACGACCGAAACTAAAATAGGAATAAACCAATAAAGATGAGAACAATACCTCATTCATAAATATGGAAACAATCATTGGGGAGTAATGAACAATCATTGCCGAGAATCAATATCTTAGAATCACTTTTTTGCATACCATATTTAGAAAAATATTTTGATGCGGACTAGACTATAGGATAATTTTTAAAACAAAACGCTAATATCGGCGTATATTTAGTATATATGAATATGGGTATTTTTAGTTAGTCCACGTAGATAAAAGGACATTTAAAGTTGGTTTATAGCATTTGGTCACATTTGATGATAAAACACACACACTAGGTAATGAGTCCAGCCCCCGCTCGAGATACTAACAGAGGGGGATATCACTTTGGGTCTTATTTTAAATTTTTCCGTCAAAAGCCACATAAGTATGCAACCTATGAAGTATGGATTGTTACTTGCAAATACACAGAAATGCACACATAAACGTTTATTAATGATTAGTGTATGTGTGTGTGTGTGTGTGTCTACTCTGTTCCCAAATCATAGGAAGCAAAAATTAAATCGATTATAATAAAGGAATTATGGGTCAGTGATTGGAATTCGATTTACAGTTTCTATCTTTGAATGTTGCCAGTTTTTTTTTCGCTTTTCCATCGAACGATTTTTCATAGAAAATAAATACATTAAGCAATAAAAAAAGAAAGAACGATTTGTAAAAACTGTTAAAAGAAGGAAACATCTGCAGATTTGAGCACAACTCTAATTCCAGTTAATAAAAGCCAGGAAAAATTAACAATGACTAAAATTTAAATTACTAAATATATATATATATATATATATATATATATATATATATATATATATATATATATATATATATAAGAATATGTATGTCCTAAGTATGACAATAAACTACATCCGCGTCCTGGGTAAGACGATAAACTATGATTCCAGCAGCAAGGCCTCTGATCAGGAGGCTTTGAGGGTGGAACCAGTGATTTGAATTGCTGGTGTTCCCAGGTCCATCCAGTTTTTTGGCTTTTTATTTGGTAGCACCTGTTAGGGTCTGAGCTATGAAGTAAATTTTTTAACTATTACCAGCAATATTTTTTTCAAAAAAATTATTACCAGTAATATAATTTTGAATGAAAAATGTTACCAGAAACATATTTTTGACCAAACAAAATATTACCAGCAATAAAAAATGTTGTTTTTTTTAAATAACCCATTGAGGTTGATAATTTTAAACAAAATATTTTAAAAATATTTTGAAAAAAAAAGAATTTTGAACTTTCAACACTCACAGTTTGACAGGCTGTTTCACTAAATTGACGATTGGCCTGTATGAAACAGCTTAATAGGTGCTGTGTTGAATTCAATAAAAATTTAATATATATTTTACATATATATACGCTCTAATCTCTGAAATTGAGCCCGTAAATATAAAAAAAAAAAAAAATATATTTCTTCACACACACACACACACACACACACACACACACACACACACACATATATATATATATATATATATATATATATATATATATATATATATCCTGGGGAGAGAGAGAAAGAGAGAGAGATTAAACTATTTACTGCAAGAACTAAAAGACAGGAAGATGTCGAGTACCATGATCGGCGCAAATGTGTAACGGCGTAAAATCATTCATACAAAACAAAATAATAATGACATTGCGAAAGGCATGAATCATCTCTACCCTGTATCTGCTCTCTAGCTATATATTTATTGATATTTGTTCATCAGGTGAAACCATTTAGAGCGACTAGGGCCGCTATTGCAGCAAAGTCACGTAATGTCATGTGTCCTGTAATACATCAGGGTCAATGGGGCACAAGGCGTACTGGGGCCTTCAGACTGGTTTTAAATTCATAGTTTTCTTTTCTTCTAGAGTGGTTGCCATCTCGAGGTAAGAAAGCCCAGTATGCCTTATTATTTTATCCCTAACTGGAGGATGATGGATTCATGCCTTCCCCAAGGACATTAGTGCAAAGTGATCGAAAAAGTATCGAGTGTGATTTGAACTCGGCACGCAGAATTCACAGATCATAATGGATAGGAACTGAACTGTTTTGTCAAAAAAAATTTTGACGCAGCTGATATATCAAGAACAAACTCAGTTGCATTTATATATATATATATATATATATATATATATATATATATATATATATATATATATATATATATATATATATATATATATATATATATATATATATATATATATAATATAGAGAGAAAGAGAAAGAGAGTAGAATCCCTAACAACCAGATTAAGAAAGCTTTTTGGATATGAGGAATTTGTTACAAAGTGCGGATATGAGGGATTATATTTAGATTAAAATATAACAAAAACTGAAATCAGGTTTAACATTTATTTCCAATGTTTTACAGTAAACAAAATAAGCTAATGGTGAGTGAAATATAACGGAATTGATTTTAAGGAAAAAGAAATAAATTATGTAATGTTAATTAATATTCATTAAATTAAATATGCAACGTATGCAAAACAAATAATGTAACGAAGATTTTTTAATCGTTGTTACATGATGATTCTTTCTCTTCTAATGTCATTCTCAATTTTTTTTTCTGCATTTCGTTTTGCTTTTGATCTTGATTTTTTTTAAACGAAAGGCCCTTTTTAATTCTGCGTGCGTTATTGCAATCGTCACAGCTGAATGCTGGCTTTCTTTCCATAAAACTGACAACCTTTTCAATAGTTTTTTCAATTTCAGTCCAGATTTCATCAAAACCATGCATCTCGTCGTTATCTTGTTGCAGATGTGTCTCGTTGTCATCCTTTCCTCTTATTCCCATCATCTTTTGCACCAACAACAGCCACTAGGGTGAACTAGGGTGAAATAGAATTCGATTACACCCTGTCACTCAATATATATATATATATATATATATATATATATATATATATATATATAAGTAATTGGAAAGTGTTGGATTAGAACAGGAAACAGTAAACGTACAACTCTTCCCCTTGACTTCTACTACATTTCTCCTTCTCTTCTGCTTTTCTTCACCCTCAATACGCTTCTATTACACTTCGCGATTTGCGTTTAGTTATTTATTTTAAATAATAAAGCATTAGAAAATTATTTAGCCGGGATCGCCTGAATACACCGAAATTTTGAAACATGGTAGCGTGATTGGCTACTCTCCTAATATTTTACAATTCATATATATTATTTATTAAAATTACACAAATATATCTTGAAATACAAAAGAGTAAATTTATTCAATAAAATCGCCTATTAGCTTCAACCATTACCTCCAGACGACTTCGAAATCTCCTGCAACTCTTCTTGACGGTCTCCTTGTTTAAGTTGGTGAATATTGCCATAATCCTTGCCTTCAGTTCAATTTTCGCGTTAAAAGGAGTTTTGTTTGTCTCTCACTCAACTGCGCACCACACATGATAATCAAAGAGGCTGCAATTTGGGTCGCAGAAATTGTCTGACTGGGTTATCCTGCTTGTATAGCATGATACAGAGTCTGTGTCCAGAAATAGTGTCTTCCAGCAGCCACACTCTAGACCCAGGGTAGCACTACCCCTTTAAGGCACTTGATGTAGATCTCTGTGTTGAGTCTGAGGCCCTCACCAACAAATTCGAGACTTCTTTTCTCATCAGAACGACCAGAGTGTGTTTTCTTAGCTGCCGAACCATTGTGATCACCATTAGGCATATCCATCTCTTTCCAAATCATATACACTATCGTCAGATTGACAATAAAACACTCTGAAATGTTCGTACTGGAGCTTCCGACGCGAATGTCAAGCAGCACAGCATGACGTTTCCAAATTTTTTGCGGAGTGAATTGCGTCACGGTGCTATATTTCTTAAAGACGGTCCCCAACTGACCCTACTACACTGTGCAGTCGACAAAATCAAAAGCAAACAATGCGCATGCGCGAAATTAAAAATATAAAATGGCGATAATTTACCCATCGCACTCTGTAATATAATATATATATATATATATATATATATATATATATATATATATATATGGAGTTATCCGATATCATTTCTTTTACTATAGACGTTAATTTTAGTGAGTCTACATGTTTGAGTTGACATCCAAGTTTTGGAAAATAAAAAAACACGAATGTCAACTCAAACACTTGCGCCTACTAAAAAGTGCCGTTCATAGTAATTATATATATATATATATATATATATATATATATATATATATAGACACACACATATATATATATATATATATATAATAATATGTGTGCGTTTGTGTGTGTGCGCGCGCATATGTGTCAGTGGAAATAAATCAAGTACTACATTTGAAATCAATAATAGAAAAAAGAAAAGAAAAGCAAAATCTGTTAGTCAGAAATATTTATAAGCAAAGCAAACAATAAAGAACATGTTTTATGGACAGAGAATCACGTACATAAAACAATTCGTAAATATCTCCCAACCACAAAGCGTGTGTACGATTACCACGAGCTAGAATTCCGCACCTTTCTTTATTCTTAATAACATTACAGATGAAAACTAGGTGAACATGTTGGCCCACTCCATTTTCTACAAATCATTTGCTGAAAAACAACTTTTCTACAAGAAAATCCACTTGCACATTACTCACGTTTGACCAAAAAGGTTTTGGGTAGAAAATTATCAAATCAATGACTTCTGTGAGTGAAACCAGGGATTAGGGCAGCAAAGACCCTGGTAATCGGTCGCCCTATATCAGTGGTGGGCAAACTTAGACAGATAGAAACAAAGTGAAATAGATAGATAGATAGATAGATAGATAGATAGATAGATAGATAGGAAGAGACTGAAGATAGATAGATAGATAGATAGATAGATAGATAGATAGATAGATAGGAAGAGACTGAAGATAGATAGATAGATAGATAGATAGATAGATAGGAAGAGACTGAAGATAGATAGATAGATAGATAGATAGATAGATAGATAGGAAGAGACTGAAGATAGATAGATAGATAGATAGATAGATAGATAGATAGATAGGAAGAGACTGAAGATAGATAGATAGATAGATAGATAGATAGATAGATAGATAGGAAGAGACTGAAGAAGATAGATAGAAGATAGATAGATAGATAGATAGATAGATAGATAGATATATAGGAAGAGACTGAAGATAGATAGATAGATAGATAGATAGATAGATAGATAGATAGTAAACTTTAGATGTCTGAGAGCTGCAACACGGGAACAAAATTTACACATACGTTTTTTTTGCATACACATTTTATTAAAAAAATTTTATATGAATATTCAGAGATGCGCGTATGCAACAATATTCATTCATGCCTACAGTTTTTTAAATTGTTAATTTGTATTGGTTTCAGTAATCCCAAAGCGCGCGCGCACACACACACACACACACACACACACACACACATATATATATATATATATATATATATATATATATACCAGATGTTTTCAAAATCTTGACTGATAATTGTTTTAACTATATTGAGCGTATTTAAATCGGTAATGAAGTACGTGAACTTCTAAGAAAAATGGGCCAATTTGCGTTTCAGTAACATAAAATTATATATCGAATATTTCCGCGTATAAGCCGACCTTTAGTTAAGACGAGGTAAAAAATATAGCAAATTTTCATCTATTTATCCTATACCTGTAGTATAAAACAACTGCTTACTGTATACAAAGATGATGTTATTGGAAATGTTGTTAATGTATCCTTAGAAATTCAAAATAAACGAAGTAACAAATCCGATTCTATACCCTGTTTTTCCCCCCTTTAAATCGGAGATCAATATTTTGTTTGCGTTTCATCACGTGATCTCTTGTGAATAATGATTCTTCTTCTTCTTATGTCTTTTCCTATATCTAAAATGGTACAAACAACCTGGTGTAGTAATGGCCATTTACTTATACATGACGATAATAATAAGTTGACATCCGCAAAAGGATTTTTATTTGGAAAATCAAGGTTGTATGTAATCCTAAATTGTGTTATTTAACACAAAATGATAATGAATTTTTAACGAGAAATGAATATTACGTTATCCTAAATGTTATTACTGCCGTGATTAACACTATCCTGATGATGATTGAAAGTTTAGCGAAAGACAAAGGTTGCTGTCAACGCAATCATAATTGGATGTTTGCATTATCTCAGCTGAGTTTACGTGGATACAAGTTGATTTCATTGATATGGAATTATTCTTCGAATAGGCAAGTTATTATGAAATTATGCCAGTAATATAATAAGCTAGGAATGGTTTTATTATTAGCTTGGTGCAAAAATAATGACGTAATAATGTCGTTTTTTGACGTATTTTTTAACGTCAAAAAACGACATTATTACATCATTATTTTTGCACCAACCTAATACTTTTATTATCAGTTTATTTGATAATGTGAATCTTTTCATGTACGTTATTGGTTATCGCGTTGAAGTCGAACTTAGCCTACCGACAAATATCACTCAGAATTTAGGGGTTCTTTTTAGAACTGTAGCATAAGACGACGCCTAATTTTTAAGGGTGATTTTTGGGATTTAAAGGTCGTCTTATACGCGGAAATATACGGTATATAAATGACGTGAGTGCGGCCCTCTTAATCCACTTATCTATAGGCTCAGTCATCTGACATTCTTCTATAAGCCTAGCTGACTTTCTTTAACCGCTCTTCCTCCCATCATTCCTTTCCTCAACACTAAAGAGAAATACCTCACTCAGATCTAGCATTAAAATTAGGATTTAAATTCTTATATATGACCATGAACATTAACATTACGCATCTATAAAATAATTTGCCTGTGTACAGTGCAACTGTTCACCGAAAATGCATGTTTTTTTATCATCTGCAAAATAATTACCTGTGTATACTGCAACCCTCTAAAATTTTTTGCGTAATTTTTTTTGATCAAAAAAAACTAACTATACTTGAGAATATATATATATATATATATATATATATATATATATATATATATATATATATATATATATATATAGGGTATCTATAAAGTTCGTGCAATTTTTAAAAAATATTTATATTTGCGATAGAAATAAAAAAAAATGTTATAAAGAAAAAATGCTATAAAGTTCAATGTACCTAGTTTTAAGCATAGCTAAAATAACTAATGTGATTTCAGGTATTAATGTAAATCAGTTGGCAAATGTTTTCCGTGAACTGCAAAATCGTATTACCCTTTGTATTGCTAATGATGGAGGACATGTGGAAACTTAAATAAAATTTCAATAAAACCTTACAAAATATAGATTTACTTCTTTCTAATCCTTTTTACAAATTATTTCTATCGCAAATACAAATAAAGTTATAATTTTTTTAAAGTGCACACGAACTTTATGGACACCCTGTATATATAAATGTAATAAAAATATAGTTTAGGCATGCTATATTTATAGGTAAATATGCTCAATATCACGTGCAGTTCAGACCGGGTGACGACAGTCTGCTTCATGATAAAACAGATTGTCGGTACAAGTAAACTTGTCTTGACATCAATGATATATATATATATATATATATATATATATATATATATATATATATACAAAAGAAAAGAGGAAAAAGAAGAAAAAGAGAAAAAGGTAAAGAACGACTGTAAAGTGAAAAAAAGAAAAAACAAGGAAAGGAAAAATAATCACGGCACTCTATACCCCCGCACATCCACGCAGACTGGCGCACGTGCATGAACTCACATCCGCAGAGACGGGCCCATGGCTGCACGCGCACAAACGCACATACGAAGAAAAACAATATTGGAAAAACATTGCATCAATGATCAGTGTATAAAAAAGAAAAATCAAAATTTATAAGCAATAAACTGCTGATGCCCCCTGAAGAGTGGAAGGACAAATCCGATTACGAATCTCTGAAGATAACATCAATCAGCTAAGTGACAAACCATTATATATGTGAGATAACGATATATATTTTTATATTTCAAAAGCAATATTGTGGAAATTTTACTTGTGGCTCGTTTTGTCCTTCGGTATTACATCGGACTGAATTTGTTATGGCGCTACGACTGCACATGCTTACTTTTGTTCGTAGATATTCCTTACTGTGACAATAGAAAGTCTCTCAGAAATGGTGAAATATTGTAAGAGCCTCGGCGCAAATTTGCTGTAGATGACCTTGTGATCAAATCATTCTCTAAACATTTACGTAGTGACTTGTTTTCTCCTTTCATCAGAATGGCATTTTTATGTCAATATTGTGGTCAGTCTCGTTAGGGTGGACAACCAACACATTTTACATATTGTTTTGTAAAATATCCCTTTTGAGTTCATATAAAACTTTACTTGGATTCTTTGAGGTTTCTCCTATGTATTTTTGTGACAATTATTACAGGCGATTAAGTAAACTCCTCCTTGTGATTTTAACCTATTGTTTTGTTTAGTATTGAGTAAGTCATTTATTGTTTTGGATGTAGTTGTAACAAATTTTATTTTAAGCATTAAAATACTTTTATACAATGTATATATCGGAATTACATTACGGCAGGAACACTCATTTGAGAACAGGTATCCTCATTAACTTCTATGTATGTAATACATACCTCTAAAGACAATCTATGGTTTAAAGGTAAAGTAAATTGTAGATGTGATAGAGTTAGTTGGTTGGATAATATATTTTTTGATTAATTGGGTTTTACAGGGGCGGCCGTCTTTTTGTTTTGGGATATTTAATTGGCCTTTTGTTTCGCAATGTGTATAAAACAATTAAGGTACAAGAGAAGATTAAAGTGTTTTCAATGAATTTCTCCTCTTCGCGTAAATAATCCGGGCTGCATATTCTGAGTGCTCTTAAATAGAATCCGATGATTAAACTAGGTTATTATTTTGTTGTTATGACGAGAATAGAAATTTATTAGGTCATTTGTTGGTTGAATTCCGTTTGACATCGACTTTTAAAACGCGGTGTAGTTTGATAACAAGGAAGGGTAAGGATATGTGTTCTTCCATTTCAGGAGTAAATTTTATTATGTGTTCGATTTGGTTTTGTTGTTCTACTAGGTCGGGTAAATCAGTAGATATATAAGTAGAACATCATCAATCTAACGTAAAATTGGGTAAAATCTTTTGGAAAGTATCGGATGTCTCAGTTATTTCCCTTTAACTAAACTCTCCAAGATTTGGTTCACCATTGCTGTGGTCTGGTATTGAACTCTTTGAGCCTAGTCACTGGATATAATCAATATCTTTATCCATTGGGCCATGCGACTTTCAGACATGGCACGTGGAACTAGAACAATCTATCCTGGTGGACGAAATAAAGGGCTGGGTTCGAAATTGCAATCAACTTAAAAAGGCATGAGCGTACAACGGCCGAAACGTTGTGAATATGGCAATGAAGATGAGGATAACAGTCCGAATAATATAAATAATGCAAGTAATCATAATGCCTCATCTCAGAGATATAGACGGAGGAATAGACAGAGAAATATGACATAAAGGCCGGAGCGTACAACGGCCGAAACGTTGTGAATATGGCAATGAAGATGAGGATAACAGTCTGAATAATGTAAATAATGCAAGTAATCATAATACCTCATCTCAGAGATATACACTGAGGAATAGACAGAGAAATATGACATAAAGGCCGGAGCGTACAACGGCCGAAATGTTGTGAATATGGCAATGAAGATGAGGATATCAGTCAGAATAATGTAAATAATGCAAGTAATCATAATACTTCATCTCAGAGATATAGACAGAGGAATAGACAGAGAAATATGACATAAAGGGCGGAGCGTACAACGGCCGAAATGTTGTGAATATGGCAATGAAGATGAGGATATCAGTCCGAATAATGTAAATAATGCAAGTAATCATAATACCTCATCTCAGAGATATACACTGAGGAATAGACAGAGAAATATGACATAAAGGCCGGAGCGTACAGCGGCCGAAACGTTGTAAATATGGCAATAAAGATGAGGATAACAGTTCGAATAATGTAAATAATGCAAGTAATTATAATACCTCATCTCAGATGTATGGACAGATATTGAAGGCTAAAACTGCTTTGAATATACTCACTTTTTGCACTAGAAGGCGTCGTCAGTGATGTTCTGAATTGGATCTTGGGCAGTTTCGGGCCTTTCAAACATCATTCTCCCCTCACTAAGTCGACCCCATCAGAGCTGATCAGTCTCTGACGCCCCCCCCTCGCCATGCTAAATTAACAGGCCTGCAGAAACTGACTTATATTAGGCAAACCATAACCCGCTATCACGCGTTTGACTGGAAGTTGACCAACAGCCAATCACAATGGTGTGAGCTCTGTTTAAATTGTTTACAGGGGATTTTTTTTATGTGGATACCCTATCGTCGGATACTCGGAAGGTAATAATAATATTAGTTGTGTAATATTATCTCCCCAGAAAAATATATCCGCCATACAACGTAATCAGAAAGAATCAGTGAAGGCATGGATATATTTACCTACTATTATTTTACTTATTGTGCAGGTATACAAATACCTATTTTCAAATCTTTAATGAGAGAACAATCTAAAATATTCTAAAAACTTTCTGTGTAAAGAAAAATAAAATATGGACGATGCTAAGTGAAGTAATATTTCGGGCTATTAAAAAAAAGTGGTTCTATGTTGTTGCAATTGTTATTGATTATTTTTATACATATACGCAATTATTATTTATTTCAAAATATTATTATTAAAATATATTATTAGTTATTTCAAAAATAAGATTAATTAAAGTGCAATATTATTTATTTATTCTAAGATATTTCAAATAACTGTCGTACTTTGTCCATTTCATAATGTGTGACGTCATTTGTTTACATTTGGCTACGCATCGAGCAGATATGAATGTACGAGAGAAAATCATGGAGAATTGTAGCTTAAAAACAGTAAAATCGACCTTGATAACCGAACGCTCTTCTGTGGCTCAATCGGTAAAAACACGTCAGGCTATATGACGTGTTCCGTATAGGATACAGGTTCGATTCCTGTCGGAGGACGTATATTTTCTATGAAAATTTCTCGGTCATTCAGGCCGGTAAATGTTGTTAATACTGTTTATTATAAACAGAGCATTTACTTAAATATTTGTATCTATAGAAAAGAATATATAAACATAAAAATGTCTTTAAATAATTGTCGGACTTTGTCCATTTCATTATTTATTTAGTTTCAGAAAATTATGATTGATGCCCGACTCCAGGAGAGCGTCTCGCTGCGGCTTCTTGTCCTCACGTTTTCAACTGACTTGATGTGGAACAACTACATCGAATCAATTGCAGCATCAATTGCAAGGAAAAGTGGATCATTTCGTCGTGTCAGAAGGTTTTTCTATCCAGAGTCCATCTTGCACATTTACAAATCTACCAGTCGTCAGTGCGTTGAATACTGTTGCCATATCTAGTCTGGCGCCCCTGCTGTTCCTCTCTAGGTTCTTGACAAAATTCAAAAACGGATCTGCAATGGAATCTATCCTGACTTGGCGTCTCGGCTTCAGTCATTTTCTCACAGACGTGACGTGGCTTCCCTCTGCCTTTTCTACAAATATTTTTATAGCAACTACTCTGACGAGCTTTTTTCCCCTGGTTCCCCGACTACGTGAATTTAAGCGTGCTACTAGATTGGAATTTAGGTCCCACCCTTTTACTGTTTAAATAGTTAAATGTTACTGCCTTTTCTACTCTAACAGTTTCTTTTCTCGCACTTCCCATCTGTGGAACTCTTTTTCAATGTCTTGTTTTCCTGATAACTACAATCTTCAAAAATTTAAATGCAACGTCGAATCCCGTTCATCTTTTATTCTTTCCTCACTCCCCGCCCCTATACCCAATCTTTTCTCTCACTTTCACTCTCTGTAACCCCTCTGTAACTCCCTTGCCGAGAGTGAAATGATTAAAAAATCTTTGAAAGAATTCTTTTTATACAAAGAGAATTACGTTGACAGATTTGTCAATGTGAACGATTTTAACGTTTTTGCGGTGGATTAAATATTTAAAAACTTTATCACATTTTGTATTTAAAATTTTAAAAAAAGAAAACAAAAATATTTCGGCTTCAGACAATAATGTCCTTAACATATATTATCCATAAAAGTCATTAAAAGCTTTTTCAAGTTAAATAATGTATTAGTTTTATTGGGTTTTGTATTTTACAGTTCAGAGCTAAATTTTGGGTAGGAACACATCTCGATTTACAACAAAATCGATGATTTGTATTCTTAAAAGTCTTCTGCATTTAATTAAAATAACCGCAAAAATACACATAGTCGAGTTTTCATAAAATTAAGTCAGGGGATAACAAATGTAAAAAAGTATATATATATTTTTACTATTGTTGTGGTACGATACACCTAATTTACATAAGTGGAGTACCGACCATATAAATATGGGTTGGTACCGGGAAGACGTAAGTAAGAGGAGATCCAATCCAGAGACTCTGCCCGACTGCGATTTAGTAAACCGATTCTGCAGGAACAGTCTTCCCAAGAATATACCAAAACTAACTGTAAATATTGTGTACCTTTTCCTTGTTTCAATACATTTTGTTTACGTACATTTTGTGTTGTATTATTATTATTCCATGCTTATCCAAGTTTCAACAACTATGAATTTCTAAAAAAAAACATTTTTAAAATAATTTAATTCATTACTGAATAAATTCTATAAGATTCATTAAAATTAAAGAAGTATTTTGTTTTTGCAAGAATTTCCAAATTAATGTGTTTTTCAGCTGAAAAAAAGCTCTAAAAAATCTAGTGATAAATATTGCGCGATCGCTGATGTAATAAAAAACAAAAACAAAAAACAAAAAACAAAACAAACAAAAAAAAAATATCAAGATTTTTAGCCAAAATTTCGGGCGTGCTAGAAAGGATTAAAAAATTTTAAAAAATAATTTAAAATTTTGTCTTTCCTCTTAATAATAATAAAATAATTTGGTCTTTCCTCTTAGTCTTAATAATGACATTTTGACGATAAAACATTGTTATTATAAGGTCTGGGGCTTTTTTTTTTTTATTTTGCTATGCTATTTTTTTTCGGCGAATTATTAAACACACCAACTTAAACCTTCAATCAGTTATGTGCCAAGCGTGGTCATACGCGTAGGCGATCATGTACCTTTATGGCTGACGAGGCAGATTTTTCTTGCAGGAAAGGTAGGTTGCCATTTATTTCTACAGTAGAACAGTTGCCATCCAAGGTCTGTCCTGTTATTTCCCCATAGCTTGGGAAAGAAGAGGATTCATACCTTTCTCAAGGCATTAGCATAATTAATGGATTCAACTAGAATTCGAACTCGGCTCACCGATTCCTCAATCTATGCCGCTAACCATTACTCCAGCGTGCCTCGTAACTCAAACCTCAGCTTTTCTTTGAAGGTATGTATTATATACATACAAGTTAATTAGGGTACTTATTCTCAATTGAGTGTTCCTGCCGTAATGAAATTCCGATATAAAATAGTATAAAAGTATTTTAATGCTGTATTAGTATGAAAACTCAGTAAAAAATCAAAAGGAATATTGTGCCATAAAAAAAACACTGAAACGTCTAGGGGTTGCTTTTTTTTTTTTTTTGTTCCAAAGTCCGGAAAATAAAAAAAATAACCTCTAGCGAGAAGTCACCGGTCATAAATTGCGGTCACCTTGGGTGGTAAACTCTTTCGCCTGAGTTTTAAACTGACCATCTTCAAACGGAAAATACAAGCGTGTCTCTGAATTATGTTGGATGCGCGACAGGCGACGTTCTCCCACTGAGTTCAATTGCCCTTGACTTTTGTCAATCTTTTCTTAACAACGTTTCTCAGCGTCAATTATTGGGCCGAAAATTTATTGTTGTGTCGGGGGAACTCGACTCTCCTTTGTGGTAAGTGAGAGGTCAAAACGGAATTAAGATGAAAAGAGTGAACTCCTCGATCAAATGCAAAGGTCCCCGCTCTACATGCATAAGCATCTATCTATCTATCTATCTATCTATCTATCTATCTATATTATAATTATTTTTTTTTTTAAAATATGATTCCATCGCAACACAGAAATTACTATGTTTCGAAACAGTAATTTCTGCGTCGCGATGGAATCATATTTTTTTTAAAATTATAAAATTATAATCTAGAATCTACTTCTGTATTGAGCACTGTTTTTTAAAAAATAAAAGCAAAAATGTAAAAAGAACTTTAAATATGATAATCAATTTAACAGTTCTTTCCTATTATATCAACACACACACACACACACACACACACACACACACACACACACACACACACATATATATATATATATATTGATGCAGGTTTCATTAAATAATATAGACAAGTGTTGTCGATTTTATGTAAATTCTTTTCATATCGTCTGATAAGCTTAACATTATCATTGAAAGACGAAAGAAAAATCACAATATTGATAATTTTTTTTTAATCCTATCTAAACACTTTATCCCATAAAATAGCACAATAAGAGCATATGTCTTATATATATATATATATATATATATATATATATATAATAAAACCTAGAGAGCCGAAAAAATCCACCAAGGTTTCACCTAAGCGGATCGTCAGGGAATTTTGGCTGCTTCCTGACGATCCGCTTTATAGGTTTGTCTGGCTCTCTAGGTTTGACTCAGTCTGCTCTACTTTTGTATTGAACACTTTACACTCGTATCGGTGTTTTTTCTTTGGCCTTTGGACCTGTATGCTGTACGATTATTTTCGACAGACGTTCATGTTCCTAGCTCTTTCTTTTTTAAAACCTTTTTCTCCTTCGAAATTGATTTGATCATTAGCAAATCAAGAAACCGAAGGTTTTCCGAGACGAGTGTAGTTACCTATATATATATATATATATATATATATATATATATATATATGCGTGTGCTTGTGTGTGTGTATTACGCTTAAGTTTTTATTTAATTTTTTGTGTTCGGACAAGTGCTTTCTTTTTGGGACAGAGACTGTGTAGAAACTGTCCAAATGTCCTATAGTTCCAAGCGCTTTTGGCTATACTTTTAGCCATCATCAAAGACGATTTTATTCTATTTTTTACCCGTTTAATTGAGTGTGTCCGTCATGTGTATGCTTTTAGTGTGTTATAAAGATGCTTTATTTCCCGAACACTGCTAGCTCATTGCGAAAAATTAAATAAAAAGCTTAACCGTAGTACCTTGTCTGTCGTTTTTAATGAAACATTTACACACACACACACACACACACACACACACACACACACACACACACACACATATATATATATATATATATATATATATATATATATATATATATATATATTATATGGTGGTACTTGTTTGGTAAAACCTCGGATAGCCTCAACTTTCACTAGAAAAAATCAGTTCCTGAGGAAAATGGGAAATAAAAAAGAAAGAAGCAAGAACATTAAGACAAGGCGAAAACAATCGTCAAGTCTTTTAAACTCTAAGTCCAAAGAGAAAAAAAAAACAACTAAGTAGAGCGATAACCTAAAGTTATTCTAAGGATTTATATAAAATATATAGATATATATATATATATATATATATATATATATATTGTCATCCACAGACAGACTGTTTCGCTGTTTAACAGCACTTCTGTGTGACCAGACATACGATTGCTTCAAGCCAGGAGCGAAACCCGACCGATTTGATATCAAAGATTCTACCTCTAGGCTATTGTCTCATGGCAGAGAGAAAGGGAAATTTTAAAAAAAAAAAGAAATAGAAAGTGGCGTGGAGAGCTCCATTCAATTCGGTTGAAGAGCATGCATATATATATATATATATATATATATATATATATATATATATATATATATATATATAAATATAATGCGATGAAAACGAAAGTAACATATAAATTCTAACGTTCACAGCATTAATCTAAAAGAGGGCTCGATACTGATAGTAGACCAATAATTATTTATTATAATTTTTTCATATAGACAAAAACATTTACTCACTTGAACAATGATCTGCTGCCCCAATACTATATATATATATATATATATATAACTTTTTTTCAAATAGGCAAAAACATTTACTCATTACAAAGATGCAACTTCGTTTCGGTGCATTTCAACTGCACTTCAACGTGTGAGAATCGAAAATGGTTATGAAGAATCCTGCTTGTAGGGAAGCCGTATGTGAAACGTCACATCTTTTTTTTACATTTGTTTGAGAAGAAAAAATAAACATAAAGCAAGAAGGTGATGAAATGAAATAATAGTACTTGTTGATAGCAGTTTGGTGAAGAATGGATGTGGTATTGATGTATGTGTGTGTCTGTCTGTCTATGTGTCTGTGTGTATATGTCTATGTAAATTTATTTAAAAAATAGCAAACCAAGCCTTTACTGTTCAGAAAAAAATAGACACAGGAATAAAAAAATAGGCTGACACCCTAAATAATATAATTTCTTTTCAGATGGTTGGCACTATCTCCTATAGTTTAGAAGAGAGACTGCTTGCAAGTGTATAGTCACATGATCATGTGCGTTCTGACAAGAGCATGGAGGATGTGCAACATGACTTCACTGCTAGATTCGGCAGGCCAGCTCTTCCGAAGAGGACGATACTGCGATGGGAAAATAAACTGTTTCTCACAGGGTCAATTAAAGACAAACCTAGGACAGGGCGACCCTCAATACAAAGGGACAGGCATCTGTGCTACGATCACCCAAGAAGTAGGTGACAAGACTTTCGGACCACCTTGTATTTTAATGCACTGATAAAGCAACAATAAAAAAGGGCAAAACATTTTTTTAAATCAATTCACTCCAGGGAAGGCAATAATGCCTCTAAGACGCAAGAGCTTCTGGGAGTAAAAGAGAATTAAAAAAAACTTTAGGAAGAACCCTAAATTCAATCGTAAACACGAAACAAGGAATAAATCTTTACTCCTGTTCAAAAGACCGTGGTGGTGTGTGAACAGGACGATAGGCGAAACTATCAACTTTTATTAATAGATAAAAAATAATTAGTAAATACAAATTGAGATGGAGATGTTTAAAGTATAGAGTTGCTGTCAACTTTGGGAGGAAGCGAAAACCCAATCCTAAAGAGTAAACAAGGGATAAACCTCTACACCTTTTTCACAAAAGCATGAAAAGATTTTAAGTAATCTAATATTTTATTGAATTTTTATGACTTTAAAATCATACAATATCTTGCAAGGTATTAATCCTACCAAAACGCAAGTAGGTTTCTGGGAGTGAAAGATAATGAAAATACTTTAGAAGGAAGCGGTAACCCAATCCTGAACTGTAATCAAGGGAGAAACCTCTACTCCTGTTCAAAAGATCGGGGAGGAGTGTGAACCGGACGATGGGAAAATTTAGAATTCAAAATTCATCTTTTCTGCAACTTTCATTAATTGGTACCGAGTTGAAATGAGTTCCGAGTTGAAATTAATTCCGAGATGAAATTAGTTCTGAGTTGAAATTAATTCCGAAATTAAATTAGTTTCGAGTATAAATTAATTCCGACATGAAATTAGTTCTTAGTTGAAGTTATTTCCGAGGTTGAAATTACTTCCAAGTTGAAATTAGTTCTGATTTGAAATTAATTCCGAGTTGAAATTAGTTCCGAGTTTAAATTAATTTTGCCCCCCACCCCCGCAATTAACAGGAAAGAAGGCGGAAGAGAGTTCACCAGGTGAAACGTGCGAGGAAAGATATTGTTAGCATAAATCTTAGGGTTACATATCATAATTTCAACAATAATATGGTGGTTTCCTAAGCGTGGCTTAGATGTGGCACAAGGTCGAAAGTATGGGGCACTCGGTGAGGATCGAACTCACTACTCAAACGTAAATGATCTAACCATCGAACTCACTACTCAGTCTAATGATCTGCTAACCATTATTCGGCGTCGAAGTGCCTAAATTTCAACACTAATAGGATGAGCCCTAACTGTCAATCTAGTACTGCGCTTGAATTCGTGAGACTGGGATAGGAAAGAGGATTGCACCTTAGAACAATTACCTTGAAGTTGATTTGACGAACGTTAAGCTACCAAAATTGTTTTAGAAAAATTCCCTACATTTTTTACTAGCGGAAGAGTTAAGTAGTCCTGTTGTGAATCACCAAGATAGAAGGTTAGATCCTCATAGAATTACGCGTTCCTGTGCCAGACTAAAGTTCTGTCAGTAAATACACGACTTAAGCGCCTCTGCTATTGACTTTCAATAGCAAACTCGATCGTGCCGAACAGTCTCATTGCCAACGAGGCTTTGTCTACCCTTATTTGACTGATTAAAATATGATTGATAATCTGTATCTACCAAGCCGTTATGATGAAAGGGTAGTCGAATGACCCCCAGATGCTGATTGGCCTTTCCCCTTGCTGATGGAACTGATTGTGATGGTGTGGTGGTGTTGATTGACCATTTATCTCCATACTTTTACAATTAGGAGCCAGCATAGGTTCCGATTCCACTCAGCAAACAGCAACATGGCGGCATCCTGTAGGAAGATATCGGAGCTGACAAGACAGTATCTCATTGAAGGGCGCCAATGAAGTGAGAGGGCAAACCTGAAGGTGAATGAGAGGAATGTAGTAGTGAAGAAGATATTAAATGATTTTTTGCACTGGTACGTATATATATATATATATATATATATATATATATATATATATATATATATATATATTATATATATTGTGCGTGTATTTAGGCAGCATTTTTTCATTCATACATGTTTCATTAAATAATATAGACAAGTGTTGTCTATTTATTTTATGTAAATTCTTTTCATAACGTCTGATAAGCTTAATAACATTATCATTAAACGAAGAAAGAAAATCACGATAATGATGCATATTTTTTAATCCAATCTAAGGCTTTCGGCTGACACAAGCCATTATCAAAGATGACAATTACAGTACAATATATTATGCATTACACGGACAAGAATTTGATGATAGTCTGTTTCTGTTTACATGGAAGATTTCCAAGCAACGACAAACACATGTATATAAGACGCTGGAAGCGAAAATCGCACCGCAGCTCATGACGTCACACATAACCACGCGAGAGTGAATTCGAGAAGTATTAAGTATGGGAAGCCATTGATATAAACCATTGGCTTCTGTTACCAATTATAGTCATTTAAGAATATTTGTGGAGATTTCAGGTTAGGTTTCAACTGTTTTATGTATATAGCTTTAAGAATTTTTAGTTTTTGTTTATTGTTTTCATGTTTAAGTTTAAGTATAGTTGTGTTTTCAACAAGGATTTTACGGAATTGTGTACGCGGCCAGGTATGTTGTTTTAAACGCCTAAAAATGTTAGAGTTATTCAAATGTAGTGTCAGTTGTTATATAGGTACCTCCAAAGGAAATGATACCTTTTAAAATTCATTTTTTAAAAAGAAAAATCTTTATTGAAGCTCTTATTTTAGTTTTAATTCCAAGATAATAGGTTAAATTTAAAATTTCCAATAAGCAAAATACTTTGCTGTATTTCAAAACGAATTTAAATTGACTGGAATTTGTTTTGTTTTTAACGAATTTATAAAAATGGCTGAAATCGGACAGGTTCACGAATCTATCAACACAACGTAATTATCCTTATTCTAATATCTTTAAAAAATAAAGTATGATTTTTTAAAAATTTATTTAAAGAAAATTATCTAATTTAAAGTTTGATTAATCTGATTTGAAACAAATATTACTTGCTTTTTGTTTAAAATATCGCAGAAAAGCATTTTATTAACTCAGATGTGGATGTTGGCTTATGTATTGATAATCTGGGAACACCAACAATTAAGAGGTGGTTCTACGCTCGTCAAAACCTCCTGATCAGAGGCCTTCCTGCTGGACGTTGTTTATCGTATTACCCAGGATGCCAGATGTAGTTTATCGTCTTACCGAGGACGGGGGTGGGTTTTTTTTTTTTTTTTTTTTTGGTGAAACATGATTTTTAAACATTTTAATGATTCTAAAAAGGATTAAAAATAATTTTTAAATAAAATATCATTTGATCTTTTCTCATATAAATATTTTGACGATAAAGCTTAAAAAGTTTTTTTTTTTTTGTCAGTGCACATCAAGAAGGCTCATTTCGTTAATATGATTCGTAAATCATCAGGGTGGTAGACGAAATAAAATACTGAAGTACGGTTAGCTGAACAAATGATACTAGCAAATACCGAAAATGTCTGTAACAAAATTGATACAACATAGCTTTACACAGCATGGATTTCCATACTTCAACGGAAAATACGAAAAAACTAGAGGGAGTATATTTTTTTCTACTTTAGTTTGGATATGACATTTTTTTCTTTAAGCGATTCTCACGCTTTCAGCTCACACATATCTCGCGCACTCAAATCGATCGAATTTTTTTTTTTTGTTAATTTGAATTTATAACATATACAATGTAGCTTCGTCACTGTCTCATTTATTTTTCAAGGGTGATCAAGGATTGCAAAAGCTTTCCGAAATATATCTGTTTATAACAATAAATTATCCGTTGGAATTACAAGTTTTTATTCTTTTTAATTCTACTTCACCAATGGAATCAAGCGTTTTCACAATTACAATGAAATAAAGTACTGTTTAAAATAAACAGATAGATAAATACTGTTAAAAATAATCCACTTACATATGGGTATTCACTAAAAATAGAGTTTAAAGTAATAAAATATATTCGATTAATAAATAAAAGAAATCCATTAATTCTTTAGAAATTGCTTTGTTAAAGGTTTGGATATGAAAATGAGCAGTTATGAAATCTGAACGAGTAAAATGTGTTTAAAGGCTCTTCGTAGCTGAGAGTTTTTCCTGCAAACGGGGAGCACCTTGGAATCCTACCAGAGGGTGCATTTTTAGAGAGAGAGAGAGAGAGAGAGAGAGAGAGAGAGAGAGAGAGAGAGATGAGGCACGGTGGAGTAATGTGAAATTTTGATTGAGGAATGGGAGAGCCTGAGTTCGAATTCCAGTCGAATCCATTACTTTCAGGTTAAAACTAATACCATTGGGAAAGGTGTGAATCCTCTTCTTCTCCCTCCAGCTATGGGTAAATAGCAGGACAGACTGGGTTCTATAGCCTTGGATGGCAACTGGTCTAGGAGAAGGACAACTCTGAATTCAAAACCTGCAGAGGGTCGTTTGGGGACCTTGTAGCACGTAGTGCACCAGGTCTCTGTATTCGGCCCTTCAAAAAGTGTGGATGGTCCTGCAAAAAACCTTCACCACTATAATCAAATCTCATGTGTTTCATTTTAGGAACTGATCTGCTTTTGACCCTCATACGTCGAATTCGAAGAATCATGAGTATATATATATATATATATATATATATATATATATATATATATATATATATATATATATGTGTGTGTGTGTGTGTGTGTGTCACACATTCTCAAATAATAAAAAGATAACATACACATCTCCTTCCCTAGCAACGAATAAAACTGTCAAAATGAGCAAGGAGGGAATTCTTAGTCAGGAATCTGCCATACTCTGTTTTAAAAACAACTTCAAAGAGGCCGTTTGACCAACACAAGGACTGACCAAAATTAACGGTAAAAAACAAATGAAAACTAAAAATAAAGTACACTTTTTTCAGAAGCAGTCATCCAATCCTGTTGTTTACTGCTACTAATAAGCAGGAATTTTTTTTCCTGATGATGGCTACGCTGGTCGAAAGCAATCGAGAAACCTAATTGAAATAATATAATAAAATATATTAATATACAACACGGTGAGTTTGAAAATGTTAATTTTTTAATATTTTATTGTTCAAAAAACACACACACATATATATGTATATATACATACACTCACACACACACACACACACACACACATATATATATATATATATATATGATAAATAAGTTAATGGTCAGAGTTGAATTAGACCAAGAAGCAGTAGTATTAAAAAGTACTCAATACACATATAAAAGGATAAAAATTTAATGTGCCGGTTTTAAGTATAGAAAATAAGAAAATCCCCGATTCCGCTATCTTAGTTTCAACCTTTCGAAAGAATAAGCCAAGGTAGCCGAATCGACTAAAGGGATAAAATAATATATATATATATATATATATATATATATATATATATATATATATATATATATATATATATATATATATATATTAAGAAATGGACAAGGTCCGACAATTTATTTATTAAAGACATTTTTTTTTTTTATGTTTAACGTTGTTATTTGTTCTTTGTGGCCGAACGGTCAAGGCACGTCAGCGTATATGACGGTTCCGTATAGGATGCAGGTTCGAATCCTGTCAAAGAACGAATATTTTCTATGAAAATTTCTCGGACATTCAGGCCGGTAAATGTTATTTAATACTGTTTATCATAAACAGAGCATTTGCTTAAATACTTGTATCTATAAAATAACAACGTTAAACATAAAAAAAAAAATGTCTTTAATAAATATATATATATATATATGCTAACTCTGTTCGGAAAATAAAACATATAAGATATAACTTTAAAAACATACACACAACCCATGCACCCAATTAAAAAGCAAAAATAAAATCATCCTTGATAATGGTTAAAGTCCAGCCGAAAGCGATCGGAATTAGAAAACATTTCGACAGTTTGTACACACTGTGACCAGAAAAGAGAAAAACTTTTTCGAACACAAGGAAAATTAAATAAACAACTGAATCGTAGTATCTTGTCTGGTGTCTTTAATGAAAGATAATAAAATATATAATGTCTTTAATAAAATGATATACAGTGTTACCCGGATATAAGAGACCCGGATATAAGAGAAACCCGGATATAAGAGAGATTTTCTCTGGTCCCAAATTAGAGCCTGTGTTAATGTATATAAAATAGACCAAACCCGGATATAAGAGAAACCCGGATATAAGAGACTTCTTCTCTGGTCCCGACAACTCTCTTATATCCGGGTTACACTATATATATATATATATATATATATATATATATATATATTTTATATATATTATATCTGTCTATCTATATATATTTCTATCTATCTATCTATCTATCTATCTATATACAAGTATATGATTGGTGTATAAGGATTGAATTCCAAAATAAAAAAAAAATTACTATTCTTAAAAGAGTGCTCAATACAAAGTAGAGCAGATATAATTATTATTTATAAAAAATTATAGCATAAATATATTTATGTTATAATTTAAAAAAAATAAATAATCATATATATATATATATATATATATATATATACGCACACACATACACAAACAAGTTTGATGAAAAAGAACCTATAATTTCTCCAATTTTCGGATAAGGTTTTGAGTATTCCGTTCGAAGTTTTGGATAAACTGTCCAAAGTTCATATTTTGTTATTTTTGTTCAAGTACTTTCGACTTTCGCGGTCATCGTCAAGAATCGATGTGGTGTTTGTATGGTAGTCTGAATTCTTTTGAATGCCAGGATGTAGACAAAGGAATTCTAACTACCACACAGACACCACATCGGTTCTTGATAATGACTGTTAAAGTTTTCAAAGTCTATTTGCACACATGGGAAGGCAACAAACTCGACTGATATTCGTATTCAGCTCTCCAATTCCCCACTGCAAGCAGCTATCCGTTGCACCACCGGCACATCCAGCAGGCGCTATCGACTTATGGCAGATTAGTTAATCTTATTAGACTGAATGCGCTGATTAGCATGAAATTGTAAAATTATGTTTCTTTCGCCTGTTTGATTTCAATTGGAGTTTCAATTTTGTTTAGTTTTTCTATGTGATATATTAACTTAGGTTTACGTAGAGATATTAACAAGGCGTATTTGATGGCAAAGAAGTTAACGTTTGATGAGAAATACAGTGTAACCCGGATATAAGAGAGTTGTCGGGACCGGAGAAGAAGTCTCTAATATCCGGGTTTCTCTTATATCCGGGTTTGGTCTATTTTATATACATTAACGCAGGCTCTAATTTGGGACCAGAGGAAAATCTCTCTTATATCCGGGTCTCTTATATCCGGGTTACACTGTATATAGTTTTTTGGCATATACAGTTTAACCCGGATATAAGAGACCCGGATATAAGAGAAACCCGGATATAAGAGAGATTTTCTCCGGTCCCAAATTAGAGTCTGTGTTAATGTATATAAAATAGACCAAACCCGGATATAAGAGAAACCCGGATATTAGAGACTTCTTCTCCGGTCCCGACAACTCTCTTACATCCGGGTTACACTGTATAAGTTTAAAGTAGGGCACATTAGAGGCGGTTAGCAAGCTTGCCTCGCTAGAACAATTATAACTGAGTAGTGAGTTCGATTCTCACTGGGTGCCTCCTACTTTCGGCCTTGTGTCATATTTAAGCTACGCATAGAAAATCAATATATGGGTTTAAGTGGCGCAACTCGAAGCGGTGTGATGATTAGCAAGTTTGTCTCAGTAGAACAATTACGACGACTGAGCAGTGAATTCGATCCTCACTGGGTTCCCCCTACTTTCGGCCTTGTGCCATATCTAAGGTACGCTTGGAAATCACTATGGGTTTAAGCAGGGCACCTAAAAGCGGTGTGATGGTTAGCCAGCTTGTCTCGCTAGAACAATTACGACTGAGCAGTGAGTTCGATCCTCACTGGGAGCCCCCTACATTCGGCCTTGTGTCCATATCTAAGCTGCGGTTGGAAAATCACTATATGGGTTTAAGTGCTAAACCTCAGGGAAAGAGAGTATATTAGATTTTTTACAAAGATTTCCTAAAAAAAACACTTGAAAAATATCCTTCGTTTGTGAAGAAGTCCTGAAAGTACAGAGAGAGAGAGAGAGAGAGAAAGAGAGAGGGAGGGATAAAGAGAGAGAGAGAGAGGGGAGAGAAGGAGGGAGGGATAAAGAGAGAGAAGAGAGAGAGAGAAGAGAGAGAGAGAGAGAGAGATCGTTGTAGGTAATGTTTAGCAAGATTGTTTCAGGGGACATTTGTAGTCAGTTTTAAGCACACTAGCCGCCCCCGCCATTCTTGTCAGGTTGTACCAAAGCTAAACTACGCTCTGTAGATAACTCCAAGAAGACATTTGTTAAATTTGCGACTTTGATGTTTGATTAGTTGAGTTGTTAAATCTACTCACAATTTGTTGGAACGTTTGAAATTAAAACGGGCCGCTTGAGAAGCGGCAAGCCCTTTTATTTATTGCCTTATCTGTCACTCTAATCCACTTTGATCTCTTGTAGCTTTAAGCCATAAAAATCTTGCAAAGACATCCGGGATATTCAGCGTGTGGTTAAAACCCACATCTCTCTCTCTCTCTGTCTCTGTGTCTCTATGAAGCTTGAAATGTCTTCAGATCAGGATGCAGTTGAACGTTGAATGTTTTAGCAGAAATAACATTTAAGCGAATAATTCCAACTTCCGTCGAGTGATTGGCTCTTTTGCTCAACACTAAACTGATACAGAATCTTTCAGGAATTACCATTATTATACAGAGTAACCCGGATATAAGAGACCCAGATATAAGAGAAACCCGGATATAAGAGAGATTTTCTCTGGTCCCAAATTAGAGCCTGTGTTAATGTATATAAAATAGACCAAACCCGGATATAAGAGACTTCTTCTCCGTTCCCGACAACTCTCTTATACCCGGGTTACACTGTACACTGATTTAGTCAAACTGTTGTCCACATCTTAGTTGTTATAACCACAACGTCTCAGCTATTTCTGAGATGAAGAGTTATCCTAATTTTACATTAACTATCATTATTACACATTGATATATTGAAACTCTTGTCTTCATCTTCGTTTTAACAGCGACGATACTTATTTATAGCCAGAAAATATTCTTAACATCTGAAAAGACCCTGAGGAGAAAAAATATAAAGAACCTCTGTCTTAGATGAAGCATTTTCGATATTGATTTTTTTTTTAAATTAACTTTTTCTTTTTTTTTTTATAGATTTTTTAAACGCCGCATCAGGTCGTTTACATTCTACGGCCATTTAGAAACCACTAGAATATGAAAGAAAAAAAAAACTTGTAAAAAGGAATAGGGCTACATTAATTTCTTTTTTGTTAACGTTACATATTTGTATATCTTTATCAAACGGCGCATATTAGAGCACCAACGTATTTGTCCGGCTGTGTTGAGCGAAAGCGTACATTTGTGCATGCGACTAACTCTGGCGCCACCTGGTGTCCAACGACTGAAGCGTCGCAGGAAATGGCACCGCCCTGGCTGGCCAATCGGAGACAAACTGGTTGACATTACCCCCAAAGCTCCCCAGCGGAATAGACTTAAAGTGACGTGCACCGTAGGTAGTCAACAATTGGGTAATAAAAACACCTATCACCAATGTTTCATTTTTGTTATTATTCATTTTCATTTATAGGAAAGCAGTAACAGTTACAAGAAAATCCCTTATAATTTTCATTAAGGTTTAAATCAGCCATAGGCAACATTTTTCAATCAGTGGGCTGCATGATCTAGGACTCATAACATGGCTATAAAAACATTAATTTTTCGTAGGTTAAAAAAGGTAACTTTTCGTAGCCGCATTTATTTTCACTACAGAAGACCATATGTACAAGCATATACCTTAGAAATGGTCGGAAAGTTTTATTTTTTAGAACAGATTTTTTTTAAATTAAAATTTGAAATCTTGGTATCACTGACGATAGTGTGATTAACTCATATCGCTGAGTGTGATTTATTTTTTATTTATTTATTTGCAAATAAAAACATTTTTTTCTTTAGATAAAAAATTCTCATGGACGTTTCCTGTTTCCTGTTTCGAAAACAAAAGATATTTACACGTATGATCTTCCTTAGTGAAAATCGCCAATGGTTTAAAACGTAAATTCCCCGATATTTTACAAAATTCAAGAAATATTGCACTTAATCATTGTTTACGCATGTGGTTATGTATGAGAGAGTATGTGAATGAACAAGTGAGAAAGAAAGATAGTAAAATTTTAAGAAACTTTCTTTTTGCTTAACCGTGACTTTCAGAATGGCTAAACGGGTCGCATGTGGCCAGCGGGCCGCATTTTGCCCATATCTGGTTTAAATAATCGATTAGTAAAGGAAGGACTACTACAAGACTTCCTAGGCAAGTTTGTAAAGGAAAGCTAGAAGAAAGGACTAGCCATCAACTGTAGGGAGACAGGAAGTATAGTTCTTAACAAGAGATAAATCTAAGGCACAAACTACGAATTGGAGATGTCAAAATCAAATTAGCGCAGGAAGTTCTGCGAAGAACTGATGACCACACTACCAGGGTCATCTACAAGGATGGAAAAATGTGAAAATACTGAAGTCCGGAGTGACATTGAAATAGAAAAATAAACATTTCAAAAACTAAGTAATGTACTGAGAAACAGGAAAATGTCATTAGATACAATGAAAAGAGTGCTGAAATGCTATGTTATATCAGGGAATGGGAGGTTTCGGCGTAGCCCATTTGATGTCGCTGGTTCTGTGTGGCTGATTCGGCGTAGCCGATTCGACATAGGAATTTTGCGGCAGAGGGACGATTAGGCGTCAGATTGCTACTTCATCGTTGTTGTCAAATTTTCTTTCTCCCGTTTAGTAGTCAAATTAATGCTAAAATGATTATAGCACTCTCGCCTTCATTCCATTAGAAGTCAGGGGTGAATACATAGATACGCTAGCAGCAGTTCTTCCTGATGAACTAATAGCCTTATTCCATTGGTTCGAGGATACTAATACTGGACGACTGAATAGGCGTCGAAATGCGAGGATGACCCCTATTTTTGCTCTCGAGATATGGTACCTTTATAGACGAACTCTAAATAATGAAGATTGCTTCAACAATCAGGCCAAAGTTTCCAATCGACATTTGCAATATGAGGTATGTATCAGTATTCAATCTGGAAATTTATTAATGCCTTACGAAAAGTTGATCACTGAATATCCTCCACCCCGAAAAAAAAAAAAAAAAAGAGATGCCACGCCGAATCAGCGACGTTAAACGGAGTATTCCGAAGCATACCAAACTCATAATATTAATCCTTCTAAATGGCAGTGAACGCTTGACAAATTCCTTAAGACTGCTATATTTAACAGCCCCCCTCCAACGAAGGGTGTATGTGGCACAAGGCCGAATTTATCGTGGGTTTTCCGATCCCGTAGGTTCGGCCAAAAATATTCCCTTAGAACCCGCATAAACGGGTCCCGGACGGTTTCCCGGACGAAACTTTGCCCTTTGGCAAAATATCGTCTCGGTATCTCTCTGCTCAAGACAGAGAGTTTGACAGTTGAGCAGGTTATGGTACTGCTCTCTGTACTGATTTTCTAAGCATAGCTTAGATGTGGCACAAGGCCGAAAGTCTGGGGTACCCAGTAAGGATCGAACTCACTCTTCAGTTTATAACTGTTTTAGCGAGACAAGCTTGCTAACCATTACACCACGCCGATGTGCCCAAATTTCTTAAGACTGCAGAAATGTAGAATGTGGTTCTATAGAATGGTTAACCTGAGAATACCATTTATGGCGCGTTAGGCATCTTAGATGCTTTTGGTCCGTACATCACTGCCTGACATTTGAAATGATGTTTGTTAAAACTTATATTTCGAGCTTTTGCCTTCATCTTTGATATTTTAAATTAGCGTTGCGACAGATACCGTCTCCTTAAGATATGTGTTGCGTCCATCTTTTCATACTTCTTCCGGCCATATCTGTTGTGGGGTCCGAACCCCGCAGACATTAAGAAATGACACAGGCCAAGGCAAGAATGACGAGAACAAGGAGGTCAGATAAATTGTACAATCAAAGACCGTTATCCTCATCTTCATTCCCATATTCATAAAATTACGGCCGTTGTACGCTCCGGTCTTCTACAGGTGATTTGAATTTCAAACCGAAACCTTTATTTCATCCATCGATGTACATTATTCTAGTTCCACGTGTCATTCCTCTTCCGGATGTCTCAGTTATTTCACTTTAACTCAACTCTCCAAGTTTGGGTTCCCCACTGCTGTGGACTGGTAAATGAGCTCACAAATCTTTGGGTTTAGTCACTGGATCTAACCAACGTCTTTATCCACAGGTCGATGAGTTCTTGAGGGAAATAAAGTGTTCGGTTTGCAATTCCAATCACCTGAAGAAGGCCGGAGCATACAACGGTCGAAACGTTGTGAATATGGTTATGACGATGAGGATAACGGTCCGAGCAATGTAAATAATTCAAGTAATCATAATACCTCATCTCAGAGATATAGACGGAGGAATAGACAGAGAAATATGACATAAAGGCCGGAGCGTACAACGGCCGAAACGTTGTGAATATGGCAATGAAGATGAGGATAACAATCATAATACCTCATCTTAGAAATATAGGCAGATACAATCGAAGAACCTGAATGTTTCAAATGCCCTGGCTGGGTATGCTGGTAGTTGAAAGTTGGTCATAGGTGCGTCAACAGTTAATGATGACAGGAGCAACTTGGTTGGTGCCGAAGGTTGATAGACGTTTAGTGTATTAGGTTGGTATTAGCTGGCAGTCGTAGTCCAGGGCAGACGGTAGTTGGTAATCAGAACATGAAGAATCCGCATGGGAGGTGTCGAATGACGATAGGCAGTCAGCGAAGGTCAATAGACAGTCGGTGTATTGAGCTGGTACTAGCAGGGAGTCTTAGCTGAGAGCAGGCGGTTGAAACTTTGGTGAAATACGAGATGATGAGCAGCAAGGAGTGAAACCTGAATCGCCGTGTTTATTGGCAGAAGACGTAGTCTGCGGGAGTCAGTTGGTCGCTGGTGATCGCTGCATGTCGCTGATAATCACTAGTGGTCGCAGGTGGCCACTGAGGTTGAAAGATCACTCAAAAGATGTGGAAGTGACAAAGTGCCATGGTTCAAAATCTGGTAAGACAAAAGTGTATAAACCGCAAGAGAGTTCTACATTTAAGTAGTGCGAGAAAGGTAACTGTTATTTACTCTGTTTATATTGTTCGGACTATTGTCCTCATTTTTATTGTCATATTCACGACGTTTCGGCTGTTGTGAACTCTGGCCTTCCTCAGGTGATAGACTTTGGAATTTGGAACTCAGCGAGTACGGACACCTCGCGTCGAGCAAAAGGGCAAAAACTCGCTCCATCTCGATTTTCAGTCAATCTTGTAACAGGCTTAAAGCCGTGCGGTCGAGGTACAATGAGTAGCAAGGATTGAAACCTGAATCGCCAAGTGGATTGTCAGAAGACGTAGTCTGCGGGAGTCAGTTGGTCGCTGGTGATCGTTGCTGGTCGCTGGTCATCGCTAGTGGTCGCAGGTGGTCGCCGAGGAATGCTGATGACTGCTGGTCGTCGTTGGTGGCTGCTGGTGACCAATCATCATCCCGTCAGTATTTATCTTTGACTTACCACTGAGTCAGGATGCGACATAAGATCAGTTTGGTATAACATGAGGAACCCGAATAGAGACATTCGGTCCACAGGTCAATGTTTTGTCTTAGCTAGTCATAGCGAGTCAAAAACCACGCTAAGGAACAGATCCAAATCTTAGGTGACAGCCAGATGATGGAGATATTAGTTCCCTAGTAGGTGCGGGATACTTACCGTAGTTTCGCGTGTGTCTTTCCTATTTGTTATTATGTCGAGTTTGTCTTTTCCTATTCGTTATCCCAGATGTGTGTGTGTGTGATTTTGTTCACTTACTGTCTAGCCCGTATTTTCGTCTACTTAACTAATAAGCCTGTCACATTTATAATTGTCGGGGCATCTATTGTTAATAATATTTAATTGGACTTTTTGTGTAAATAGTCCCTAGCATTATGCATTGGAGATTAAATCTAAATACCTATTAAAGGAATGCCAAGTTCTCGTTGGAACTTCGAAGATATGTTTGCTAGCTGCATTTTAGAATCCAAAACATAAACAGTAATTCTTAAATGGATTTTTAAAAAAATCCGACATTTTTAATTACGATAAACGGTATTTTTAAACAAGAGAGAAAGGTTCAATCACCTTAACCTAATTAAGCCTTTCTTTATCATGACGGTCTCCCGTGGACAAATGTTTTTGTTTGTTTTGTCTAGCGGCATACCAACACCTTATGGGTCATTTAATGTTGAAATTTAATTTTCTTGGGAGCATTAGTATTTACATTTACAAAAATGTATTGCTGTTTTTTTTTTTTTTTACAAAAGTATATTGCTGGTATTTTTTTCAAAATGTATTGCAGATAATATTTTGTTTTTTAAAAAATGTATTGATGGTAATATATTTTTTTTTCAAAAACATATTGATGGTAATATTTTTTTCAAAAATGTATTGCTGGTAATATTTTTTCCCAAAATGTATTGCTGGTAATATTTTTTTAACAAAAATATATTTTTGGTAATATTTTTTTTCAAAAAGTATTTCTGGTAATATTTTTCCAAAAATGTATTGCTGGTAATATTTCTTTTACAAAAATATATTGCTGGTAATTTTTTATTATGAAAATATATTACTGGTATTCCTAATATAAAGATGTATTTTTATAATTTCATAGTGTTTACACCCTAATTTGGGGTTAACTATTTGCCCATATTTGGGACGCTAACAGCTGCTACCACTCCGGGTCAGGGTGAACCTGGAAACAACAATAATTAAAAGTGGTTCCACGCTCCTCAAAATCTCCCTATTAGAGGCCTTCTTTGCCAGATGTAGTTTATCGTCATACCCAGGACGCGCCAAATTGGTAAAGATATGCTTCAGCTACTGGAGTGGATTCTAGCATAGCCAGAGCTTATTAGCTAAGTAAATATTTAACTTCTCTCAACGTAATTAGCTGAACTAGAAAAATATGTTAGACTGGGCATTCGAGTAGATTTTACAGCATCGATGTAGTGGTGTTCCAAGCTTAGATTAGATGTGGCATAAGGTCGAAATTATTGGGCACTCAGTGAGAATCGAACTCACTCGTAATTGTTTGAGCTTGCTCGAGCTTGTTAACCATTACACTATCTCGTGTTGCTCATACGGCAGTGATACATAATGTTAGCTTACGTGTAAACATTAGCATTGCCACATTTTAAATTGCGGGTTTCACTGGACATCTTGGGAGTATTTGAAGCGAGACCCTCGAAAATGCTGGTTCCAGAAAACTTGCTACTTTTGTTACTAGGTTAATCTGGTACCGAGGAAATCAATGAGAGTTACTATCAGCAACGAGTTTTTATGACTTGATTAGAAATGTCGACGTTCACTTGAGCGTCCTATCCATTAACATTTAATCAAATCATTGAAATTGTTAAGGATCTTGGATGCCAAATGAAAAGTGACATGTGAGTTGCATCACGTAGTCATTTGAGGAGTTATTTATTTTATTACAAGCTGGCGCTTGTTGTAGTTATTAATCTTGGCAACTGGTAGAACAGAATTTTACGGATGACAACACAGGAAATTGGCACGCATCTTTGAAAGCATTGAGTTGATTCTCCTATCATCATTAAACAAAACACACATACAAAAAAAGAAAAAAAAACTTATGTCGACTTACACAAGCCCTGTCATGTTTTGATATTCATATCACCAAGTTTTTCCGTTGCCTCATTGTCTACGACATCAAATGGTGAGCAGTCATGGGCATTGAACAACGACCAAGAATATTTTGACTTATCAATTAATTAAATCCTACTGCTTCTCTCCTATATGTTCATCCAATACAAGGACTAAGAGTAACTTAAGGTAGAATGCTACCAAATAAGATAATTGTATTGACATACATGTGGAATAAACGAAGTAAATGCAAATTATGAGTATAGATAAGACAGGTAAAGGATGATCTTAGAATTGAAGAGTTATTTATTTTATTACAATCTGGTTAAAACAATAGTGATTTTCTAGGTTAACAGATTAACCTCGTAACAAAATAGCAAGTGCTACGGAACCCGAATTTTCGAGGGTCTCGCTTTAGTTTTTTTTAAGCATTCAACCCCAAACAAGGCGGGAATCCACGAGCACACAAGGGGTTACAGAGAGTTGGAACGAGAACAAAGAGGAGTGACAGAGGAAAGGATGAAGAGACGGTTAGGGGAGAGATCAAGGCATCTGGAGACGTCAGTTGACGTTACATTTGAATAGTTGAAGATTATAGCTATCAGGAAAACAAAAAATGGGGAGGGGGTCCCACAGGCGAGAAGTGCGAAACATGAAACAATTGGAGTAGAAGAGACGGCTGCATTTAACAGTTTCGACAGAGAAAGGGTGAGAGCGAGATGCCAGCCTAGTAGAACGCTTAAATTCATGAAGTCTGGGAACCAGCGAAAGCAGCTCATCGGAGCTGTTACCGTGAAAGTATTAGTAAAAAAAAGACAGAGGGAGGCAACGGCACGTCTGTGAAAGAGCGACTGCAGACGAGATGACAGATCAGGGCCAATTACATTGCATATCCGTCTTTGGATTTTATCAAGGACCTTGAGACAATTAGAAATTCTCCAAAGGAGTCCAGTGAAACCAGCAATTTATTATATGGCAATGCTAACGTTTACACGTATATATCGCTGCCGTATGAGGCACTCGAGGTGGTGTAATGGTTACCAAACTTTGAGCCCAGCGTTCCTGAACAATTTGAATCCTTCTGCCTGTGCTCCTGAGTCAAAATTCGCAAATAAATGGTATGTAATGTTTCACAGTAGACATAAAACTAGTTACAATTGTTTACCCACCGTTCAACCGGTGGCTGGGCATTGAGTCATTAAGGTTTTTAATCCTTAATAAATTTTATTTGGTTATAAAAATGTTTTTTCTTGTGTTGCGTTGTCCCTTCCCGCTATAACAGTCATATCTTATATATAAAGTACAGTGTATGTATGTTTGTGTGTATGTCCAAACAACTCCCGATTTCAATGATTCATAGCTCATTCAAAAGCCCTAGAAAAGTTAGGCGCTGGAGACGATTTTCGTTAGGTTCAGATTATGTGAGGTTAAAAATATATATTAATACATTATACTAGCCATTATCGTTGCTTCATGATTCAAGACGAGTAACTCTTATTTTCCTTTTGTATCCAAAATTACAGTGCATATTTTATTATAAACTAGCTTAAAAGCCGCCATATTGGTCGGCATTTAAGCTAGCCTCTATGAACGACTCTTGGTTTGGCCATCATCATAATAGCTAGGGAGGAGCAGACATCAATAAACTAAAGAAGAACTCAAAATTAATCGCTGCATTTAAATATTGAATTAATGTTTAAGCTTGCCTTTTAAAAGTTCAACAATAATTCTTCTGCTGTCACTTAATTTAAAGACGATTTGATGTACGTAGATCCTTATTTTCCATACAAACAATTATTTTTTATTTCATGGGTGACAGAACAGGGGACAATTTATAAGATAAAATTAATATAGTGTAAAGATGGGAAAATAGAAATTAGTTATCCATTCAACATTTGAAGAGTTAGAGAAACATAATAGCTAATTAAGTAAAACCAAGATTATGAAAATCTATATGAATAAATATGAAATTGCAGCACAATTATCCGAGACTTTTAGGATTAAACAAATCCAACTCTACTTTATAGTAATTTAAAAGATGTATTTACTTGACCCCCACTACGAGGTCAGGTTGTGACACAAGGTCGGTTTAATGTGGGGAGCCTGAGCGCGTTCACCCGGGCAAGGAACAAAATTTTCCTAGCCCCTGCAACCGTCGGTTGCGCTGTTTTCGGTCCGTGTACCGATCCTTCTCTCTGGTGCATTGAGAAGGCGCGGCCTCGGGCAGCTGTTCCCCAGGGCTGGGCACTTCTCAGTATGATTTTTTCCTCAGTTGCGACTCTGTCCTTTGACGGAGTCGTATTTTTAAACACTCTGTCCAAGGACAGAGACGCGACTGAGAAATGATAAATTAATTTACTCACGGTGTTTACTCATTCCCCCACGAGAATGAGATGTGACACACTTATAGTAATTTACTCACAATATGCTCAATATCTTTATTATAAATTATCTACTTCTAGGTATTAACACCACTCAGCTTTAACTAATTTGCATATTGATTTTTAAAACTTATATTTGATTAATTAAGTGTCCTTCATTAATGTTCCTTTATTCAAGGATTGGTTTGATTTTCATATCAAAAATACTTCTGTTTAGGGATATTTTCTTATATAGTGCAGAAAAGTGTTTGAAATTTGCATGTTACTTGGCCTTCAACAAGTTGGCATCTATTTGTAAAACTTTCCTTAAATAGAACATTAAAATTTTTGTTTCAAATATTTCAAGTAGTGGATATAACTTACTTTGAAGTAATAGCGAGCGGGCGAAGCCTGCTATTAAAATATATAATTAAAATAGAAACAGTTGGTTTGAAATTAAAAGGGATAATAAATTCTATAACCAAAAACTGAATATCTTCAACATGATCCAGAGAATAAAGCCACAATCGACCGAAATACAGAATGTTGCATTAAAAAATTTACAGCTTAATGTTTTCGCCTTGCCCTCAGAAAATATTTTCTCAATCAGTCAGATGAATTGGAGGTGAGGAGAGAGGCTATATCATTAGATGAGTAAACATTTATTCATACTTAATTAGTTATGTCAATTTACAAGAATCATTTTAAAATTTCATTCAAATTTCATCTCAAAAATATATCCAAATATGACAAAAGTGTAAGAACCTGTGTGCAAATTTACTGTGGAAGATTTAGTGATTAAAAAGTATATTCAATTAGAGATTTTCTTACTTTTCTTTTTAATTAGAATAGTTATCAATTTTTTAAATCAAAATTGTGCTCAGTCACGTTTGATATTATGTATTTAATGTGTTGTTTTTGAAAAAAGATCCCTTTTGTGTTCATTTAATATTTTATATAAATTTCTTGAGGTTTCTCTGATGTATTCCTCATGGCAATTATTACAGGTAATCGAGTAAAATCTCCCTTTAAATTTTAGCTTATTATAGTGATTTGTATTAATTATGTTTTATTCTTTTAGACGTAGTTCTGACAAATATCAAGTTCAAATAAATTATTTTCAATTGCAGTTGTGATAGATTTATAGTGTACAATTATATATTTTTTTTAAGCGTTTCACCCCAAGCAAGGCGAGAAGCCACTAGGACGCAAGGGGTTACAGAAGATTTGGAGCAAAATCAGATAGGAGTGATAGAGGAAAGGATGAGGAGAAGGATAGATCAAGGCAACTGGAGATGTCGATTGACATTACATCTGAATAGTTGGAGATTATAGCTCTCAGGGAAACTGGAATAGGGAAGAGAGTTCCACAGGCGAGAGGTGCGAGATATGAAGCTATTGGAGTAGAAGAGACGGCTACATTTAAGAGTTTCGACAGTGAAAGGGTGAGAGCGAGATGCCAGCCTCGTAGGGCGCTTGAACTCATGAAATCTGGGAACCAGCGAATGCAGCTCATCGGAGCAATTACCATGAAAGTATTTGTAAAACAGAGAGAGGCGACGGCGAGTCTGTGAGATATTTTGAGGGAAAAATAGATTAACTCTGTTATATATGCTGCAGACAGGATACTTTTCATTGTGTCAGTGTCATTTTGTCAGTGTTGTCCCATGAAGAGATATACTTAAATATTTGAAGAAATGTGAGGGGTGTACTCAAAAAATGATACATTGTATATATATATATATATATATATATATATATATATATATATATAGATAGATAAATAGATAGATAGATCTATAGAATATAGAAAAAGTCCATAACAATACGCTCTTTTCAGAACTGATTAAAGAGATCATTAGCACATACTGTGTCACAGTGGTGCCCA
>CAHIKZ030002342.1:317500-357500 GCA_903632075.3 Acanthosepion pharaonis
GATCCGATGTGCTTCATTCGACTCGGCCACGACTAACCTTCACTGATTAAGCAAGGTCTGAACAATGCGTCATAGATTCGTCGAAATTATCACATCTGCCCAGTTTCGTATCTAAACGTAAACTAAGTAAATTTTGAATAAAGTAATGATTTTTTTAATTTATTTTTGTTATTTATTAATCGGATAGATTATTATCACTTTAAATATTATTTTGGAATAAAAAAGATGGTATCTGTTCTCTACATCACAAATGGCAATGGTTACAGTAACCGTTTTCTTATGAGGAAACATTTGTCATTTATTGACCGAGCAGTCAGTGCTATTTGAGTTACATATTTCTTCATTCCTTGACCATTGGTTTGGTTTGATTTGATTTACAGCATATCAACCTCAGTGGGTGATTCCTTTTTAAATTACGTGTCTTCGTTGATAAGGGTTACAATAAATGACGTTTTAGACCAAAGAGATTATTACAACAGAAATAAAAATGATTTCTTTTCAAAATTAAGAATGTTCATTGTAAGTAAGTTCTGCAATTAGTTCTAGAGAGCAAATAGAATAGTAAAACTGGTATAAAAATATTTATCTACATCATTTCTTTTATAAGACTACAGACGTTACTTATCAATTGACAGCTTAATTTTGAAAAGTTATGCCTTTTTAAAATTACGAGTGTTGGTAGACACGTAAAATTTCTAATGTTATAAGTGTTAATATTAGGTTGGTGCAAAAATAATGTCGTTTTCTCACATATGTTACTTTTATATATGATTTCTGAATTAATTCATTGATATATATAGCCATGTTATATATCATTTTGAAGCGCGTTTTTCGCTCTATCGAATCATGTTATTCGTTACCGTTCTCAATCTCTTCATTCGTTTTTTTGCAGGCTTTTCGACGGCATGGACAAAATTCAAATCCGCACGATTTTCTTGTTCCAGTTTAAACTAGGCCGAAAAGCTGCCGAGGCAGCTCGTGATATCAATGATGCGTTTGGACCAGGAACCACTAACGAACGTGTGGCACAACGGTGATTCAAGAAATTTCGCAATGGTGACGAGAGCCTCGAAGATGAAGATGGTCGCGGCCGGCCGACTGCGGTTGATAACGAATATTTGAAAGCCTTAATTGAAGCCGATCCTCGCAAAACCACACGAGAAGTTGCTGTTGAACTCGAGGTCGACCACTCAACAGTCGTTTGCCATTTTAAGCAAATAGGGAAGTCAAAAAAGTTGGATAAATGGGTGCCGCATGAATTGAACGATAATCAAAAAAATCGTCGTTTTGAGGTGTCTTCTACGCTCCTTCTGCGCAACAAAAACGACCCATTTCTCGAGCGGATTGTGACGTGTGATGAGAAGTGGATCCTCTACGACAACCGGCGACGTTCGGCACAGTGGTTGGATGCCGGAGAAGCTCCATAACACTTCTCGAAGCCGAAATTGCACCCAAAAAGGTTATGGTGACTGTTTGGTGGTCTGCGGCCGGTCTCATCCATCACAGCTTCTTGAATCCGGACGAAACGATTACGGCGGAGAAGTACTACCGACAAATTGACGAAATGCACCAGAAGCTCCAACGTATGTGCCCGAGATTGGTCAATATGAAGGGACCAATTATCCTCCATGACAACGCTCGCCCGCATGTTGCTCAACTGACCCTACAGAAGCTGAACGAATTGGGCTACAAGACTCTGCCTCATCCGCCATATTCACCGGACCTCTCGTCCACCGATTATCACTTTTTCAAGCATCCCGACAACTTCCTGCGCGAAAAATGCTTCAAAAGCCAAGATGATGCCGAATCGGCCTTCAATGACTTCATCGTTTCCAGAACTCCAGATTTCTATGCTAATGGGATAAATAAACTTGTTTCTCATTGGCAAAAATGTGTCGATTCTAATGTTTCTTATTTCGATTAATAAAGTTTATTATGAAAGGAGTTATGATCTTTTGAAGTTGAACGTCAAAAAACGACATTATTTTTGCACCAACCTAATATATTGTAATTCGTAATCAATCTGAATTAAATTTGTTTTTCAGCAAAAAACAAAAGTTGATTGAGGGGAAAGTTGTCTAATTTCTGTAATGTTAGGCAAGATAGAATAATGAAACTGGCATGACAAATCAAGTAAACTTAGTTCTCTTCCACATTACTCGGGTTACTTGATGGGTAACGTCTCCAGAAGTCAAAAGTCTTTTTTTTTTTATTATTAAACATAATCACGATTTAGTACTACGTATTTTCCAATATTTTTTTTTGTTCACTTAAAAAAAAAAAACTCTTTTTTAATTTTGATCCATTTAAACATAACAGTTTGAACTTTGGTATCGGATGAAAAATATCGACCTTTTATCACCTCCTTCAATATCAGGAACAACCAGGAAAAATGTCAGTATCAAGAACAACCTTCTGGACCAGCAAGTATCGGGGCAGTTACAAAAAATACATAAATAAATAAATAAAAATAAAATGTACCCTTTTCCTATCATGTAAAACAAAAGCAAGACACCCACCAAAAAAACACAAAAAAAAAAAAAAAAAAAAAAACACGAGAAACAAGAAAAAAAATCCTTAATCATCAGACCTCGAATTTTGAATTCCAAATCGAAGACTCCCCTGTCGGCTGGGGCTTCAGTATACGCCTACTGCACCTCTGCAGAGGTGTAAGACAACCCCGCCTCGCCCCAATGAGACATCCTGGGTAAGAAGATAAACTATGTCCAGCAGCAGGGCCTCTGATTAGGAGGTCTTCAGGAGTGTCGAAACACCTCTTAATTGCTGGTGTTCCCAGTCCCACCCTGACCCGGGGTGGTAGCGCCTGTTGAGGGGTCCAAGCTATGGGCAAGTAATCGACCCCAAACTAGGGTCAACTCACTGTGAAAGTTAAAAATAGGTTCTAATACAAGCAATAAATTTTTGAAGAAATAAATTATTACCAGCAATACATTATTACCAGTAATACATTTTTGAGAAAAAATATTAGCAGCAATAAAAAAAAAAAAAAAAAAGTTGTCGGCATTAAATAGCCCATTAAAGTTGATACAAAACAAACCAAACCACACTGTTTATGTCATATCTTAGGGCTGGATCCTAAAACTATTATTAATGGTTTCATTTGGGACAGAGTTTGCGTTTACTTGGGCATTTCCTTTAATTTCTATGTGGCTCGGGATCCAGCATAGCATGATTTATTTACTGTTGGAGAATAAATCAAGCCTGTGTAGCAATTAGCTATTGGTCGTCGAGTTCTTGTTTTTTTTTTTTTTAAATTAAAATTACCAGCAGTCAAAGTCTGTTTGGCATTAAATAACCATTGAGGTTGATATGCCGTATAATAAAACAGACCAAATTGAAGCCCGCCTTCATTTCAACCCGTGCCTTTGCTGTGATCTGTCGTCAGCGTATGACTCCGTTAACCTGGATCCGAGCATGAAATCATGATAAATATAAAAAAAGACCAACTCTTACCGTCCTTTGACCTAAACCACGGGGACCATCTCACCTGCTTGCATAATTCGGCTAGTAATCAGAATAGAACCTGATGGAACTCCCACTGCATTGAAGTATGTATCCGTTTCTTTCTTTCTTTCTCTCTCTATTTATGGATCATGGATACCCAGAGAATTAATTTACACCAGCCACAAGATCTTCATTCAAGTGAACACGTGACAGTTGACGACTTAGTAAAGGAAAGAAAGAAATCCTATAAATGTATTTCTTCTCCACTCGAGGTCACTAAGATAAACAGTAAGAAAGAATTTTATTGCGAAAAGCAAGGAAAAAGACATTATCACCACCCGCGGCAGATTGCTCAGCTAACGAGATTTAAGAATTGACCTCGTATCCCCGGTTAATCATTTCGGGTTGCTAATTCTAAGTACATCCATATTCTTTGCACCATACTATCATAATGATTTTTTTTTGTTATCGTTGATTTTAGCGTCTTATTACAAAAATTGTACTTTATAAGCGGTATACATTTACAAGAAAAATTTATTATATTGACAGTTCAGGACGATATGGTTATATTCTTGGAATCTATTTACTTATGTCGGACATGCTGTTCCTACTGGGGTCGCCTGTACACGAACTACTATTCTGAAAACGGCCCTAAAGTGATCTATCTATCTATCTATCTATCTATCTATCTATCTATCTATCTATCATGAAAACTGTTATCTACTTATTTATATTGCTTTCAAATTCCAATTGAGGCATTTACGTTCTCTCTGCTGTAATGCCGTGGTAAAGGCATGAATCCATTTTTTCATCACTCGACTTTGCGTAAATCAATATTGCCCACAGTGCCCATTGGCTTTGGTAGAGTAAAGGGAAGGGTAACTCTGAAACCAATAGCGTGAAAGCAAACCTTTGCCTTATTTTCCAAGAGACAATAGAAAATTTACAGATATCTATCTATCTATCTATCTATCTATCTATCTATCTATGTCATTTCGTTCATTCTGTCACTTTCACTGTCTATCTCATTATCACCTTCTCTGTCATTTTGTTCATTCTCTCTCTCTCTGTTTCATTCCTCTCTCTCTCTCTCTCTCTCTATCAATCTATCTATCTCAGTCTGTTCATATTTATCTATCGTAGTCTGTTCATTATCTATCTATCTATCTATCTATCTATCTATCTATCTATGTTATTTCGTTCATTCTGTCTCTCTCACTATCTAGATTTCCATCGCTCTCTCGATGTCATTTTGTTCATTCTCCACCTCCTACTTTCTCTCCCCTCTCTATCCCATTTTGCTTTTCTATCTGCTATCTCATTCTGTTCATTATCTATCTATCTATCTATCTATCTATCTATCTATCTATCTATCTATCTATCTATCTATCTCATTCTGTTCATTTTCCCTCTTTCCTTCTTTTCTCTTTCTCCCCACCTCTCTCTCTATCTATCTTATTCTGCTCTTTTATCTGTCCGTCTTAGTCTGTTAATTCTCTCTTTCTTTCTCTATTTGTTTGTCCGTCTATCTATCTATCTATCTATCTATCTATCTATCTATCTATCTATCTATCTATCTATCTATCTATCTATCTCAGTTTTTATTTATCTATCTTATCGAAAAATATTATCTTTTATTTTCACGTCATTATTTTTGGGGGGGGTTTAGATTATTTTGCATTTGTTTTATTCTGGTTTGCTTCTTTTGATCAATTTGCCTCTCCGCTCCTGTCACCTGTGTACAATTCTGCAGCTGGGTATTACTTCATGTAATTGTACGCATGCGTAATACGTGACAGACGATAGCATCATTTCTCTCTCTCTCTCTCTTTGTCTGTCTGTCTGTCTCTCTCTCTGTTTAAAGGAGTCTTTTCTCTGACCTACTATCATATTAAGATGAATACATAGCAGCCTTTAGTTCACACCATTGTATCTTCTCAGCTGGCCTCATCTTGCTCCGAGGGTCGAAGGAGAGGTTGTGTAGGCTGGAGTGTCAAATAAGGTAATTAGCGGAGATAAGAAAGAGATGAAGAAGAAGAAAGCTTGACTCTTGTATTAGGAGGTTTTCTTTCCTTGTCGATTTAAAGATTTTCAGTTTCTTTTTCCGTTTACATTCTTTTTCCTTCCTCTTTGGCGAATTGGGTGGTCTAGTGTCAAACTAGAGACACATCGACTCGAGGCATTAGTGTTGACAAATCAATAATGTTGCGAATCGCAATTGTTTAGAGAAAAAAAAAATGAAAGACTGAAAATGACAGGCGACTCATCGTTCTTATTTAAAAAAAAAATAGCGTGAAGATTTCTTTTTTACTTCCACACTTTTCTATCCTCCGCTTGAATGATTAAGAGGAAAGTAACACGAATCATCTGAGCGAAGAAAAATCGGCTCATTTGGTTCATTTGAGCGAAGAAAAATCGGCTCCTTTGAGTAAAGAAAAATCGGCTCATTTGAGCGACGAAAACCGGCTCATTTGGCTCATTTGAGTGACGAAAAATCGGCTCATTTGGCTCATTTGAGCGACGAAAGATCGGCTCATTTGGCTCATTTGAGCGACGAAAAATCGGCTCATTTGAGCGAAGAAAAATCCGCTCATTTGGTTCATTTGAGCGAAGAAAAATCGGCTCATTTGAGCGAAGAAAAATCGGCTCCTTTGAGCGAAGAAAAATCGGCCCATTTGGCTCATTTGAGCGAAGAAACATCGGTAAAATGTGTCACGCAAATCCGAACGCCCTTTGGAATAGAGAAAGATGTCTTTTAGAAGCTATACAAAGTATTATGAAAGAGGAAAATTTCATTGGAAACAAAGATTAGGACTGACTGATTCATTTTCTACTGTTTATCAAGCCTTTGCAGTTTATATGAGGCCAGAACATATTTTCGATTGTAAGATATTTTTTAAAAATAATAATAATTTAGCAATGTTATGCAGTAATGGATATCGGCTCGTAATAAGAACTCGAAGAGCCGAGTTCGAATCCCAGTCGAGTTTGTTAAATTCACTTACGCACAAATACCCTTGGGAAAGGTATGAATCCATCATTTCTCCTCCCAGCTATGGGTTGAATAGCAGGATAGGTCAGTATTTCAATTTTGGGGAAACTTGGATATGGTATTAACGTTATTCTTAATGCGTACACTTGTTCGAGTCGGCATCGCTGTTACTTTAAAAAGTGAAATTAATGTCAACCAGACTAGAAATCAAGTCCTTAATTAAGACAAATATGTCTTCCGCCAGGAATAGAAACAGTGTTCGTTTTTCCGATGTGCGTTGTGGTGTAATGGATATCGGCTCGGAATGAGAACTCGGACAGTCGAGTTCGAATCCAAGTCAAGTTTGTTAGATTCACTTTCACACAAATACCCTTGGGAAAGGTATGGATCCACCTCTTCTTCCCCCACAGCTAAGGGTTGAATAGCAGGACAGACTGGGTTCTTTAGCCTTGGTTGGCAACCAATCCACCGCAGAAAGAAATGGCAACCTACCCCCCCAAAAAAATCTTCTGCCTTGACAGTCATGTATCAAAAGATACATGATCGCCCAAGCGTGTATCACGTGTGGCACTTAACTAACTGAATACATGTCTTAATAATTAACCCATAGCTGGGGGAAAGAGGTGGATTCACACCTTTCCCGAGATCATTTGCTCGTAAGTGAATATAATGAACCCAACTGGAATTGGAACTCAAGACTTCGATTAACATTTCTGAGCCATTATCCATTACACCACCTGCACATCCAATCTTACAATACCTGGTATTCCCAAGCGGTCACCCATCTAGGTATTGACCAGGTTTGACGTTGCTTAACTTCGGTGATCGTATGGGAACTGGTGTTTCAACGTGATATCATTGTTATAGGCCATTTCATTTTGGACTAATATCCTCATCTAGACTGTTATACAAAACTTTTCGACTGTTGCAATCGCCGGTCTTCTTCGGGTGTCTGTCGGAATTCTTAACGGGACACTTTATTCAATCAACGGAGATATACTTTTACTGAAAAAAATTTCTCAAAATATTTTTTTAAAAGTTTTTTCAAGGTAAAACAAAATCTATGCTCATGACTATTGAAACAACGTGATGTGGCCGTAGGCAATATATATAACTTTATGAAGTGGACAAAGTCCGACAATTATTTGAAGACATTTTTATGTTTATACATTCTCATAGAGGTGTCGATATGCCGTTAAACAAAAACAACCTAATTTAACCGTGCTATTTGTTTGGCAACTAGGTCTCGTTGTGTTACTGTTCAATTAGCTAGATACAACCGCCACTTTTCTAACAATTTCTTTTTCTGGCACTTCCCGACAGTGGAACTCCCTTCCGATTTCTTGCTACCCTGTCAACTACAATCTTAAAACATTTAAATGCAACGTTAATCGCTATCATCTGTCTTCCTGAACGTTGTACCTTTATTGTCGTTTCCTAGCTTCTTCTCACTGAAATCTTTTTATTGTCTTTCATTCTCTGTAACCAACTACGTCTTAGTGGCATTATCGCCTTGCTTCGAGTGAAATAATTAAAACAAAGAAAAGTTTCATCTTTCTTTCTGAAAGAAACAAGTAGAAAAAGGTAAGTAAAAAGATATGGAAGTAAGGTAAAAAAAAAATACGTGCGTAGAATTTAAAGAGAAAGAGCCAAAGAGAAGGAAATGGTCACAAATAGGAAAAGAAAGTTGGGAAGAAGGGGGAAAAGAGGATTGGCGGGAAAGAAATCTAAACATGTTGATAACGACATCGTCTCGCCGAAGTGATGACAGCCCTAATAATAAGCATGGCGATAAAGATAATGTGTTGGCAACAAGTAAAACAAAGCAAAAAACGCTAACCAATGTAAACAGTTTGAACGCCATCCTCCTCGTTTCTCTATCTCTTTCCGCCTCTCACTATCTACCTCTTAATCCCTCTCTCTCTCTCTCTTTCTCTTTCTTTTCCTTGAACCTTCGTGTGGTCGCCTCAAAGGGCGATAATCAGAGGCTGGCCCGACTGACACTCAGCGGAGTATAAACACCGCTGTTGAAAATAAGACGTGCTTTTTTGTATGTTATATTTTCCTCTTCGGCTTAACTTAATTGTTATTGTTCTATGTCTACCGAACATACGTTAAAGCGTCTAAGAACCGGAACGTTGTTTCTGTCAACGGCTTAAAAAAAACCTCAAAAAACTCTGAATAACAAAAACAATTAAAAAATAACACTCCAGTCAGTTATATGATGATATCATTTCTCGAAGGATGTGTGGGTAGCTTAACAGATATCGGGCGGGAAAAGCGAGCCGAATCCAAATTTTGTGCTGGTCTTTCGCGTTTTCTTATGAATTAATGCTCTTGGGAAAGGCATGAGCTCGTTTCGTCTCCCAACTATCTATGAGTTAAATAGCAGTGTAGTCTCGGCTGTCTAGCCTTGAATTGCAAACAGTATAAGAAAAAGAAAATTTTGAATTTTAAACCGAGGAGAAATTAACGATCAATCATACATATTTGGCTCAATCTATTGTTCCAGAATGTATCTGGCTCCTCATGCCATGCCTTACTTTTACAACAATGAGGTTAGAATAAAAATTAGCACTGCTCTAGGTTGGACCTTTTAAAGGTTTTAAAAATTTAAGTGGTCTTCTGGCTGATGATTTGTTTTCCGCTCTACATCCTCTTTCCTCTAAACGCAAAATTACATGTTAGTCACTACTCTATCGCTATGGTAAATGTTCAGATGAGCTTTGTTCTTTAGTTTCACCAGTTCAGACCTTTAAATCTAAGACAAACCACGGAGACTAATCGCACACATTTCTTCCTAGTGTTTAAGTGGTGTTGTAGCAGATGACTCGTTTTCCACTCTACAGCCTCTTTCCTCGCAGACACAAAGTTACAAGCCTATCGATATTCTATCGTTTTTACCATGAAAAATGTTCAGATAAGCAATATTCTTTAGTTTCACCAGTTCAGACCTTTACATCTAGGACAAGCCAATGAGACGAATCGTAACCATTCCCTCATAGTATTTAAGTGGTCTTGTAGCTGCTAACTTGTTTTCTACTCTACAGCCTCTTTCCCCGCAGACACAAAGTTGCAAGGCTATCGATATTCTATCGCTTTGTCATGGAAAATGTTCAGATGAGCAATATTCTTTAGTTCAGACCATTACGTGTAGGACATGTCATGCCGCTTCCACGGAGTCGAATCACCATCATATCCCCCATACTTTAAATGTAAAGAGAAAATTCCACCCAAGTCGCTTTTCCCAAGCACTGCTGCATTCTGCAACAGCCATCTTCGTCGGTGATTTCCCTGAATACTATAATCAAGCTCTTCAAGTCAAAGGTTAGTCATCATCTATTCTCATCATTTTCACTACTCTACCTGTTACATCCCATTAACATTGTTTCAGTTGTAACCATCTATATTGAGTGACCCTCGCGCCCTTTACAGTGTAAAAAATTATTTAAGATGGGGAACGGGACTGAATGAGAAGACATTTAGATTTTTAATTCTGGACCCAATTGCGTAACCCTCGGATTGAATAAAGTTTGTGAAGTCACGGAGAAAGACTTCATTCCTTATGTGAAATTGATGAAAGACGAACAGACAGATAGATCCACTTTAGAGTAAATTAACTAAAACAACTGCTTTAGTTTCCTTTATTTCACCATACGGCCAGTTTCAGACCCACTGGAGTGTCAGCGTGTAATTGATTTCTATTTTTTCCTCAGATTATGTCATTTGCAGTGGTGTGCATTAATATGAATCTATTTTCAGGGTGTATGATGGAATTTCTTTGGCCTTGAAAAATATTGCGTCAGACGTGATGGTATCAGATTTTTATCACGCCCAGACACTATTGTTTCGACATTCGATTAGTTGTCCTACAGCCATTGCCTGCAATGGACGTTCAAGGGAGCATACGAAACTGGAAAGCCTTAACAGTGAGCAAATCAAAGTACTACAGATTGGCCCCGAAACTCTCCTGATTTAAATCCAGTCGAGAATCTGTGGTCAGTCTACAAGGAAAGATTTCATGGAATGGACATACAAAGTTTTAACATGAGTACTGAGTCATCTTTCATTGGAAAAATACGAAAAAAATAATAAATAATAATTCGTTTTGTTTCACTTAAAGATGAGCAATATTCTTTAGTTTCACCAGTTCAGACCTTTGCATCGAGGACAAGCCAAGAAAACGAATCGGGCCCTTTACAGTGTAAAAAATTATATAATGTGCGGAAAAAGAATGAACGAGTAGACAGTTAGATTTTTAAAGGAAAGATAATAAATAATAATTCGGTTTGTTTCAATTAAATTGCACAAGACATAGATAGATAGATAGATAGATAGATAGATAGATAGATAGATAGATAGATAGATAGATCTGTTTCCCTCAACCATCCATGTGTTAAAGAGCCTGAAAGGCTAGCTAATCTAGAGCTATTTCTATGACAAATCTTCTAATGAGCTCAACTAAGTAGTTTCACCAGTTCAGACCTTCACATCTAAGTCCCTTCATGTAATGTACACAGAGGCAAAACATTCTCATTCCCTTCGTATTTCATTGGGAAGAACGGTTTCTTTTCAATCACCGCTACTTCGTGGAAGAGTTTCTCGAGAGTACACTTCCCCGACCATAACAATCTTAAACTCTTTTAAGCCTTGTTCAACTGTCATCTATCATGCGTATCATCCTATATTACAATCCGCTTCCCCATAAAACAATTCTATCAAGTAACCCTCTACATTGAGTGGCTCTTCAAACTTTGAACTCTGTGATGATCAATAGTCCGAACAATATAATTAATGTAATTAATTACAATACCTCACCTCAGAAATATACACAGATACTATATTTACACACACACACACACACACACACACACACACACACACACACATATATATATATATATATATATATATATATATATATATATATATATATATATATATATAAGTATAGATTGTGTATGTGAATAAATTCCAAATAACCAACAAATACAATTCTTGAAAGAGTGCTCAATACAGGGAAGAGTATATATAATTATTTATTCGAAAATTATAACATAAATATGTTCTAAAATCACTACAAAAATAGCCATTTTGTTTCAACACTTCTGGTGTCTTATCAAGTGATGAGGTTGAATGTAGAATAAAGGGTTTTAAAAGGTTCAAATCAATCAAACATCCCTCGCTAGGGGAAACGCTGTTACATAAGATGGAATGACCAATCAAAATGCAAGTATATGAGAATTCAAAAAACTTCACAACGGACTTTAAGGTTATAATAATTATTTAATGCATTAATGTTGGGGTTAGACTAAAATAGAATTTATTCTAACTAATAAATATTAAATTATACGAAAAAAATTAAAAATTAAAAATTTTAAATTTAATCTATATTAAGTTTAAAATTATAAAGTTATTTAAAGAAGAAACCGAGGAAAAATAGATTTTTATTTATTTTTATTGAATTTAAGTCGGAATAAACGTTAAGATTCAATGCTGTTCTGAACTTCATGACAACATAGGTACATTTATATATATATACCTTTTAAGACATTTTTATCTTTATACATTTTTTATAGATACAAATATTTAAGTAAATGGTCTGTTTGTAATAAACAGTATTAACAACATTTACAGACCGGAATGTCAGAGAAATTTTCATAGAAAATATTCGTCCTCCGACAGGATTCGAACCTGTATCCTATACGGAACCACCATTTAGCTTGACGTGCCTTTACCGATTTGGCCACGAAGGAGCGTTCGGTTAGCAAGGTCGAATTTACTACTTATAAACTTCAATCATCCATGAATCTCTCACGTACATTCATATCTGCTCATGGCGTATCCAAATGTAAACAAATGACGTCACACATTATGAAATGGACAAAGTCCGACAATTATTTTAAGACATTTTATGTTTATACATTATTTTTATTATTTCATATATATATATATATATATATATATATATATATATATATATATATATATATATATATATATATATATATATATATATATATATATATATATGTGTGTGTGTGTGTGTGTGTTGGGGGGTGTGTGTAATGGTTATGGAATTTTTTTGCTAGAACAATTACGACTGAGTAGTGAGTTCGATCCTCACTGGGTGCCCAAAACGTTCGGCCTTGTGCCACATCTAAGCTACGCTTGGAAAATCACTATATGTGTGTGTGTGTGTGTATGTGTGTGTGTGTATGTCTGTGTCTGTATAGATAGATAGATAGATAGATAGATAGATAGATAGATTAACCTATTTGACGAGTTTGCGTGGATTGATGACATGAACTGATCACATCTATAAGGGAGGCTGGTAAAGAAATTATAATTACTTCAAGAACTAAAAGTGAGGAATCTGTCGAGTACCATGATCGGTGGGAATGTTTAACAGTGAATAGCACAGAAAAAAGCGCAGAAAAGATTGTTGGCGTTCTTTTTATTACAATAATGACATTGCGAAAGGCATGAATCATCTCTACCCTGTATCTGCTCCCTAGCTATATATTTCTTGATATTTGTTCATCAGGTGAAATCATTTAGGGCGACTGGGGCCGCTATTGCAGCAAAGTCAGGTAATGTCATGAGTCCTGTAATACATCATGGTCAATGGGGTACAATGCGTACTGGGGCCTTCAGACTGGTTTTAAATTCATAGTTTTCTTTTCTTCTAGAATGGTTGCCATCTCGATGTAAGAAAGCCCAGTATGCCTTATTATTTAATCCCTAGCTGGCGGATGATGGATTCATGCCTTCCCCAAGGGCATTAGTGCAAAGTAATTTAAAACTATTAAGTGAATTTGAATCGGACATACGGATAGCTATTGAACTATTTTTAAAAAACGCACATTCAGGACAAATAGCAAGCAAAGTTGCCTGTACGTCATTATATATATATATATATAATATATATATATATATTGAATTTAGACCAGTTGACATCCAAGGCTACAGAACCCAGGCTGTGCCTATTTACCCATTTAAATGTAATGTGAATGTAATGGATGGAGGCCCGTTTGGTGGACGTTGCACCATTTTCGGCCCTTAAAAAAGTGTGGATGTTTCTGCACGAAACCTTCACCACTATAATCCAATATCATGTGCTGTTCACGAACTGTCGGTTTCTAGAACTAGTCTGCTTGACCATCATACGTTATATACATATATATATATATATATATATATATATATATATATATATATATATATATATATATATGTAATGAGAACGAAAATAATATATAAAATCTAACGTTCACAGCATTAATTTATCGATAGTAGAGCAATAATTTTTGATATAGACAAAAACTATTTAATTCACTACAAAGAATTCGTTTCGCCAGATTTGTTTCAGATCGACTGATGAGAACCAGAAAATGCACTGATTTATATATATATATATATAAGGAAAAGGGGAATGCGCATGCGCTTGTTTATGTTGTGTATTGGCAGAACGAGACAGACAATGTATGTAGATGGGGAGGATTCGCATTCCATTTGTGGTTATCATGCTAATGATAGCCCTAACAGTTAATCGATAAACAATAAATTCACTTTGGTATTTTCGGGACTCCACCAGCTGTCACCGTCGCTGTCCGCATCACACAGAAACCACTTCCACAGAAATAGCGGCTTTTTTATAACAACATAAAAAGGGCATATGCATTCATCTTGTCTCAGCTTTACACGGTCTAGACACTATTTAAATGAATAATTCGCCATTTTTTAAGACCAATTCTTTCTATTCTATAGGCTAAATAAATGATTGGCATACGAATCGTGTTTTTCAACAGAAATTGACACCTATTCGATAAATCTGTACTCCAGTAGTATATATATATATATATATATATATATATATATATATATAGAGAGAGAGAGAGAGAGAGAGAGAGAGAGATCAGAGAGAGATATTGATAGATTTGTTAAAATCGGTAGGGTGTTAACAAATATTTATCGATCTCAGATTCATTTTATCTATCTATCTATCTATATATATCTATCTTCATCTATATATAAATATACATATATTTATAATTCATGGTTTTATTCCTGTCATTAATCTATACAGATCTCTTTATAAGGAAAATGAATGTGATCTAAATTTCTATCTATCATCTATCTATTCATCACAGCATTCAAATTTCTATCTATCTATATAATATCATTCATCTATCTATCTATTCAACACGTCTTTGATATATATATATATAAAATATATATATATATATATATATATTTATGAATGATGAGACGGCAGATATTTATTATTTTAGCTATTGGTAAGGAGAGGTTTAACTTTGTGTGAGGATGTTTAAGAAAGATAACGGTTGATTCGGGATTTGAAGATGTTAAGGTTGTAGTAATAAGAGAAGCATCCTCTTGGGGGATCGTTACACAATGTAACATCTCTGCGAAAGAAGCATTCTGCGTGGAAACACCTCCTCGATAATGGATTATGAAAGGAATTTGATATGAGTCGACTCAGTGTAAATGGCAGGATGAGAGCTAGCTTTAAAGGTCTGAAATATTGGGACCAAAAGATGTAGCTCACGTTAACATCTTACATGAAAATACCAATGGAGCGCTGAGAGGCTAGAAGCGGTCTGTAACATTATGAACACGCGCTTGGGTTTACTTCAGCCCAGAGATGACAGAGTTTTCATTTTGGCCTTGAATGATGGACAACCATATGAATAATAAGGAACCCACTATTTTCCAGCATCTTGATAATAGATAGAAGTATATATATATATATATATATATGGGGAAGATAGATAGAGAGAGATAGATAGATAGATAGATAGATAGATAGATAGATAGATGGAAATAAATATATGAGCATATACAGATAGAGACAAAGATATGAACAGATATCGATAGAGACATACAAAGAGAAAGAGAGATGAAGATAGATAGATAATAGATAGATAGATAATAGATAGATAGACAGATAGATAGATAGATAGATGGAAATAAATATTGAGCATATACAGATAGAGACAAAGATATGAACAGATATCGATAAAGACATACATGTGGGAGATATGAAGAGATAGATAATAGATAGATAGATAGATAGATAGATAGATAGATAGATTGATAGAAATAAATAAATGAGCAAATACAGATAGAGACAAAGAATATCGATAGAGACATACAAAAAAATATGAAGAGATAGATAGATAGATAGATAGATAGATAGATAGATAGATAGATAGATGGAAATAAATATATGAATATACAGATAGAGACAAAGATAAGTATTATCGATAGAGACATACTTCTTTTGAAGAGATAACAGATAGATAGATAGATAGATAGATAGATATTTAGATAGATGAATAGATAGATGGAAATAAATATATGAGCATATACAGATAGAGATTTAGAGACATACAAAGAGAGATATGAAGAGATAGACAGAGAGATAGATAGATAGATAGATAGATAGATAGAAAAATAAATATATGAGCATATACAGATAGAGACAAAGATTGAACAGTTATCGATAGAGACATACAAAGAGAATATGAAGAGATAGAGAGAGAAGATAGATAGATGATAGATAGATAGATAGATAGATGGAAATAAATATATGAGCATATACAGATAGAGACAAAGATATGAATTTATATCGATAGAGACATACAAAGAGAGATATGAAGAGACAGATAGAGAGATAGATAGATAGATAGATAGATGGAAATAAATATATGAGCATATACAGATAGAGACAAAGATATAGATATCGATAGAGACATACAAAGAGATATATAAATTTGACAGATAGATAGATAGATAGATAGATAGATAGATAGATAGATGGAAATAAATATGTATACAGATAGAACAAAGATATGAACAGATATCGATAGAGACATACAAAGAGAGATGAAGAGATGAAGATAGATAGATAGATAGATGGAAATAAATATATGAGCATATACAGATAGAGACAAAGATATGAACAGATATCGATAGAGACATAGAGATATGAAGAGATAGATAGATAGATAGATAGATAGATAGATTAGATAGATGGAAATATATGAGCATATACAGATAGAGACAAAGATATGAACAGATATCGATAGAGACATTTTGGAATGAAGATATATGAATAGATGATAGAAACAGAGATAGATAGATAGATGGAAATAAATATATGAGCAAAACAGATAGAGACAAAGATATGAACAGATATCGATAGAGACATACAAAGAGAGATATGAAGAGAAGATAGATAGATAGATAGATAGATAGATAGATGATGAAATAAATTCATATTATTTACAAGATAGAGAAAAATATGATAGACAGATATCGATAGAGACATCCAAAAGATGAAGATACAGATAGATTTAGATAGATAGATAGATAGGATAGATAGATAGATAGATAGATGGAAATAAATATATATAGAGACAAAGATTGAACAGATATCGATAGAGACATACAAAGAGAGATAATGAAGAGATAGACAGATAGATAGATAGATAGATTGGAAATAAATATTGAGCATATAAAGATAGATTCATAGAACAGATATCGATATTTGACATACAAAGAGAGATATGAAGAGATAGACAGATAGATAGATAGATAGATAGATAGATGAAATAAAATAAATATATGAGCATATGATGTCATTCAAATATATAAACAGATAGATATAGATAGATAGATAGAGAATTTATATGAGAGAATGAAGAGATATCCATAGAGACATTACAGATAGATAGATAGATTAGATAGATGGAAATAAATATATGAGCATATTCAGATAGAGACAAAGATATGAACAGATATCGATAGAGACATACAACGAGAGATATGAAGAGATAGACAGAGAAAATAGATAGATAGATAGATAGATAGATAGATAGATGGTATTATATACAGATAGAGACAAATATATATATCGATACATACAAAGAGAGATATGAAGAGATAGACAGATAGATGATAGATAGATAGATGGAAATAAATATATGAGTATATACAGATAAAACAAAGATATGAACAGATATCGATAGAGACATACAAAGAGAGATATGAAGAGATAGACAGATAGATAGATAGATAGATAGATAGATAGATGGAAATAAATATATGAGCATATACAGATAGAGACAAAGATATGAACAGATATCGATAGAGACATACAACGAGAGATATGAAGAGATAGACAGAGAAGATAGATAGATAGATAGATAGATAGATAGATAGATGGAAATAAATATATGAGCATATACAGATAGAGACAAAGATGAACAGAATAGATATCAAAGAGAGATATATATAGATAGATAGATAGATAGATAGAAATATGATAGATATATACATATATAGAGACATACAAATAGATATAGTGAAGAGAAGAAGATTAGATATAGAAATATATGAGCATATACAGATAGAGACATGAACAGATATCTATAGAGACATACAAAGAGAAAGAGAGATAGACAGATAGATAGATGGACAGATATATACATATATGAGACAAAATATGAATATCTATGAGACATATAGAGATGAAGAGATAGACAGATAGATAGATAGATGGAATGAGCATTACAGATAGAATATGAACAGATATCGATAGAGACATACAAAGATAGATATGAAGAGATAGACAGATAGATAGATTTTGGAAATAAATTTATGAGCATATACAGATAGAGACAAAGATATGAACAGATAAATAGAGACATACAAAGAGAGATATGAAGAGATAGACAGATAGATTAGATAGATAGATAATAGATAGATAGATAGATAGGTAGATGGAAATAAATATATGAGCATATACAGATAGAGACAAAGATATGAACAGATATCGATAGAGACATACAAAGAGAGATATGAAGAGATAGACAGATAGATAGATAGATAGATAGATAGATAGATAGATAGAAATAAATATATGAGCATATACAGATAGAGACAAAGATATGAACAGATATCTATAGAGACATACAAAGAGAGATATGAAGAGATAGACAGATAGATAGATAGATAGATAGATAGATAGATAGATGATGGAAATAAATATATGAGCATATACAGATAGAGACAAAGATATGAACAGATATCGATAGAGACATACAAAGAGAGATATGAAGAGATAGACAGAGAGATAGATAGATAGATAGATAGATAGATAGATAGATGGAAATAAATATATGAGCATATACAGATAGAGACAAAGATATAGAGATATCGATAGAGACATACAAAGAGATATGAAGAGATAGACAGATAGATAGATAGATAGATAGATAGATAGATAGAAATAAATATATGAGCATATACAGATAGAGACAAAGATATGAACAGATATCTATAGAGACATACAAAGAGAGATATTTCTTCTTTTGATAGATAGATAATAGATAGATAGATGGAAATAAATATATGAGCATATACAGATAGAGACAAAGATATGAACAGATATCGATAGAGACATACAAAGAGAGATATGAAGAGATAGACAGATAGATAGATAGATAGATAGATAGATAGATGGAAATAAATATATGAGCATATACAGATAGAGACAAAGATATGAACAGATATCTATAGAGACATACAAAGAGAGATATGAAGAGATAGACAGATAGATAGATAGATAGATAGATAGATAGATAGATAGATAGATAGATAGATGGAAATAAATATATGAGCATATACAGATAGTTTTGATATGAACAGATATCGATAGAGACATACAAAGAGAGATATGAAGAGATAGACAGATAGATAGATAGATAGATAGATGGAAATAAATATATGAGCATATACAGATAGAGACAAAGATATGAACAGATATCGATAGAGACATACAAAGAGAGATATGAAGAGATAGATAGATAGATAGATAGATAGATAGATAGATAGATAGATAGATGGAAATAAATATATGAGCATATACAGATAGAGACAAAGATATGAACAGATATCGATAGAGACATACAAAGAGAGATATGAAGAGATAGACAGATAGATAGATAGATAGATAGATAGATAGATAGATAGATAGATAGATAGAAATAAATATATGAGCATATACAGATAGAGACAAAGGTATGAACAGATATCTATAGAGACATACAAAGAGAGATATGAAGAGATAGACAGATAGATAGATAGATAGATAGATAGATAGATAGATAGATAGATAGATAGATGGAAATAAATATATGAGCATATACAGATAGAGACAAAGATATGAACAGATATCGATAGAGATAGAGAGATATGAAGAGATAGACAGATAGATAGATAGAGATAGATGATAAAATAAATATATGAGCATAGAGAGATAGAGACAAATATGAACAGATATCTATAGAGACATACAAAGAGAGATATGAAGAGATAGACAGATAGATAGATAGATGAATAGATAGATAGAAATGAATACAGATAGAGACAAAGGTATGATTGAGAACATAAAAAGATAGATATACAAAAGAGATAGACAGATAGACAGATAGATAGATAGATAGATAGATGGAAATAATATATATGAGCAAATACAGATAGAGACAATTATAAAGATATCGATAGAGACATACAAATTTATGAAGAGATAGACAGATAGATAGATAGATAGATAGATAGAAATAAATATATGAGCATATAAGATTAGAACAGATATCGATAGAGACATACAAAGAGAGATATGAAGATATAAATATAGATGAATAGATAGATAGATAGATGGAAATAGATATATGAATATACAGATAGAGACAAAGATATGAACAGATATCGATAGAGACATACAAAGAGAGATTGAACTATAGACAGAGAGATAGATGATTTTATATATGAATATATATGAATATATTGATAGATAGATAGATGTAGAGAGAATATCAGAATACAGACATATTTGTACGTTATTTTGTTAGATACAAAAATGTATGTATAATGTCTTTTTTAAGTAATTAATACTGCTTATTTAAAAGCAGAGCATTTACTTAAATAAATGTTATATATTAAAATATAGAATAAGCATAAAATATATTAAACAATAGTCGGACTTAATCCATTTCATAATACACACACACACATATATATATATATATTTGTACGAACGCACAACTGTAAAAAATTTAAAATCAAACTCAGCGTTGCTATTGCACGCTCCAAAAACAATAACTCATTTCCAATAGCATTTTCGGATACAACAATACATATATTTTCGTTGTCCTCTTATTACTAAGAGAAAAACAAGAACAACATCTATTCCCATACATGAAGATGTCTGAGGAACAGACGAAAGCTTGTAGTAAAAAATAAGAACTAATGCGGCAGAAATTTATGGAAACAAGGATCTTTTCATTCATAACGGATTCGGAGGTTTTGTATATTATTTGAATTGTTTGCGACGATGGATTTCTCGCCAATTAAATCTTTAACCTTTTCATTTGTTTTTGTGTGAATAATTCATGAATATATATATATATATATATGAACAGATTTAGATTTTTGGATAAATACATATAAATCCTGTAAGATAGAGATGTACAAAATAGCAATGAACGTGCAAATATTAAAACAAAATAAGAAAAGCGACAAATATCAAATGATCAGAATATAATGATAGCATTGGCCCCAGAAAAAAAAATACGCGAATGGCCAGAAAGAAAAACGAACTATGTTTATTGTTTCACGTCCACACATGTACTCTCCTCACGCTTATATCAACGACTGTCTTGCTCTTCAAAACATGCCACAGACTTTGTTTAGCAGACATCCAAAATCTGAACTCGAATAATTAATGTCAAAGACAATTAAAGTCACATTAAGTGTCATGCGGGTCTTCCAGGGGTCACATTCGGTCAGGAGAGGTCAGGGCGAATCATATTAGGGCACAGAGACGTCAGGATAAAAAGAAAAACACCTGATGTCAGTCAGTCCCGTTTTGCTTTTATTCATTTTTACATTAAGTGCAAAGAAATTTAAGCCAGAAAAGCAAGCTCAAAAGAGTGCCGTTGGGAAACATTTTTTAAATAACATACAGTACATAGCCGGTGCAAGAGATTACGGCTCTGCCTTCAGAGTACACCAACTGCACTTCTGCAGGGTATAGGAATCCCCACCCCCACATGAGGCGTCCTGGGTAAGACGATACACTACATCCGCACCCTGGATAAGACGATAAACTGCGTCCATCAGGAGGTTTTGAGGAGCGTGGAAGTACCTTTTGGTTGCTTGTATTCCCAAGACCGCTCTGGTCTGGGGTGGTAACACGTGTTGGGGTCCCAGCTATGTGAGAGTGGTTGACCCCCAAACTGGTGTCAAAACACTGTGAAAGTGTAAAAATAGGTTTTAATGCCAACAATAATTCTTTGAAGAAAGATTATTACCAGCAATACATTTTTGAAGGATTAATATTACCAGCAATAAAAATTTTGTCGGCATTAAATAACCCATTTTGGTTGATATGCCGTAAAATATACCAAACCAAACCAAACCAATCTGAGAGACATGAATTTATCAAGGTGAGCATCAAGGATATGCCCTTTGAGGGACATCAAGAAGATCATTTTGTCAGCGCTCTTCACCAGAGTCTCAACAAGATCCACATAGTTTTCCGCCTTGTGATTCACCAGGAAACCCCGAACCACTACGACAAAGCTGTTCCACGCTACTTTCTCCGTCCTAGTGAACTTCTTTGGTTAATCTCTTGCACGCTATGATCTTCATTTGTAGTCTGACGAATTCACTTGTTTTGTCTTATGCCACAGGCAGTTGAGAGAAGAACTCTTGGAATTATTTGAAGGCTGCAGTCTTATCTAGTGCTGTAAAGGAAATATAATAGAAAAAATATATGTTGTAGGCATTAGATAACCCAGTGAGGAGTTGATATGCCGTAAAACAAATCAAATTAATCTGAGAGCCATGAATTTATCACTTGAAAGCTGCAGTCTTATCTAGTGCAGTAAAGGAAATAGAATGGAAAAAATATATTAGCACCAATGCGTTTTTGAAAAAAAAAAAAAATACCAGCAATAAAATTCTTGTCGACATTGAATAACCCATTGAGGTTGATATGCCGGAAAACAAACCAAACTAAACCAAAGCAAACAGGTATATGTGTATTGACATGCAATAAAGGTTACAATTGACAAAGACGTTGTGTATGAATGAACGTATAAAGTTTGTGGTCAAAGTATGTGTAAGTGAATGTGAATGTTCGTATGTACGTGTGTATGTAATAACTATGCGCGTTTCCCGAAGGGAACGCATTAGGCCTTCTTCCCACAAAGGGGAAAACGCAAATCTTTACGAGAGATTTACATCGTGTCGTATCAACTGAAAAGTGGGAAAAGAGAGCAAGGCAAGGTATCACCGAGTTTATATAGTATATGGAGAGCGTCCTCAAGTAGCAGTTTCAAAAATTAGAAAATTAAGGAGGAGGTAACTCCGACATTCATAAACAAAGAATCGAAATAATGGACAGTCTATCTATCCAGAATGTTGTGATAAAAAGCGATAAGATAAAGTGAAGTTTGTAATAAAATAAAAGCGATAATGAAGATTATATCAACACAGGCTGTCGGGATAATAGGAGAGGAAAAAAAAACTAGAAATAAAATCCTATTAATATTTACCCGATCTCAATATCGTGGAGAGTTAAAAAGAATTAAATTGGAATGATTTTGAAAAACTGTAAAATATAGGAAAGAAGTGAAAGATTTCTGGATAAAATAACTGTGGGCAAGCCATCAATTTGTAACCGCGTCATTCGAGGTGAAAAAAACTGATGACATCAAAGGAGAGCAAGGCGTCATTTTGTCACATTTCTCGCCTTTCAGCCAAAGTGAAACAAGTTGCCGACGACAGAAGTTCATTAAGAAGAAAACACGATGATCATTACCAGCAATATATTTTTGAAGAATAAAAATATTAGCAGCAATAGATTTTTGGGAAAAAAGTAAAATTACCAGCAATAAAAATCTTATCGGCATTAAATAACCCTTTGAGGCTGATATGCCGTAAACCAAACCAAACCAAACCAAACTGTTTATGTGATATTTTAGGGCTGTATAAGTAATCCTAAAACTATTATCAATGGTTTCATTTTGGGCAGAATCTGCGTTTGCTCGGATATTTTCTTTAATTTCTACGTGGATCGGAATCCAGTTTAGAGGACTGTTGTGGAGTGATTTCACAGTGGAGGCTTGTATTTGTACTAAGTCGGTCCTAAAAATAGGTTCGACGTACAAAACGTTAGAAACTTGATATAATAGGTATAACGCAGAGTAATCTAGTTGTGGTCACTGATACTTTCGTATTCGACTAATTGTCGTCCAAATCGACTGACTGAATGACTCACTCGTTACTCTTACTACTCCTACTTATTATAGATGGGAGAGTCTATTAACTATAGAAAAAGTGTATTCCACTATAACAAGGACCGTGTGGGTTTACGACGTGCTGTTTATTCCTGCAAGAAGAAGGTCCGACTACAAGAAAATGGTGAACTCAAATTGAGTCCAACAGAAGATGTAAAGAAAACAAACAAGACCGATATATACATTTCAACAAATATATATTAAACAATGAGATTTACAAGTGACACAGACATTAACATTTGTGTTTGTGTGTGAACGTAAAGAGTTTGTATTTTGGTGAATGTTTGTAAGTACGTGTGTGTGTGTTCCATGGCGTTTCCCCACCAGTGGGCGAAAACGCAGATCTATGTGAGAGATCACGTTTTTAAATGTGTCCGCTGAAATGCAAACTAGAAAAGAGAACGAGACAAGAATTCGCCCAGTATTTATAGTGTAAGGAGAGCGTCCCCTAGTGAACAATTAGGGAATTAAGCAGGAGCTAATTCTTACACCAACATGGCAATATTTCTTTACTGTTGGAGAATGAATCCAGCCTGCATAGCAATTTCACCGGCTGTCGAGTTCTAGTTTTTTTTTTTTTTTTTTATTTTTTTTAATATTACCAGCAATAAAAATCTTGTCGGCGTTAAATAACCCATTGATATACTTTAAAACAAACCAAACGAAACCAAACCAAGAGATTAGCCGACGAACAAAATGACGTTGCTGCAATGTTTGTGCAAGATTAAATAAAAGTGACAGAACCCAAATAGTGTGAGTTCAATACCCGGTTAAGGCAGTGGAGAACTTGGAGAGGGGAATTAACAGGAGATAACTGACAACTGACATCCATTAAACATGTCACATGGAACTAGAACAGTCTACCCCAAGTGAGCGAAATAAAGGGTTCAGTTCGACATTCCAACCACCTGAAGAAGGCCGGAGCATACAACGGCCGAAACGTAATAAATATAGCAACAAAGATGAGGACAATAGTCCGAATAATGTAAATAGTGTACATAATACCTCATCTCAGATCCTACCTATTTAGTTTGGTTGTTTTTTGTTGTCTAGCGTCATATCGACGTCTATGCGTTATTTAAAATAAATCTAAATATTCTGTAAGTAATACTTTTAGAAGGTTGGGGGGTGATAAAAATTTTCTCCTCCCTTCAATAATTTAATTAAATTAACCCATAGATCAGGCGAAGAAGAGAATTAATAATTTTTCCAAGGGTATTTTCAGATAAGTCAATATAACGAACCCAACTGGAATTAGAACACGGCTCTCTGATTAACAATTCCGAGTCATTATCGATTACACCATCCGCACATCCAAGCTGGTATTTCTAAACGGTCACCCATCAGGCTCGACGTTGCTTAACTTCGGTGATCGTACGGAAACCAGTTTTTCAACGTGATACGGCCGTAAGCCAAATAGAAGTTTCAAAAACGTTTTTTGTAGATTCACACAACGTACTCATAACATTAAACTTAAACATTTAAAACATATTTCCTTGTAACATTATTAAAAATAATCATTTCACCTCAGGCAAGGCGAGTTTACTGAGAATGAAAGAGACTTTGAAAACGTTATTGAGCAGAAAGGACAATAAAAGAACAGGTTTCAAAAAGACAGATTACGATTGACGTTGCATTTAAATTTTTGAAGATCGTATTTCCCGGAAAGCAAAAGGCTAAAAGAGAGTTTTGCTGGCGAGAAGTGTGAGAGAAGAAATAATTAAAATAGGACTTACGTTTACATGTAGTAATTTCAACAGTAAAATGAAGAGACCTAATTGCCAATCTAGTACCAACCTTGAGATACCAAAGAAGAAAGTTTATCAAAACGATCTCCATGAAAATATTTATAGAAAAGGTACAGGGAAGATTCGTTATGGTAGTGGGAAAATGATTTAAGCAAAGATACCAGTTCAGGTCTGCTAATATTGCAGATTCTTCGTTGGATTTTGTCAAGAAACTCTAGACATATAGCAGAATGAAATATTAGAGAATGGATAATAAATTCCTGGACAATATTAGAACTTGTATTAATCTTCTAAAATTTTGCTTCTGATTGTTTTAAAATACGGATTGGTCTTAAATGTTTCTGATATGCTTGTAGGGCATACGTACAGATTAAAGTCTCGTGACCTCTCGTCCAAGTTACAATTTAGTACAGAGCAACCTCGGTTCTCGAACGTCTCACATGTCAGACAATTCGGTTTTCGAACGGAAAATTCGAGATGAAAATGCTTCGGTTATCGAAGAACAAAATTTCTGTTCTTGAACAATCGAACCGAGTTAACCCGAACGAAATCATTTCTGAGTTGACCGCCGTGTTGTATACATTTGTGTGTCCTGCCTTGCATTTCTTTTCCAATTTTATTGTACTGTGACTTATTTTTCTCTACATTGATTCCTGTTGGAAAAATAATTTCAGTTTACGAACATTTCGGGTTACGAATGGCCTTCAAAAACGAATTAAATTCGTGAACCGAGGTTCCACTATATATTATTTTTTTCGTTTAAACCCCAGTCTTAATACTGACTTTCTTACCGTTATAGTTTTCTGCCGGAACATATATTGCCCTTGAATTGAGCACCAAACTGTTAAATAAATCCAAGAAGAGGATTGACCTTAGAGGTATTCTCGGCCACCGAATGCAGAAGTACGTAACCTCACACATGTATCTGGCATTGCAAGCGTGGGAAGGAGAATGATGGACAGATGGTTATGTAAAAAGTTGACACATAGATGTTTTGGAGCAGTCTTTCACACATCGCTACCAGATTGTATGGTCCACGTACAGAATCCAAGGCGACGCGTATCGGACTACAGACTGATCAAAGGTAACTAGCGAAATATTGGAATGAATATGTAATGATGATTCAAGACTTGTATTCTTATTTAATCGGCTCACTCACTTTATTACATTATGAATCTCGAATTATCTCGTAGGTGATCTTGTATATTGATTGATTCTCTCGATCCAAAATATCGTATAACATGTGAGACATTAATAATAATAATAATAATAATAATAATACCTGTAACAATTTTATGGGACTACACAAAACATACAGAAAGAACAATCAAAGCTAACGGCCCAGACATTGTTATTAGAGCACCCACCCGCCAAAAAAAGCATCCATATTGATATGTCAGTCCCTGCAGACTGCAATGTATCTTTGAAGATCTTTAAAAGCTACCAAAATACAAGGACCTTGAAATCGAAATTTCAAACATGTGGCACAGGAGATCATAAACAATACTTGTTGTAGTTGGAGCCCTCAAATTGGTTGGAAAAGATTCCAATAAACTCATTGAAGGGATTCCTGGTAGCTCATTCCTTAAAGAAATACAAAAAAAATGTTCTCACGAGTACATCCCACACCTTACGAAGGGCTTTATCTATGTAAAATATGTGGGTCTTTTCTTTCAAAACTGCACAGTGGAAAATGTCATGAGGCCATTTGTGACCTTAGGTCTCTGGGCGGGACCCGGGAAGAAAAATGTACACACCAGAAATCAAAGGAATAATAATAATAATAAGAAGAAGAAGAAGAAGAAGAAGAAGAAGACGAAGAACAACAACAACAACAACAACAAATAAAAGTAAATGAAATAATAATAATAATGACTTACGGTTGCATCTAGGCAATTTCAACAGTAAAATGATAAGACAAAGTTGCTAATGAATTCTTCTTTTTCTATGTGCCATGTCCTTTCAGGACGTTGGCGATCATGTCTCTCCGCAATTTCCTGTCTTTTTTAGTTCTTAATAAATTTTGTCTTTTTACTATCTCCCCTGTTCTGCCATCCGTTTACACAAGCTCATTTTGTGGGTTTTGCGTAAAAGTTTGATATTGTTCCAGTTTCTGTAGCAATTCTGGCTGATAAGTAAAATAAAAACAAAGAACATTCGAAAATGGATTATTTTACAATTAAATAACTTTTTTTGGTCATTTTAACGGCGGGATCATCTGGAGACAAATCGGATATTTTCGGTTTTTATTGTTAAGTGCAACTTCCTGCAAATTGCTGCATTGAGAAAAAGAATGGTTGGTCGAACTTGGAATGAGGTTTCTTGTTCGGTTAAACATGGCTGCCCAGTAAGACAGAATCAAAAGTTGATTCTTCTTATTTCTGTATCGTGCATCGCTGGTCGATTTCTTTGCATCTTTATAGCCGATGTCGCGCAATCACTGTAAAATCAATCGTATTTGATCAGATGCAAATAAAGTCATGTCTTATCGTTTATTATTCTCCTTTGATTTTGGCCAATGATCCGTAACCTAAACGAACATAGAAACAGCTTGAATTGTTTCCCTTTCAACTTCAACACAGAGATCAAGAAACGTTTTCAAATAATACCTAACCATATTCTCATGGCGATCACACAAACAAAAGTATAGTAACGTTAATATTAACCTTTTCCTTATAAGGAAACATTTAGTATTCAGAGATCGAATAGCCCGCGCTACTCTTACTAGGCTTATCATAACTCCCTGGAAATCAGGCTCAGAGCAAATTGTATCATCTCTCCTCCTCATCTCTAATGGTAATGGTAAGATTAACCGTTTCCTTATAAGGAAACATTCGGCATTCATTGACCGAGCAGCCTGTGCTACTTTAGGTTGAAATTTATAAAACCTTTCTCTTAAAACAATTTTTCAAAAAAACAAAAGTTTCTCAAGTCCACTAACTGTTATCGCTCTTTCCAGTATTGAAGGGTGTTTCCTTCCTAACCTTTTGTTCAATGTATTGTGTAAACTTAACATCTCGATTATGTCAATATTTTATCTCAGAATTAAATGTGCTATTGGAACAAAGATGAGGACAATATTCCGAATAATATAAATAGTGTACATAATACCTCATCTCAGAAATATAGACAGATACTGAAGGATCAGATAAACATGGTGACAAAGATGAGGACAATAGTCCGAATAATGTTTCGTGTACATAAATGATCCAGAAATATAGACAGATACTGAAGGATCAGATAAACATGGTGACAAAGATGAGGAGAATGCGCTTTTTGCGAATGATCCATTACTTAATCCAATAGTGACGAGTTCAGAAATGGATCCACACTCTTTCTAAAATAGACATGGAACCAAGAAAAGATTATGGTAACTGTCTGTTGGTTTTCTAATATTGTTATCGATTAGATCTTAATCCAAGCAGAGCTATACTATCGAAGGTTACTGTCAGCAACTAGAAATGCACATCTAGTTAACGAAAATGCGACCGGTACTTGTCAATCGCCAAGGTCCAATTCTGCTTCCTGACAATGCTCGGCTATATGTTGTGTGGAGGACACTGCGGAAGCTGACAAGACTTACACCCTTGTACAAATTAATTGAAACAAAAAGATAATGATAAAAAATGTGATCCCATTGTTTTCACGAGTTCAAATAATTACCAACATAGTGACATGGAAAATTCTGGTCGTCACTGGTATTAGTTTATGCATGAAAACCCAGATAGAAAACCTGGGGAGAATCTTCAGTATTAACGGTTTTGGTGGCAAAAATCCTCTGGTAGGAGAATGTGGCGTAACGATTTCCATCGAGTAAAATGAGGTCAGTGACTCGAGTTGAAAGAAAGAAAGAAAGAAAGAAAGAAAGAAAGAATATACTGGCGTCGAGTGATAGCAATAAGAAAGTAGAGAAGAAAGAAAGAAGGACGTAAAAAAGCCAAGAGGGCAATGTAGAAAGAAAGAAGGACAGAAAGAAAAAGAAACAGAAAGTTAGAAAAAGATAGGAATAAACCACCAAGAATAAACGCTTAAGAAGGAAAAAAACAGGAAAGAGTAAACAATAAGAAAGAAAGAAAGAAAGAAAGAAAGAAAGAAAGAAAGAAACGTAAACAGAGAAAGACAGAATAACGAAAAAAAAAAAAAAAAAGAAAGACACAGGAAGAAACGAAGACAGAAAGAAAGAGTTTAAAACTGAATGTAAGGAAGACGGATAAGGCGGAACGAAGAAAGAAAAAGAAAATTGAAAAAAAGAAAAAGTAAAAGAATAAAAGTGCCAAAAGAAAAAGATAGGTCCAATGACAGAAAACGAAAAAAAAGAAAGAAAGAAAGAAAGAAAAAAAAAAAGATAAAAAAAAAGCGTAAAAAAGAAAAGAAAAAAAAAAAAAAAAAAAAAAAAAAAAATAAAGAAAGAAAGAAAAGAAAAAAAAAAAAAAAAAAAGAAAGTAAATAAAGAAAGAACGAAAAAAAAAAAAAAAAAAAAAAAAAAAAAAAAAGAAAGAAAAATAATAAAGAACGAAAGAAAAAAAGAAAGAAAGAAAGAATGAAAGAAAGAAAGAATGAAAGAAAGAAAGAAAGAAAGAAAGAAAAAACTAAAAGAATAACAGTACAAAAAGTGATTGGTGCAATGACAGAAAACGAAAGAAAGAAAGAAAGAAAGAAAGAAAGAAAGAAAGAAAGAAAGAAAGAAAGAAAGAAAGAAAGAAAGAAAGAAAAAAGAAAGAAAGAAAGAAAGAAAGAAAGAAAGAAAGAAAGAAAGAAAAAAGAAACAGAATATAAGATAAAGAAAGAAAGAAAACGTAAAGAAAGAAAGAAAGAAAGAAGAAAGAAAGAAAGAAAGAAAAAGTAAAAGAATAACAGTACAAATAGTGATAGGTGCAATGACAGAAAACGAAAGAAAGAAAGAACGAAAGAAAGAACGAAAGAAAGAAAGAAAAAGAAACAGAATATGAGATAAAGAAAGAAAGAAAACGTAAACAAAGAAAGAAAGAAAGAAAGAAAGAAAGAAAGAAAGAAAGGAAGAAAGAAAGAAAGAAAGAAAAAGTAAAAGAATAACAGTACAAAAAGTGATAGGTGCAATGACAGAAAATCAAAGAAAGAAACAAACAAACACAAAAAAGAAAGAAAGAGATAGAGCAAGACTGAGGGACAGACAGACAGACAGAATAGTTCCCGCCTCGTTGTCATTATTTTCCTTGCGAATTTCTTTAACCAACAACTATATATACACTCTTGTGCAAATTAATTTAAACAAAACGAATAATTCCGTAATTATTTACTTTTTTCGTGTCTTTCCCATAAAACATGACCCAGTGCACATGTTAGTACTTGGTATATCCATTCCACGAAGTCGTTCCTTGCAAATTGACCACAGATTCTCGATTGGGTTTAAATCAGGAGAGTTGTCGTGCCAATCTATTAATTTGATTTGCTCACTGGTAAGGCTTATCAGTGTGTTTGTGCAGCGTTACAAAATTTTGTACGCTCCTTGGAGTAACGTCCATCGCAGACAATGGTCGTAGGACAACTAATAGACAATCGAGACAATAGTGTCTGGGCTTGTTAAAAACATGTAATCTAGGATGACGTAATATTTTTCAAGCCCAAACAAATTTCATCATACATCCCGAAAATACATTCATATTGCTTCACACCACTGCAAATGACCTAATTCGAAAAAAAAACATCACCCTCTCACTCCACTGACCGTATGGAGAAAGAAAGGAAACTAAAGCGGTTGTTTCAGTTAATTTGCACCAAGATTTAGCCATATCGACCATACGCCACTAATCCCTCGCCCACTGACTACCAAATGTATTGACATGTTTCTCAAGAGTAAAAGATATTCCGTTAAGACACAAGACAAAAGAAGACACAAGAAACTGCATTTAAAGATTTCTTGGCGTACTAACTTTTAGCGCTTTATCGTAAAGAAATAGCTAACCTTGTAACTCGATGGCGAAAACTTATAGATGTTCAGGCTTCCTATTTTAACTAATTTAATCACTGTTTAACTCTTTGAAACCTGACCACCATTTTACCGGTGGTAGAGAAAAAATGACGTAATGGCCAGACACCGGTTGAACGGTGGGCAAACACTTGTAACTATTTTTATATCTACCGTGAAACATTACATACCAATTATTTGCGGGGTTTGACTCAGGAGCTCAGGTAGAAGGGTTAAAAATGTTCAGGAATGCTGGGATCAAGGGGTTAAATATGTTAATACAGGACTAAAAATTTAATTCTAAAATCGACCATTATTTTCCGAACAACGTAACATATTGTGTAATAAATTAACTTTTGCATTTCTTTTATTTCCCTAAAATCATAATACTGTTTTTTTCTCAAACAATCTAATTTTATCTAAAAAAAAAAAAAAAACCCAAAACAAAACGTTGCCATTTGTGATTTAACTAAATCCGCAGTGCCTCATACACAGGGTTGAATCATTCTCATACCCTTCGTATTTATTTCGTTGGTTGATGTTGTTTAGCGGCATATCGATCTCTAGGGCTTATTTAATGCTGAAATCTAAGTATTTTGTACGTAATTTCATGATTTCAAATACAGATGTTTTGTACATAATTTTATTCTTTCAAAGTAAATGTATGTTTTTTTAGATATATAATTTGTAGATCATAAAACTGAAATATTTTTAGATTGTAAGAATTTTTTCGGGACATAATAAAGATTTAGTGAAAGAAGTCTTAATAATTAACTCATAGAAGAGGGGGATTCATACCTTTCCCATGTGTATGTAAACGGAAGTGAATATAACCACCCTAACAGGAATTGGAACTCGGTTCTATAATTAAAAAATCAGAGCCATTATCCATTACACCACCCGCACACCCAAAATTACAGCTCCTGATATTCCCAAGCAACCAACCATGTAGGTACTGACCAGGGATGACGTTTCTTAACTCAGGTGATCGTATGGGAACGGCTGTTTGAACGTTATGTGGCCGTAAGCCTTTCAAAGATTTTAAGAAAATGTAAATAAAAAGGACCCTTGAACATGGCCTCACAAAAAGACTATTGAAATTTCTAGGGTACATAATGAGGAAAGAGGGCTTGGAAAATTTGAAACTCACAGGACAATTTGAAGTCAAAGAGGTCAGAGGAAAACTACGCTTAAACTAGCGAGATTGAGTAATACATGGCAGAATAGGCTTCATGAGAGATAGCAAAAAGACAACATTTATTTAGGGCCACAAAGGACAGGATATTGGGGAGAGCCATGATCATCAACATCTCTCTCTCTCTCTTTTTAAAATTCCTTTCTATATTTCTTTCAACCCACAAATAAAAAGAAAAAGGAAAAACTAAATCCGGCCGGAAGGTCTACAAATTTATGACTGAAAACGACCAAAAATCAGAGTGGCTCCACGCATAACTTCCCTTATGAAAAAAGAGAAGGAAAGATTGACGAAAAAAAAAAACAAAAAAACAATTTGGGTCAATCAAAAAATACAAAGAGACTATTGATGTTAGCCGATACCAAGGTTCGCGCCAGACTTTCCGAGCCTGGTCAAAAGGATATAAGCTTACACGATAAGAAGAGACGACGAGAGCGATGACAAGAGATGCGACCACCGGAAGAACCAGCCACGCTTGAAAAAGTAGTTAAGAGTGTTACGTTTTTTTGTGTATATATTGTATAACTAGTAAGTTAGTCAAAATTACTTAATTCCCTTTATAGTCTATCAATAGAACATTACCCAATCAGAAGCCGCAGAACACTGTATCCGTCGTGTATAAAGGCGGCCATCTTTGTTTACTCTACCGGAATGACCAGAGCCAACGTGTGAGCCGAACATGACAGACGGAAGAACTACGCTCTGCTACGATATCCACTGCGAACCTGCACTACGCTTTCCTACTGTCTCCGAAATATTCACTGCCAACCTCTGGATTCTATACTGGAAGACGACCGTCATGAAAATGTCTAAGAAAGAGGTCATCTGCTAATCATATTTCTGCCCTCCTTAGGGCTGAAAAAATCATAATTGATTGACACTGACCTATTTCTAAGATGACAACGACTGCTATCAAGTGCTGACTTCCAAATTCTCGAATAACGACCCGAAACGGACTTTCTCCAAACTACTACCAATATCAGCCTTTTAAACAAATATTTTGTTACATCGAATATCAAAGGACTCACTCAAAAGCAAATAGATAAAAATATTATTTATTCTGTAATTGTATTATCCCATGGAGATCAAATAAGGACCCAGAGTGAATATGAAGAGCAAAATGATGAGGAAATATCTACGATTCCGTCCGTTAATGATTTATTAGAACAACAGAATGAAACATCAGAAGACGAAATAATGCAGGATCAAGTGGGACAGAATGACTTTAAAAGTTCGGACGAAGATCAAATAATGCAAGAAGATGCCTATGATTACAGCGTAGCGCGGGACAGATCTAGGTCTCCCAGAGAAAGAAATATGGAAGAGAGAGAAATAGAGCAAAGTAATGAAACTATCACGAGAAGAAGTACAAGAACTACTAGAGGTATAAAACCTATATGTTTCAGGGAGATGTAGTGATACTGGCAAATTAATATGCCTAATTTGCATAAGTGCAAGAGAAAGACTATATAACTCGTCACTGAAAATAACGTAGGAGGAAGGCAAGCTTAGCGACTGACTAGTGCTAAACTTCGACTTCACATCAGTAATCTTGAGTCAGTTCATTTTATTCCAAAGTTTCCGGTAAATTTCCAAGAATATCTGGTACAACTAACCAAACTCTCATCATTTGTAACAAAATTAAAACGACAATTTTATTTTAGTTTCAGGACATTCAGAAATAAATCAGATATTTCATTTCAAGTCCGCCATTTTCCTTTTTATCTAGCGCGGAATGCAAAAAAAAAAGCCTTAGAGTTGAACTATTAGGTTGGTGCAAAATAATGACGTAATAATGTCGTTTTTTGACGTTAAAAATACGTCAAAAAACGACATTATTACGTCATTATTTTTGCACCAACCTAATATTATAAAAGTAAATGGTGTTTATTTTGCTATTGATTTATAACTTGTAAACGTCTCTATCCGTTTGCATTTCCTTATTGAAAATACAATATTATTTTTCAAATAACTTCAGCTATTTCCTTCACTCTTCCCCTGATTATACATCCATTTTTTTTTTTAAATCCTCTTTCTCTTTTTCCCCTTCTCATAGATAATTTAGTTGAGTTGTTATACCTTCAGCTATATATTTTCTCGAATTGCTAATGACAACTGTCCATGAATCATAGCGCTGAATCGAGGGATGATCAGCGGACAATTCCAAACAGTTCAGCAGTTTATATGATCGATGGGTCCAGCAATAAGCAAACACTGTACATCCGGCCAATCGGCTCTCTGTTGCGAAGCATGATTATCATTTGACTAGGAGCGTCTTCTCGTACCGTTCTCGTTTCTCGTCGACGTGACGTGGCGCGAGAATTACTGCTTTGTCGCAAGCCTTTCAGACAGACACTAATTTATTTATTCATTCGTTTATCGATCTGTCACTTTATTTTTAGTAGGAAGCCATCTTTCTTCGTCTCGTTGTCTATTTTTCTTGACCTTCGTCACTTCCATTCCATCTTGACCAACACTAAGCTCATGCCTGTCTCCTCGAACTTCGATTTCTTAAGTCTGATTTATTTAGTTCTTGTTTTTGCTTTTATTCGTTCTATTCCTATGATAAATTCCTTTCCTTTCGAATAATGTCCGTATTTTCTTAACATTCCTTCTTTTTTCATATATATATATATATATATATATATATATATATATATATTAACAAGGTTGTTGTACAAAACTTAATAGCAAGGAATAAGCGTAATTTAAAAGGCATATCAGTGTAAATTTAATAGCTAAAATCAACCGGTTTCGTCCCAGGCTTATCAAGTTTCTATTCATAGAAAAACGGTCCACACTAAAATCAGTAATACAAATCCTGCTAATAATATTATTAATAAAAGGATTTGTATTACAGATTTTAGTGTGGACCGTTTTTCTATTCTATCAAGGTCCCACTCTTTATATCAGCTCAAGATTCTGGAGTCCTTATATATCAGATACCGCAAGCCTTCCCTCTGTAAAGAGAGGGATTGTTTTGCTGGGTCTGAATATTATGGGTTTCTAGTTTTCCTTGAATTTTTTTTCTCCCTTTATTAGTCATATTTAATTAATTTACACGTTTATTCTTTTATTTTCCAGAATAAAACTTGATAAGACTGGGACGAAACCGGTTGCTTTTAGCTATTAAACTTGCACTGATATGCCTTTTAAATTACGCTTACACACACACACACACACACACACACACACACACACACATATATATATATATATATATATATTATTTAGATTATTCAGACTATTGTCCTCATCTTTGTCGCCATATTTATTACAACTTTTCGGCCGTTGTACGCTCTGGCCTTCTTCAGGTGGTTGGAATATCGAACTGAACCCTTCATTTCGCTCAGTTGGGTAGACAGTTCTACTTCCATGTGCCATGTTTAATGGATATCAGTTATCTCCTGTTAATTTCCCTCTGAAAGTACACCACTGTCTTAACCGGGTACTGATCTCACACACTTTGGGTCCTGTAACTGGATCTAACCAACGCCTTTATCCACTGTGCCATGTGTCCTTGAGGACGTTGTAATAAATATGGCGACAAAGATGAGGATAATTGTCCGAATAATCTAAATAATGTACATAATAGAATTTTCATCTCAGAAATATTGACATATATATATATATATATATATATATATATATATATATATATATATATATTCGTTTTCGATCTCTTTATACTCGCTTGTGTTTTTATCTTAAGGACTTAAGACACTTGATTTTTTTTTTCGTCTTGTTCTGATGTTTTTTAGTTCTTTTTTTTTACTTCCAATTTTTTTCCTCCGGTAACTCAATTTGCCCTCAGTTGTCTACAACATTGAGTCATCCGAAATTTTTTTCAAGCGAGTAATATTGTTAATATATATATATATATATATATATATATATATATTTATATATATATATATATATATATATAATATATATATATATATATATATATACATACATATATATATATATATATATATATATATATATATATATATATATATCACTTTATGCAAAAAGAAAAGTAAGATATATAATCCGGTGACCTCATAGATATTTTTAGTTTTACAAAATAGTGCTCAATGTAAATTTACAGAGCATTAATATTATAAATTAATTGATTTAAAATATATGTTTTTCGCTACACAGTTCTAACCATTTTTCAAAAATGGAAGCTAAAAATTTCGAATTTAATTTTGTAATTAAAGTAAAGACATTAGTTCCATTTCATCCTCCAAAATTCGCTTGAGGATATTTCATCTAATTTCTAATGTCTTTAATTTAATTACAAAATTAAAAGGGGTTTTTAATTTCCATTTTGAAACATGGTTAAAACTGTAGCGAAAAAAAAAAACATATTTTAAAACCAATTAATTTATAATATTATATATATATATATATATATATATATATATATATATATATATATATTTCAACGAAATTGTTTTATAGTGGACACTTTTATTTAAAATAGGCGACCTATTGTTATTTTAAACAGTGTGCGTTACGTCTATCGGCTTGTGACATTCGGAAAATCCTAATAAAGAAATTGTTGTCTATATTTCTGAGATGAAGTATTATGTACATTATTTGCATTATTCGGACTATTGTCCTCATCTTTGTCGCCATGTTTATCTGGTCGTTCAGTATCTGTCTATATTTCTGAGATGAGGTATTATGTACATTATTTACATTATTCGCACTATTGTCCTCATCTTTGTCGCCATATTTATCTGATCCTTCAGTTTCTGTCTATATTTCTGAGATGAGGTATTATGTACATTATTTACATTATTCGGCCTATTGTCCTCATCTTTGTCCCCATATTTATTACAACAATTCGGTCGTTGTACGCACCGCCCTTCTTCAAATAGTTGCTGACACATTAGGTTTATAATACCCAGATATTCTTACCCAGATGTCCTCAAGGACACATGCCACAGTGCATAAAGGCGTTGGTTAGATCCAGTGACAGGACCCAAAAGAGTGTGAGTTCAATATGGCACATGGAACTAGAACAATCTACCCCAGTGAGCGAAATAAAAGGTTCAGTTCGACATTCCAACCACCTGAAGAAGGCCGGAGCGTACAACGGCCTAAACGTTGTAATACATATGGCGACAAAGATGAGGACAATAGTCCGAATAATATAAATGAATAAAAATTTTTCCTGAAGTCATCAGACCAGGGCCCCACCTCATTTATAATAAATTAATTTAATAATACAAAATGTCGGATTAAAAATGAATCTATTAATTCTTTTAAAATAAATCCATTCCATCTTTAGAAATTGCTTTGTTTACGTTTTGTTAACATTTTGGATACTAAACTGAGCAGATATAAAGCTTTCGAGAAAATAGTATAAAGGCTGTGCTTAAGAATACAGAATACCCCCCCCACTCGAAATTCTTCGTGGGCGGGCGGTAAAGCACGTCTGATCAAACGTTATCTTCCCCTAGGTGGACACCCGTTCGATCTCTGCCGGTGAACTAACTTTTTTTTTATTCGGATTTCTCAAATGCGCAAACCTATAGATAGACGTTAAATAATACATTTTACATGCATCAAGGGTGGTCATCAGTGATGCACTGTCCTTATCGCCGATTTCGGGTTTTGCATCATATCGGCTCCAACAGCAACCCCGACCTGATTCTACAAAAGGACGTCGAAGATAGCGCGGATTGAAAATGTAAGTTTGGTTTGGTTATAGTTTGGTTTTGGTTTACGGTATATCAACCTCAACGGGTTATTATTTAATGACAACAATTTTATTGCTGGTAATTTTTTTAATAAATATATATATATATATATATATATATATATATATATATATATATATATATATATATATATATTAGAGAGAGAGAGGTTTGTTTGTTTTGTTTTTACAGGATATCAGCCTCAATGGTTTTTATTTAATGCCGACAAATTTTTTATTGCTGGCGATTAATATTTTTTCAAAAATGTATTGTTGGTATTTTTTTAATTTATTACTTTTATTAATTTTTTTGTTAAATCATACATTTTAGATACATCTAGGGTGGTCTTCAGTGATGCACTGTTCTCATCGCCGATTTCGGGTTTCGCATCATATCGGCTCCAACAGCAACCCCCGACCTGATTCTAGACGACTTAGGCCGCCTCCTTGAAAACTTTGTGCTACGCACCGCAACATTGCAAAAAACAGTATTCATATGTCTAGTAAGGCTGGACTTCGACCGTTGTTATTGACGTATGTCAGTCAGCGTCATCCAATGAATGAAATATATATTTTAACGCACCTCTCTATATAGTGTTGTCTTTTTTACTTCATCCGGTTTATACTTTGGATTACTACTTCCGGAATCCATAACGAGGTGAGTTGGTATCTTTATTGCATAGTTTAATCCAAAATTTTTATATATTAAATATTAACCCCATAGCGATACTAAGTCATGGAAAATAAACCTATATATACCCAACTCAAATCTATCCTATACTAGCACTTTCTAAAAAAGGAAATTCGCCATTGTAACTGTTAGGCGAATCTGTAACTTTTACTTTGTCCTCTTATTCAAGCAAAATCACACACACACACACACAAAAACACCAGCATGTACATTTCTGCATTCACATATAAATGTAAAAATACACACACGCACATGTAATGACACCCCTACATAACTTCTATTCCTCATTTACTTTAATTTCGAAACCAGTCACAACAAATTAACTCATACTATTTTATTTGAATTTTCTTCCCCGTTTTTTCATTACTAACTAAAATAATTCGATGGCTTAATAACAATAAATAAATACTATACATGAATAATTATGCTATCTATTCAATTTAGTAACCTATACACATATTTACAATCTGATACATATTTCAATAAATCTACCCAATTAGTACAATTAGTACAATTAGTACTGGCATCGACTCTCGAAATTTCCAGACTATTATTACTACGAAACTATATACTGTTTAAGAATGTGTCGTCTGTTTCAAAATACGAGCGTCCATTATAATACTGATTGAAGGCAATAGGGACACAGGACAACAAGGCCTAAGCTACCTAGTGACCTTGACTAAATGGATGTCGGAACAACATTTAAGAGAAATTACAAAGGGGAAAAATTTATTAAGAGACATAAAGGATAGGATATTGCAGATAGCCATGATCGTCAAAGTTCTCAAGGAATTAGAAAAAGAAGACAAAGATGTACTATTTTCAAAACCCCTCGAGAATCCCACTTGGCCCGCGGGTCGTATTTTGTGTA
>CAHIKZ030002342.1:362500-365929 GCA_903632075.3 Acanthosepion pharaonis
TTGTATTTTTTTTTAAATGTCCATAAAAAATTTAATCAAACAGAAGTCAATCAATCAAAGTTATTTGAAAATAAAAGCATTATATATATATATTATTTCAACATGTTTTTATTATATGTTATAATAAAATAATAAATATATATATGATTTTTGCATGATCTGATTTTGAAAATAAAAAGTTTTTTAAAGAATTGAAATAGATTTTAAATTGAAAATGAATCACTGACCTGTTATATAAATAGGTTTATATATATATAATATATATATATATGAAAATATATATATATATATATATATATATATATATATATATATATATATATATATAATATATATATATATATATATATATATATATATATATATATATATATATATATATATATATATATATATATATATATAAATATAATTATTTATTCGAAAATTATAACATAAATATGTTATAAAATCACTAAAAAAATAGCCATTTTGTTTCAACACTTCTGGTACCTTATCAAATGATGATGTTGAATGTAGAAAAAGGGTTTTAAAAGGTTCAAATCAATCAAACACCCTTGATAAGGGGAAACGCTGTTACATAAGCTGGAATGACCAATCAAAAAATACAAGTATACGAGAATTAAAAAAAATTGACAACGAACAAAGTTATAATAATTATTTAATGCTTTAATGTTGGGGTTAGACTAAAATAGAAATTTATTTAACTAATAAATATTAAATTATACAATAAAATTTAAAATTAAAAATTACCATTTTTTTAAATTTAATCTATATTAAGTTTAAAATTTAAAAATATGCAAAATTTGAAGAAAAACAAATATATATGTTTTTCTATTTATTTTTTTTTTATTGAAATTAAGTTGGAATAAACGTTAAAATCTAATGCTGTTCTGAACGTCGTGACAATGGCTTGAACATTTGAAAGGAACATTGGCAAGGGAGGATGAAATAAATTAAAGACAATTATACACAATCAGATTTTAATACACAAATACGCAAATATTTAGATATATAAATTTTGTAAAAAAGCGATGAGATAGATATATTTGCTCAGATATGGTTAGCACTCTTTAAAAGATTTGTTTATTTGTTGGTTATTGGAATTTATTTTTATAAATATATTTTTTATACAATCATATATATATATATATATATATATATATATATATATATATATATATATATATGAAGAAAAATATATTTACGGAAAAAACAAACAAAAATTCTTAAATATACAATTATAATTTTTTAATTTTAATGACGATGAACAATCATGACGTTTTTATCTAATAAACCATCTGAAACATATTTATATTTATATTTATGTCCAAAGACAATTGACAAGACCGAATACATTGACGTTGAAAATTATCCAAACAGCATAATTTATATAAGGATTTTTTTCGCTTTAACTGAACCAATCATATATATTATCTTCATACTTAATCTATAAATTACAATTTATATATATATATATATATATATATATATATATATATATATATATATATTATATATCAACCAAGGACGACCATATATTTGAAAAGCCAAATAAACTTTAAATTTAACTAGTATTTATTTAATTGTTTAACAAAATTGTTTGAAACAAAGTAACTATAAACAATTTTTTTTCTATCCTCTGCCAGCCGCAATGATAGAGAAAGCATTACCTCGAACCATGGCCAGTGAGACGCGCTGCAAGAGCCACTCCGTTTCGCGAGGCTTGTCCCTTAATCGAGACCTCATCCTGCCAATCCCCCGAAGGAACGCCATCGAACGAGGGCCAATAACCGCTGAAGTCTCCACTGCCACAGAAGTAAAAAAAATCTATCAGCAAGAGAAGAATATTTAACTATTTTTTTCATCTCTCTGTTTAATTCATTAAAAACGGTCAAATTAATCTGAACGTACCAATAATACAGAAGGTACCATTTATTAGAAAAATGTAAAAATAAAAATCACATTATTATTAAGATCATTTATAGATTTTTCTCTTATTTTTATTGTTTTCTATCGATATATTCTTTTGCATGTTACAGTTTTTTTTATTGTTTTCTATCGATATATTCTTTTGCATGTTACAGTTGATTATCGAAATGAATTCACCAATTTTACCGCCATTTTATCTGGTCCCTCGGCCGTCCAGTTGGCGAAATGTAAAATTAGAAGGAAAACAAAGAAGCCATTATTTTTTTCTTAGTACGTTTCTTGATCCCATGTTTTTAACAACTTCTCTTATCGTCCTCCATCTTTCTCGACTCATTAGCCTCGTTCTCTTTTTCTCTTGTCTCCTTTCTCGTCCTTTCTCGCCCTCTTTTTTATTTAATGTTTTTCTTTTAGATCTTTTTTTCTTTCTTTTTGTTTTTCTCCGTTTCTCACATATTTTCTCTTTCACACTCATTTCCCTGTCAACAGGGATTAGAAGTCGCAGACTACATCCCCCAGCAGAGTGATATGACCACTTGCCAAAAGGCCAACCTGCTGGGTAGATATTTACAGACACGGGTAAAAAATGTCTATCGGTTTGACTCTAGTATAAACCGAACATGAATTTATATTTGTTATTTTAGTGCAAACTGGCCCATGTTAACCTTTTCTATGCTAGTGCAAGCTGCGTTTTGTCACCTTTTTGACTTTCGTGTAAAAACCGGACCTATGTCTATATTTCTATTAATTCATTCAGGTTATTTCGTCCTATGAGAAAGTTATATTCGACATTAGATAACTTATTAGGGGTTGATCATCATGATCATCATCATTTTGCGGCCTCAGCCGAGATTGAACTCACTACACCTCACCAGTATTCCCTATCTGTCATAGCACCTAAAAGATCTTCCTTAGGGATCAATGTGTCACGTTTTATCCTATCTGGAAAGGTTAACTTGCATGATCGATTGTCAGATGATGGGTGCCTCCAGACTACAAATGATGACACAAGTTCATCTGTGGCACGTGCACAATGCCCGGCCAACTGGACACGTCTCTTACAAACTAAAGTTGATACTCTTGGCAAGTCACCATATATCATTTCTAGAGTTGGGTGGTTTCGCCATGAGAGATTAAGCACTCTTCTTAAAAGACGTGTATAACATCCATCTAAACGACGCTGTTGTTTTGCTGAGAGAGTCCAAGTTTCAGAGCCATAGAGTAAGATTGGCTCAATAAGTACGCGGAAAAGTTGGATTTTGAATTGACGAGCAAGATTGGATTTCCAGATCTTATCCATTTAGTTACAAGCAGTCCATGCCATGTCTTTTCTAATGTTGAAGTCCAGTGCTTACCTGATTGGACAGTGCTTTGCGACATTCCTTATCTTATCAAAATTTGCTTTTTTCTAACAACATCTATATATGTTACATATAAACTAACAACTAACTATTAAAGGAATGGTAACATCATTCTGGGGACTTTTTGTTCAAATCCGTG
>CAHIKZ030002343.1:0-42500 GCA_903632075.3 Acanthosepion pharaonis
AATTTTCGATTGGATTTAAATCAGGTGACCGGCTTGGCCATTCCAGGACATTAATGTCATTATTATTAATCCAATTCTTAGTTGTTTTAGCAGTATGCTTCGGGTCATTGTCTTGCTGAAATACAAAATCACGACCATGTCCCAAACATGTGGCAGGGTTGTTTTCAATAGTATCGAATTTTTCCCATTTTCGAACAACAGCACCAACTGTACTCACAAGCAAATTCAAATCTTGAGCGATTTTTCTATATCCCTTACCATCTTTGTGATTCTTTATGATCTTCTTGCGCATGTCGTTCGACAATTCTTTTGTTTTCACCATTTTCTTGCAGTAGTGGCAACAGAATAGCTGCAGTGTCTCAGAGCTGTTATCTCATAGCCAGTTGAGTGTCGTGCAGTGCTGTCATTGGTCGACATACCACATCATATCAATATGGGTAGGAATCATGACGACACGTCTCTTCTAGCATAATATTTGCATTGGTGTTAAATACTTTTGCATATGGGTTATTTTATTTATCGTTAATAAATGTTTCTCAAGACAGTGGTTTTAAATTTTCCTTCTATGTTTTGATCGACAATGTTCGTTTAAATATTCCCTATAAGTTTCGTTGAAATTGATCTGTTATTTTTTGAGATATGTAAGAAAAACCAATGTGTTAAATACTTTTGCTACCCACTATATATATACTTGTACAAATTAATTGAAAGAAGACAAATAATTCTGTTATTATTTAATTTTTTCCTATTTTTCCAATGAAAAATGGCCCAGTGCACATGTTAGTATTTCATATGTCCATTCCACAAAGTCGTTCCTTGCAAATTGACCACAGATTCTAGATTGGATTTAAATCAGGAGAGTTTCCGAGACAATCTAAAGAACTTTGATTTGCTCACTGGTAAGGCTTGCCAGTGTGTTCATGCACCGTTACGCTTCCTTGGAGTAATGAGTATCGCAGACAATAGCCGTAGGACAACTAATCGACAGTCGAGAAATTAGTTATAAAAATCTGATGCAATCATGGATGACACGATATTTTTTAAGGCCAAACAAATTTCATCATACACCCGGAAAATACATTCATATTAATGCGCACCACTGCAAATCACCTAATCTGAGGGAAAAATAGAAATCGATTACACCGTGTTACTCAGTGGGTCTACAACTGACCGTATAGTGAAAGAAAGGAAACTAAAGAGCTTGTTTCAATTAATTTTTTTTTTGGTATATATATATATATATATATATATATATATATATATATATATATATATATATGTACAAGTATATAATTGGTGTATACGGAATGAATTCCAAAAACCAACTATTACTATTCTTAAAAGAGTGCTCAATACGAAGTAGAGAAGATATAATTATTTATTTAGAAAATTTATAACATAAAAATGTTATAGAATCACTACAAAAATAGCCATTTTGTTTCAACACTCTCGGTGTCTTATCAAGTGATGATGTTGAATGAAAAAAACAAATGGTTTTAAAAGTTTCTTTTAAAACCATTTGTTTTGCATTCAACATCATCATTGTTTTGTTGAACAAAGCTTGTTCACCCACACAAGATGACTTGTGTAACTTACACGCTAGTGGCACCACAAAATCTCCTGAACAAAATTTCGCCTAGTCACTTCTAATCAGAAATCTTGAGTCAACACGTGGGATGTTTTCCAGGTAACTTTCTGATAATATAGACAAGGCCATCTCCCTACACCAATTTGAAAATATATTTGTGTTCAGTGACTTTAATGTCCACCATGCCAAGTAGTTTAAACACTTTGTGACTGACTGCGCGGGCATCGGAAATCCCCACGTTAAATAACCGGCTTTGTGCGACATCCCGTCTAGTGGGAAGGACGTGTAAATACCGAGTTCACCAAAACTCTGTGTCTGACAGTAGTCAGCTTGTCAAACTCTCGACCTTCGGACAGGGTGGAGCCCAATCGAGGCTATGCCAAAGGGCAGAATTTCATCTAGGGAGGTAGACAGTTACCCGACCCCGTTTATAAGGAGTCTAATGGGAATTTCTGTCCGAACCTACGGACTCGGATCGGCCCACGTTAAAAAAAAACCGGCCTTGAGCCACATCCTGCCTTGTGGGAAGGACTTGGGTAAATACCGAGTTCATCAAACTTCAGTATTTGTAAACACACTACTTGTCGACACCTCGGCCTTAGGGCGGAGAGTAACCCAGACGAGGCATTGCCGAAGGGCCGAGTCTCTTCTGGGAAGGTAGACAAATCCACCACCGTGTATACGGGGTCTACCGGAAACTTTTGTCCGTGACTACGGGCTTGGAATCAATCCTACATAAAAGTGACCTCGAGTCACATCTCTCCTCGTGGGGAGGATTTGGTAAATAATAGTTCATCAAACCTCTGGGTTTGACAATACTTAGCTTGCTGAACTGTCTATAAAAAAGAGCAGCATCAGCAACAGGAACTGCTGCAGCAACAAGAACAAAAGAACAAGAGCAAAAACAGCGACGACAACAAAAACAGTAGCAACAGCAAGAGCAAGAGCAACAACCAAAGCAGCAACAACAACAACAGAAGAAACAGCAACAACAAAAGCAGCAACAACAACAACAGAAGAAACAGCAGCAACAAAAGCAGCAACAACAACAACAGAAGAAACAGCAGCAACAAAAGCAGCAACAACAACAACAGAAGAAACAGCAGCAACAAAAGCAGCAACAACAAGAAAAGCAACAAAAACAACCACAAAAGCAGCAGAATCATCAAAAGCAGCAACAACAGCAGAAGCAAGAGCAGAAGCAGCAACGGTCGGATTTGGATATGAAGACCAGGGGAAATGCTTCCCATCTCGGTCTTCCTCTTTGAAAAGGTGGTGGGAATAAGAAGACGGAGAAAAAGGAGAGAAATTACCATGGAAAAGCGGGCTAGACGAATTAGAGCGGAGAAGGACATGGACAAAGCAAAGTTCCAATCCTTCTCTGCTTCGCCAGAAAAACATTGAAGGTACCATCCTAAAGTCAAGAATCCTTTCTCTTCCTCTTCTCCGTTCCTTTCCACTTCCATTTATTCCAAAGAGTAAAAGAAAAAAAGACATTTGCTCCAGAGTGGAGAAAAATCTCCCAAATAGACGGGCAGGACTTGGCCATGGACATTTCTACTCAGAAGAAAGCCTTCTTGGGTCCGTTATTCAAACTAACCTTCATCGACGGGAAATCGGTGGAGGATCTCCTAATTTCCGTAGTGTGTGATATCATGGATAGAGGATACGGGAAGAGATTTAAGAGCATGGATTTATATAGGATTCTTAAGTTAACCTAACCCACGGATGTCTGCGGTATTGTTCTAGATGGACGAATCCAACTTAAAAAAAATGTCTCTCAAGATAGCAAGCTTGAATGCTAGTGACTTGGGTGATCGGAGTAAGGCTGTCCGCCTGCTTCGTGATCTCTTGTTGGGGTAGATGTCACTGCAATCGAGGAAACAGACTTTGCGAGGTCGATGTTCGTGTGCTGCCTAGCGACTTTGTTGCCTATTCAGTATACGGAGATCGGCTGGACAGAGGGTATTTCTTTGCTGCTCAAACGTATTCTGGGTGAAAGGATAGTCCATGTCGATGCGGTTGGGACGTTTGATCGTGGCCGATACTGCCGTGAACTGTAGTTCGTTTCGGATCGTTGCCATTTATGCGCCCCCAAAAACCAGAAGGATCTTGTCACCTTTTCCCGTCAGTTAGGGACGTTCCTGGTGGATTCTTTGCGCTTAGTTTTAATGGGGGACTGGAATTCCATCCTGGACACCACCATATACCGAGGGCAGGGATGTAGCGGCAGGTCGGGCGATCGTAGATTGGTTGATCTGAAAATAAAAGAGTTTGGTCTTGTTGATGGATACCGCGTCGATCACTCTGGGTTTATGATGTGGATGTGGGCACTTCGTCGCCGTCTACCCAGGTAGCCAGCTACCTGGATAGAATATTAGTAAGAAGGGTCGATATAGATCTACAAGATTGTCCCACCTTCCAAAGTTAGGTTATTCGGATCATAGACTTATCTGTATCTCTCCCGAAAAACTCGTGCTGATTGATCTTGCATACGCGATGAGTTAATGAGTTATTTTATAGTTATGTGAATAAGTGTCGTTCGCCGCCTGTTCCTGGTCTTCACTTTTGTTATAATCCAACGCGAGATTCCCAAACTCCCCACATTGATTTTGGTCGCTTTTTTCATTACAGTCATGAATTTTCTTATGCCAGTATTTTATCTTTCGCTTTCCGTTAGTGAGTGAAATTCTTGATTCTGTCTGAATACACAATACAATGACCACTCTTATTTTTGAAGAATAAAAGTTTCCTACTAACATGTTATTGTTAGTTTGTGTGTTTTGTTACATTTTACTTTGTTTTTAAGGTTCATCCCCTCCCCTCATTTCATAACATCACTATATTTTTAAATATATTTTTCTATGGACATTTGTATATAAGAAAGTTTTATGTCATGGGGCATTATTGTAGGTTTCCTGTGGATATGGATTATTGTGGCATATGTAGGAATGAATGGTGAATGAATAAATTATAATGTATGTATGGGTCGTGAATCTTATTAGCTAGGTTTAAGTTAGTTAATGTTCACAATCCTCACACCATTTCCCCGTTTTGTCTTCGTGCTGCAATTATTGCATTTTTAACAATAATAAATAATGAGTTATCTTCTCTTGACGAGACTACATCTGTGTAAAGCCATAAAATAAACTCTCCGTCATGATCTATCCCAAAGTGTTGGAAGGTTTAATGTATGAAGAAATTGTTGCTATCAGAAAAGCAAATATACGACCAAAAATAGATTGATCATAGCGAAAAGTATTAAATATTTCGAAAGTCGTCAGAGACCGGTCGAAGCTGATAAATTCCATGAATTCTGTAGAACCAGACGGTAGATTATTAGGGGATACGAGGCTAGTATTCGTCTTAAAGAAAGTAGTCAACCATGGTTACTGAACAGAAGAGATTTGCCAGTATATTAAGATGGGCGATTAAGATTATAATATTCCACGTAGGTATGCATTATCTCGATTACATTTTGAGAGTAAAAATCTTGAAACAAATGAAAATTTTGAAGACAGGATTTTCCACTGGATAGAAACGATTACCCTTAAATCGGGAACTAGGCAGTATTCAGTGTTGAATAGAATTATGGAAAAAATAAAGAGAAATGCGTGGAGTAATTTTGCTCTATGGCTGAGTGGCCTTATAAAGAGTCAAGACACAAATTACCAAAAGTAAAAGGAAATTTATGTAATGGAGATATCATACTATCTACAAGAAAAAAGAAGTAATTAAAGCCGTGTATGATGATATAGATGGAGGTATATTGGCTCGGCAAATGAGGTTAAAATTGCAATCATGACAGCAAGGTTATTTGAAAGGCGTGAAAGAGTATGCTAAAAATGCCCAAACTGTGCAGAAATAAAGAAAATTAGGCTAACCAAAATGCACTCTTAGCCAGAGGAAATGGATCCGTCGACACGAGTACATATGGACCATGCCTACATTAAAGCTATAGGACTGTTTCTTATATTAGTCGACTCGTATTCAGGTTGACCTGAAGTTATTAAAGTTATGGATAGAAAAGCCATTAATATGAAGCGGGTGTTGTGGATAGTATTTTCAAGAAATGGAGTTGCAAAATCCTTGCTCTCCAGCACCAACCTAAAAAAAATATCGTCAACTTTTTTTGGGAAAGGAAATAGCTATAATCTCCTTTCCAGATAAAAAAATAATGAAAACATATGATCAGAAATTATTTCAAAATGCAGAGAAGAAAACGAATTTTTACTGCTTTACTTAAAAATCGAAAACTAAAAACGAATACGTAATAAAACATTACCATGAAGAATACAAATATATTAACCATATACAACGCAGATAATATAATATACTTTAAACAAAGTCAATACTTTAATCTGAACAAATAAGATGACCGAATACTCAAAGAAAAAATATAAATAAATAAAATAATAAAGTAAATAAATTATAAGCAATTTAGTGAATTGTACGAATGCACAATCAACCATAACGAAGTCAATTTAATGATAACAATAATAATAATCAACAGGTAATAATTAATGAATACATACCTAATGGCCTCCGTAATTGATAATACATGTGGAGTTCGAAGTCACTAAGCAACCACAATAAGTATAAATAAATAACAGTATTCTGGTCCATAATTTTTTCTACTGAATAACCTTCCCAGTTTATCCATTAAACGTCAAGACAATACAATGAACCAGAAATACCTAACTTTGCTACAGATAATGTACCAGTAACCACAATATATAAATAGTCGAGCAAACAAACAAACGCATAGTAATTTCCAAATTAATTCTTGGATTTCCATATTAGACTTTTTCTGTCTAAGATAGCTAATAGCAACAAGAATATAAACATAAACAATAGCATTAATATTTTTTATAAAAATCAGATGAATGATAATTACAAAAAGATGAAACTGGACTTAAGAACATTATGAAAAATGCACAACACTAGTAGGCAATAGCAAAAAAAATATTTATTACGAAAACATTTTAGACCACCAACCTTATAGTTAAAAATAATAATTCACCTCTTAGATCAAAATTAAATAGAACAAATATTATTTACGAATTTAAATGTCCATTAAAGAATTGTGTTCAAGATGAATCAAAATTCATAAATAATTATATAGACCACACTACAACATGTTTAACAAGAAGACTCACGCTACATTTTTCTGATCATAACTCATTTAGGTCTCATTTAAATACTCGTGGAGACCTACTGGGCCCTATTCATTACATACTTGTTGATAATACAAATATAATAGCATCGTCTACAAAAAAAAAAAACGCTAAAAATAATAGAAGCCTTATTAATAATAATAACAAAAAAAATAAAAACCTACATAATATCAACTATGAACATGGACGCAATATGTTGACCGGGCTTTGAAAATGAAATATTATATAAATACATGTATACAACAATTTATTTCTAGTTAACAATTAATATATTTCAATCTTGAAAATGGCTAAATGTAAGTAAATTTGAACAGTTTTTATATAATTTATCTTCTGAAAAGAAAAAAAATAGATCACATGAGAAATTTTAAAGTATCTTGTCTGTCATGTTTAATGAAACTTGCATGAAAGAAGGATTGCTGCCTAAGTACACAATATATATATAGATATATGTGTGTGTGTGTTCGCGTGCGCGTTTGTGTGTGCGCGCGTGGTGTACTCACACACGCGGATTCCATCAGTTGTGTATATTATCATATATTATCATATATATCATATATATATATATATATATATATATATATATATATATATATATATATATATATATATATATATATCACTCAAATTATTAAAAAAGAAAGCGCATAAAATAAATCTGATTGAGAAGAAAACAATAAAAAACGTTTAAGGAAAATTTGTAAAAATATTTAGACATTTTCTTAGGAATATTTTTTTCGTGAATCATTTTCGCTTCGTCCTGTCTGTAATAATATATTTAGGTCAACAACTCGTGTTTAATAACAAACAGAATGGAGCTGGTCTTTAAGAATCGTGGATAGTCTTACAGTGCAGCTGCTATAGCCGATCGCTAGTAACACAGCTCGACATGGTTGCTGAAGAATACTTAGAAATACTCATTAATTTTCCAGAAAGGGGTGATGAGGAAAGGGGAGGGGTTTTAAAAATAGTCTTCTTTTCTGACGTGGAGACCTCCACCATTATCCTTGAGTTGATGTTTATTTAAAAAAAAAATCCAATGGAATTATGGAATATGAATGAGTCAAAATTGTTTAGTATTTGTTTTATTAGAAAACACTCTATTTAAAAAAAAAGATTATCTGAAGGGAAAAAGTTATTGTACCTTTTTTTAACTAATTATTCACCAAATACAAGGCCGGAGAGTCACTTAAGGTAGAGTGTTACTGAATTAGATTGTCGTATGAACAGTCAGAGGAGGAAGCAAGAAGTGAACATTGTGAAGATAATGTCGTAATGATAACGGTTGAATCTAAACATGAAGACGGTAAGATTGTAGCGGTCGCAGGGGGCATCCATCTCGGATGTTCCTTCTATGAAGTAACTTAAGATGTTGTTCAAATGCACGAACTTCATTTACTACTAATGGTACGGACATGATTCGTCCCAATGTACGAAAATGGAAGGTCTTATCAATAATTCAAGTTTCTCTGTAATAAAGAGGCCATGTCTTTGCTGATAGAATGAAGAACCGTATAGACGCTAGTAGGTTTGATGCTTGTGATTATTGGTGGATCTGTGTGTTAAGTAAGAGTAAATTTTCTATTTCCCTTCTCTTCACTGAATTTGAGATGTTAACATCTTCTGCTGATAAAACTCAATGTTTTGATTGTAAATTCTTTTCAAATTCTATTCTTGACTCATTTTTGCGTAAATTTCCGCTTAGAACTGAGTCTCTATTGAGTGAGATGAATATGACTTCATCTATAGTAATTGTCTATATTTCTAAGATGAAGTATTATGTACATTATTTACATTATTCGGACTATTGTCCTTCTCTTTGTCGCCATATTTATTACAACGTTTCGGCCGTTGTACGCTCCGGCCTTCTTCAGGTGGTTGAAAGGTCAAACTGAACCCTTTATTTCGCTCACTGGGGTAGACTGTTCTAGTTCCACGTGCCATGTTTAATGTCAGTTATCAGTTATCTCCTGTTAATTGCCCTCTGCAAGTTCTCCATTGCCTTAACCGGGTATTGAACTCATACACCTTGGGTCCTGTCACTGGATCTAACCAACGCCTTTATCCACATTCGATAAGATATCTACCAAGGCATTTGCAACCTGGCGTAAATGACGATACCCTCATTATTGCTGGAAAATGCTCAGGAAAAAAAGATGACCTGTTTATTATTTTTTTTAAATGACATCAAATCAGTATACAACAGTAAAATCACTCAGTATCTGTCCTCACATGGCATAGTGGATAAAGGCGTTGGTTAGATCCAGTGACAGGACCCAAAGAGTGTGTGTTCAATACCCGCTTAAGGCAGTGGAGAACTTTCAGAGGGTAATTAACAGGAGATAACTTATAACTGACATCCATTAAACATGGCACGTGGAACTAGAACAGTCTACCCCAGTGAGCAAAATAAAGGGTTCCGTTCGACCTTCCAACCACCTGAAGAAGGCCGGAGCGCACAACGGCCGAAACGTTGTAATAAATATGGTGACAAAGATGAGGACAATAGTCCGAATAATGTAAATAGTGTTCATCTATGGTATCTGCTATCATCCTAAAACTGGACCCTCACAAAGTGAACGAAGGTATTCCTGCAATAGTTCTTAAGAAATGTGCACCTGAACTGGCTCCTGTCCTCTCTAAATTCTACAATAAATGCCTTACTGCTTCTTGATTTCCTGTTTTTTAGAAATCTTCTTCTGTAGCTCCAGTATTTAATAAATCAATGAACCTTCTAATTAGAGCTAAAGAGATCAATTACAAAAGATTCAACTCAACCCATAAGACGTTTGGCACATGAGAGTTATGACAGTCCAATGAACAGTGAAAAAAGACTTGAAAATGAAAACGTACGGGAAACGAGTGAGGCAACTTGTCACTCGAGGACAGAAAATTAGAAAGTTAGAGAGGGCGAAAATCATCTGGAATAAGTTAGGAAATGGTCCCAATATATATATATATATATATAATTATTTTTTATAAAAAAAAAAGATTATAACATAAGTATGTTATAAAATCACTACAAAAATAGCCATTTTGTTTCAACACACTCTGTGTCTTATCAAGTGATGATGTTGAAAATAAAATAAATGGTTTTAAAAGTTTCAGATTAATTAACGATCCTACACTAGGGGGGAAACATTCTTACAAAAGCTAGAATAACCAATCAAAAACGAAGTATAGAAAGATTCAAAAGCTTGACAACGAAATCATGTTATAATAGCTATTCAGATCTTTAAATACGTGTAATATTAAAAATAATTTATACTAACCAATAATTATAAAATTATATGATAAAATTTAATATTAAAATTAAAAACTGGCAATTTTAAAATCCAAATTTAATCATTATTAAGTTTAAAAACTACAAAATTATTGAGAAAAGAAAAAAAAATATATGTTTATTCAATTCATTTCTTCATTGAAATTACGTTCGACAAGACGCTACAATATATCCGGTCATTTGACAATACATATATATATATTTCTTTCTTTTCCCCTTCTTTTCCTTTTTTATTTTAAAGTGTGTGAATGTGGTCTTAAACTCACGCGCAAAACAACAAAAACACAATCAGATTATAATACATAAGCACCCAGACATAATTAGACACACACACACACACACACACACACACACACAAAGGGTGGGGGCGAGACATGAACATCTCTACAGACCTTTATGAAAAAAGGAGACGTGGAAACCAACACTTATACACACATACAGTTGAATGTGAATACACTCTACATACACATAGACACCGATAGATACACATACATACATCCACAGACAATGACATAGACAATCAGATACCACAACCAATAAATATTCAGACTTAAAGTATCATTAAATAAATGCTAACCACTTATTAAATTATAACTTAAGGGTGCAAATATACAAAGATAAAAATGGTTAAAAATAATATTATTTAATATATTAAAACGAAAATTCCAAACCATAAATATCAATAAAAGTATATATTAATCATATAAGTTGATAATAGTTTCATTATATATTAGGCAAAAGAAAAACAGGATAAAGAAAACCCACAGATACATATATATATATATATATATATATATATATATATATATATATATATATATATATATACGCGGCAGCAAACACAAATTAACACACATAAACATACAGGAATACATACATATACATACAGGAATACATACAAATAAATATATAAACATAAACATATACGCACATATACATATCTATGATAACAAGTACACATGCACACACATATACATATAAACCTAAATACACACATATATACACAGATTTTTATGCACACATACTTACATATATAAAAACAGTCATGATATACCAAAGTTTCCATACCCACACATACACACAAACAAACTCATACATAATAGGTGCCAACACACACACATAATTATACATACACAAACATACATAAATATATATACACACATACATACATATCTACAAATAAACATATATATAAAAATATCTATCTACAATAACAACTACCAATATATACATGCATTTTGAGGGCTAATACCTTGTAAATATTGTTGGGGCAGTACTTTGTTAATATTAATAGTTTCGCAATCTCAAACATGAAAAATTCGTCAAAGGAAAGCAGTCACGACATTTTCTTAAAAATGCTTCAACGAAATATTTATATTAATATTTGCAAAATGTAAATTTATACAAATAAATGATTATGGCTGGATTTGTATTTTTGCAAATATCTTTTTTGGAGGTATAAAATCTTCATAAAGCTATAAAAACAGACATTTTGAATATATTCATTTGAGGAACGAAGAGTATGAAAAAGAAAACAATTAATATAAAGCAAGGGACACGCGTCACAGAAAAATGTACTTTTGACAAAAAGAAAAAAAAGATAAAGACAATGACCTAACCGACTGACATTCCTCACTCATAATAACTCTACCCAGGAAGCCAAATACACACACACACACACACACAATATATATATATATATATATATATATATATATATATATATGCTTGATTGAATAATCTGGATATATTATGTCTATTTATTTTTATTTTAATCCACAAAAATTCACGGATGAATCAAATGTCATCAAATTCATTAAGGAATTACTAGGATTAAATTGAAAGTACTTGGAAAAATAAAAGAAATGAAGAAACTACAGTGCCATAATATATCCAGATTCTATAATATAATCATTCTTGACTGAAGATTTGTAGCTTCTATCTATCTATCTATCTATATATCTACATATATATATATATATATATATATATATATATATATATATATATATATATATATATATATTTTTTTTATAGATACAAATATTTAAGTAAATGCTCTGTTTTATAATAAACAGTATTTATAACATTTACCGGCCTGAATGTCCGAGAAAGGCAGTAAATTCGAATATTTTTGCTAATCGAACGATCCTCTGTGGCTCCATCGGTTAAGATCACGTCAGGCTAAATGACGGTTCCGTATAGGATATAGGTTCGATTCCTGTCAGAGGACGAATATTTTCTATGAAAATTTCTTGGACATTCAGGCCGGTAAATTTAGTTAAGTATTTGTATCTATAAAAACAATGTATAAACATAAAAAATGTCTTAAAATAATTGTCGGACTTTGTCCATTTCATAGTATATATATATATATATATATATATATATTTATATCGAGAGATAGAGAGGGAGATAAATATGATGGGCAAGAAAAATTTTATAAACATATGTAAAAGAAGGTTTGTTGCCCAAGTATAGAAGATCTGATAAGTGCGATTCGATTTATTGCATATAAACCGCGCAGATGGTATCATTTAGTCGGCTATGCTCTTACATTGTCTTACGCAGATGTTGCAACGTTGGGTGTCATTTGCAATAGCTGCTATGTAAATACCACAAAACTTTTAATGAACGACACTTCTCAGAGTGTGGCATCTTTGATAATTTTGCAGCCTCTCCTACTTAGGCGTAACCACATTTATTACACATTAGATCAAATTTTGTAGCCATATTTGCAGGGTAATTAACATCAAGACCCTTACAAATATAACTCTTGTGTTTTTCATGCGCAATACGATTCTGTTCAAAGCATCTCTTACCATTTTGCACCGATTTTCTCCAGGATGAACGCTCTAGAAATGTTTGCCTTCTTCATGTGTTCTTGATAACATTTTTATACCCTTTGAAGGACAAAAACGTAACATATTTTTCATTTTGTCATTCAATTACTCGCCATTAGTCTGATAGAAATAATTTATTCTCTTATGATGACTACGACTGGATTTTTAGCAATTCCATCACTTGATCAATTATCCAGTATATAAATATCGCATAAAGACTAATGAATGGATTCGATATTTATTGTGAAAAAATTATACAATTATGTCAGAAGTCCGAAATGGGGGGGGGGTGAGGCTGGTCATCACTAACTATCTTATACCTAGCTAATCTGATTCACGACCCATTCATACATTACAATTTCCACATTCACCATAAGAACTCGTCCGTCACCAATCAATCCTCCATACACCATAATACCGTATCCTCTCAAGGGGGATATACAAAACGCGCCCCATGCCAGTAAGAAACTAAAATGATACACAAAAGCAACTAAACATAACTGATGTTAGTAGAGCCCGTCCAACCCTCAAAAATGAAAGGCCGCTGTATTCTACCCATTTGGATTTTTAACTCTGTGTTTAGCAGAGTTACGGGCCTGTAGTCACCCTTTTTCAACAGCGTGATCATGCTCTTGGGAAACAGGTCGGGGAGGGACCCCTGCCGGAACCAGTTGTTGAACACCACAGTCAAAATCGGGACAAACATGTGCGACAGCCTCAAGTACAATTCATAGGGCAAGCTATCCAGACCGGACGACTTGCCTCTGCAGACCTTCTTCAATGCCGTGTAGACCTCGCCTCCGTGATCTCTCCTTCGCAGCTAACCGCTTCAGACGGCCTCACGAAGACCAGGCTCCTTGGTAAAACGACTCTCGAAATGCCGCCGAAACGCCTCGCACATATCGTTAGTAGGCCGAAGAGTATGCCCCTCCGGGGTTTCGACTTCACGAATGTAACGATCGCCACCTCGACGGACCTCTTCCTTGCGCAATTCTGCGCCAATGTTCACAGCTTCTTGCTTAACCTATGTCTAATTACCTGGCTCATGTAGCGCTCGCTATTCGAACGCTCCACGGCCTCCCTAGCTAAGGCTATCTCTAGGGGATGCTCCCAGCCACTGCCTGGGAAAAAGTAGCTTTAGGCGTCCTCACCTTATCAGATCTATCTATGGCGAGCCATTTGCTGAAATCAATGGTGAAGGAAAAATTCTATTTTTAAGTCTGTCCCACCACCTATTCCCGATAACTACTCCCACTAGCTCCCGCCGCACTAAGCTAGTTAGCTGATCCTGGAAGTCCCGCCTGTCCAGTAAAGACAGATTGAACTTCCAGTAACCAGCCATTCTAGGCCTATGATCTAACGCCATGCGGGAACAAACAAGTTTGTGGTCCGTATAGCCTACCCAGTGGAACAGGGGACAATCTAACAGATCTATGTCGGCTCTTCTAACTAACATTCTGTCAAGATAGCTAACCACCTTGTCACAAGGCCAGCTAAGAGCCCACGTCCACATTTTCATCCCGGGGTGATCGACCCGGTACCTATCAACGAGAGCAAAATCGTTGATCAGATCAATGAAGCTACGATCGCTCCTTCTCCCGCTAGCACCCCACCCCCGATCTAACTTGGGGTTCAGGACGGCATTCCAGTCCCCAACTAAGACTAGGCGCGTTGAATCCACCAGAAACGGCCCCAACCACCAAAAAAAAACGAAACCCGCTCCTCCTGGTCGTTGGGTGCATAAACCGCAGCGCCCCGAAACGAACCACTTTTCACGGCGATATCGGCCATGATCAACCGGCCCTCGGCATCAGTATGCACAAGGTCCACCTTCGCATTAAGAGTACACTTCACCAACAAAGAGACTCCTCTGGCCTGTCAGTTTCCATATGCTGAATAGACGACAAAGTCGTTAGACAGCACACAAGCATCGACGTTGCAAACAAAGTGGGTCTCTTAGATCGCGGCGACATCCACACCGAACGATAAGACATCCCGGAGTAGGCGGGAAGCCTCACCTCGAAACCTCAAGCCATTCGCATTCAAAGTAGCTATCTTGATAGACATCGATTACGTCTGAAAAAGAAAAGTTAAAAAGAATCAAAAACCTACTCACATACGGGGCGGAAATCTGCGTTGGTCAGGACCCCGACGGATTGTCCTAGGCTCCTTGTTTCCAATTCTGTCGTCATCCGACCATCTAAGACAATACCGCTGACGTCCGTGGGGTAGATTATCTTAACAGCCCTATATAAGGAGGGATGGAGTAACACAGGGACCTTCCCAGTACAAAAATTTCTTAGTTTTTTTTTTAAGCTGGGGTTCTCCAACTCAAGCATTCTGATCTCCGGGAAAGCTTCCTTAGCTTCAAACAAATGGCTCCATACTCTCAAGTAGCCCCTTGTATCCCTCACACAGGTTATTACACCTGGCGCTTTAGGAAAATTTCGAGGGTCTTCAATGTCTTTGCCCTCAACTTCAGCCATTTTTATAGGATCCCTAACAGGGACCTTCTATGTTTCGATAGGCCCTTTTTGTATTCCTCCCTGTCCACTCTATGAATGGATTCAGGGCCTGCGAACATCTTCTTTTTCTTCCTTGAAGGATGGGGAGGGGAAGAGGTGGATGTGTGAGGTGGAGTAGCTGATGAACTTAGGGAGGAAGTGGAGGGGGAGAGGGGGATGGAGCACGGGAAAGTAGGGTGGCTCCAAGCTAATAGCTTCTCTTGGTGAAGCAGGGACGGAGAGTGACCTGGTTCGATTCATGCCCTTCTCCCTGCTCCTTTTCCGGGACGAAGCACGAGGTGGAGGCATATTATCCACCTCCATAGGCATCTCAGTTTGTGACTGCTGCTTCTGTTGTGGTGTTGCTGCTGCCCTTGCTCTTGTTGTTTCTATCGATCTCTGGTTCCTTTGATGACTTTTTTTTTAAAGCCTCTTGACCACATTTATTACACGTTAAATTTTGGGAGCCATATTTGCAGGGTCAATAATATCAAGACTCTTACAAATATCACTCTTGTTTTTTTATGCGCAACACAAATCTATTCAAGGCCCCTCTCCTTCCACTGCACACTGTTTTCCTCCAGGGCGAACACTCTAGACCTAAGGTTTTCCTACTCACTTTATCATGATGTTGGCCTTATATATATATATATATATATTGTATATTTAGGCAGCAATTTTTCATTGATGCATATTTCATTAAATAATATAGACAAGTTTTGTCTATTTATTTTAAATAAGTTCCTTTCATATTGTCTGATAAGCTTAATAACATTATCATTGAAGGACCAAAAGAAATCACCATATTGATACATGTTTAAATCTAATCTAAGCTTTCGGCTTACATAAGCCATTATCAAAGATGACCATTACCTTTCAATATATCAACCAATACACGGAACAATAATGATAGTCTGTTTTTGTTGCATGAAAAATTTCAAAGCAACGACTAACTCGTATATAAGAGAGACGGAAGCGAAAATCGCGTCGCAGCTAGTCACGTTACACATGACCACGCGAGAGTGAAAACGAAAAATATTAAGTATGGGAAGCCGTTGGTATAAATCAATGTATGAAGACATTGGTAATACAATCAGTAAGATGAAAAAAGGATTCTAATACAAGATCTTCACTACCCTTAAACGCAGGTGACTTCAATGCTAAAGGGTCAGAAAAGAAGGGATGAAACATTTTTTAGTTTTTATTCCAAAAATCTCCGAAATACAAACGAATAGTTGTTAGTTGATTATTGTAACATAAACAGAAATTTTAAATACAAATCGTTCTTTCATAAATCCGGGAGCGCAAAAGGATGAACAAGGAACACCAACATTGACAACCAAAAATCCCATGTGAAACATCTAAGAAAAAAACGTGTTGTAAAATGCTCGATCATATTCAAGTACGATACAAACCAACAGCAGTACAGCATATGACGATGAAATAGAAAAGAAGTCGCAGGAGCAAAACAAAATCTGATTCGTGCATTGATAGAGAATAGATCAAAATGTTGAGAAATCAACGAAATCGTTAACTGGAGATAATGGCTAAGAAGGAAACAAAATACATGGAGAATGGAATTAATAAGAAAATCTTCATCCCGTACCAACAATGGTGAAAGCGTTGAAACATTAAATCGGAAGAAGTTCAGGAATCCATTTGTTCAAGACAAAAATAGGAAAAATACCACCAACATTAGAAAAATATAAAAGACATTGAGAAGTCACTGCAAAAACCATTTCTATAATGAGAATGTCCAAACAGTGTTTAGTTCAACCAAAGAAATTTGTGAAAACTATTACAGATCACGAAGTAAAAGAAACTATTAAAAAAGATCAACAACAACAGAACAGAAAACCTTGATAAAGTCGCAGCTGAGTTAGGGAAATAGACTTTAAAAGAATTGCATATATTCATACAAGAAATATTAAATATTGTCCGAGAACATCAACATTTAGATATTGGCAGTGGAAAACTAGTCGTATTACAGAAATCAGGAAAACCAAAAGGTCATGTGGAAAAAAAATTAAGACTTGTTAACGTGTTGTTAATCATACGAAAAATATTATTCATCACTCAATAGAATTAAACCTAAGTCATGAAATCTGTCTATCACAGAGTGCATACTGTACAAATTAAAACAAAAACGACATTGTCTGGACTCATCAATGGATCGAGGAGAAGGTACAGAATGAAAACATCAAGGTCGTTTTTATAACAGGAATTGATATGTCATCAATATTCGTGGTTATAATTCGTGAAGAACACATCGGAATAATCACCGAAAGCTTTCTATGTGATGATGAAGTCAAAATGGCGTGTTGATTGCTTAGTAATACAAGATTGGATATTAAACATTTGAGGTGTTGAAACGGAAAAGTTGCATTGATGATGGTTTAAGATTTTGCTCTATTTCATATTTATCTTGAGGACAATCTCGAAAGAATTAGAAATAGAATCAACGAGAACATTCGGATTGATTAAAGTGTTAGCTTCAATTTTCCGTGTACGCAAAGTGACATTGGGTGAAGGTCGAAGGATACAACGGCCGAAATATCATGACTATAACAACCAAGATTTTTCGTGATATCCTTTGAATTTTAAATAATTAGAAATAGAAAAGGAGTGAAAAAAATGTATAATTATTTAACAACGTCCGTTTACATATATATGCTTGTGTTTGCGTAGGGTGAGGTGCGTATCTGTTTTGTATATGTATGTATACAAGTCATGAAAACAAAGGCTTTTAATAGCGAAGATAATGTCAATGCAGTTTCCACGATTTCCATTAGGTAACATTGTCACATTATGCTTATAACATACTATGCTTATATGATATATAGTATATGATAATAATAATAATAATAATAATAATAATAATAATAATAATAGCAGAAGAAAAATAAATCATTTGAACCTATTTCTCCGTAAGGAAAACGGTTATATGCAAAAGATTTAGAAATGATTTCATTGTCAAATTACAGCTATTATTTAATGTTTAATGTTTGTGTGATGAATACAAATTTGAAAAAAAATCCTAAACACTGTTTAAAGAGAGACTTTAAAAAAAAGTTAAAGACTAAATTCCACATTTGTCCATATAAAAAATGGGCTTAAAATATTTAAAAAAAAAAAAATCAAATAAATAAACGGCACGAAATTGTGTCCTTATAAATTTCAAAAATAGTTTGTAAAACGTTTAAAAATATTTGTTTACACATGAAAATAAATATCCGTCTCGTTGGGGGCATTTTTTTCATTTTCACATAAAATATTGAAAAATATCCTCATTCTTGTTAAGAATAGTTTGCAAAGAATACTTAATCAGCAGAAAAAAGAGAAAAAAAAAATGATTTTCAGTTACAACTCAATGCCAGGCGTTGTACGCAAACTGTCGTTCCTAACAAAATCTCATACGATGTGAATTAGTTCTCTCTATTTTCTCGTCTCTTTAGTTAAAACAGACAAAACAAATAATCTGAAACAGTCCATGTACAGTAATTGAAACGCTTCGTCTAACAAATTATAACAGAAGAACGATTCATCTGATAACAAAACAAACGATGAGACAATTTTCTTTTCCTTTATCAGTTCGAAAACTTTAAGGAATTTTTCCATCTCAAGGAATTATGAAGAAATGGAAAAAACGACATTCAACTAATAAAACAGTGTCGTCTGTGTGGAGTTTGATATTTTCTAGAAAAGAAATATTGGCTCGTGTTTATTTATTATCTTTATTTTTAAATGAATTTTACAGCAATTATCGCTGGCAGATTGATTAAAGTATAAAAAACAAACATAGCAAAATAACTAATTACTTTGAAATGCACATGACTAGTCTGATTTAATGAAAATTTTATAAAGTACAAAGAAATGTAACAACGGGGATAATCTAGAATAAAATATATTTCCTGATCTCTAACAGCAATCAGCGTATAAGACGCACATAGAATGTAACAAGTTTGGGCTGATGCTAGACTTAGCTTTACCTTTTCAAATGACTTGAAATGAAACGATTACATCGAATCAATAGCTGCATCTACTGCAAGAAAAGTTGGGTCACTGTGCCGTGCCAAAAGGTTTTGCTCGACAGAGTCCATCTTGCACAATTATTAATCTACCATTAGTCATTTACATTGAATACTGTTGACATATCTGGTTCGGTGCTCCTGCTATTCACCTCGAAGTTTTTGGCAAAATCCAGTGAAGGATCTGTAGTATAATCGTTTCTGACTTGGCATCTCGCCTTCAGTCACTTTCTCACTGACGTGACGTGGCTTTCCTATGCCTTTTCTACAAATATTTTCATGGCTACTGCTATGATGAGCTTTTTTTTCCCTGGCGCCCAGTCTACGTGAGTTTAAGTATGCTACTAGATTGGCATCTAGGTCAAACCCTTTTAAATGTAACCGCCACTTCTACCCCAACAGTTTCTTTTTTCGTCCCTCCCACCCGTGGAACTCCTTCCGATTTTTTGCCTCCCTGAAACATTTAAATGCAATATCAACCCCCATCGTCTATCTTCTTGAACTCAGTTCAGCTTTTATCCTTTCCTCTATCTCCCGATACCCAGTTTTTTTTCCTCATCTTCACTCCCTTTAACCTCCTGCGTACCAGTAGCATTCCCACCATGCTTGGGGTGAAACTATTAAAAAGAAAAAAGAACTCGTATTAAGAATAAATAGAAATGCTTATCGGATCATTCATCTAAAATTATATAGCGTTTCATTAAAAAGAGAACACGCTGTATAATTTTAGATGAATAAACAGTTAAGTATTTTATTTATTTTTAAATATTTATTTCAGCATTAGATTGTTTCGTAATCCTAATTTAATCAATTCTAATCGTATACATTAAATTCTAGGGTCATCAGGGGACTAGAACATAAAACCGAAAGGTTTAGATATATTTATTTTTACACCTAAATCCAACCATTGGAAGACAGGATGTAGAGCGATTTTTAAAGAGTGCATTATATACCCGAAGTTAGAGCCTGTACCATGAATATACTCATAAACGAAATAGATTCACAGTATCTTCAAGTGGTTCCCTGTGTTTCGGGATTAATCTGGATAGTCCATCGGCATGACAGAGTTGTTAGATGGTAGGAACTCCATCTTGAAATTATAATTTAAAAGAATTGTTCCCCATCTCCGTAGTCTATATGCTGCATGCATAGACAGACCATTTTTAGAACCGAAAATGGTAAGGAATGGTTTTTGGTCCGTCTGCAATGTGAACTGTCTACCGTGAATGGATCGGTAAAATTTCGTTACTGCGAAAATAATCCCTAACGACTCTTTCTCAATTTGGTAGTAGTTCTTCCCTGCAGGAAGAAGTGTTCTTGACGCATGAGCAACTGGTTTGTGAGATCCATCTGGCATCTTGTGTAGAAGACACGCTCCTATACCAAACGAGCTGGTGTCGCTGGCAACTATAATGTCCAGGTTTGGGTTATAGTGGGTGAGAAACAAGTCCGACGTCAAAACTTCTTTTATTGTAATGAATGCTTTCTGGCATTAAGGTGTCTACTCTCAGTCCTTGTCTTTTTTCAGAAGTTCGTTAAGAGGAGCAAATAAGTTGTGCATATTAGGTATAAACACTTGGTAGTAGTTTGTCAATCCTAAAATATACTTTGTAATGAAGAGACGTTTTCAGGAGCTGGCATCTTCTTGATTGCGGTAGTCCGTTCTGGGTCTTCTGCCATCTTTGTCGATAATGTTCTCCAAATATTTAATCTTCTCCATAAAGAAGTCGCATTTGTATTCATTCAATTTGAACCTGTACTCCTGAATTCTTGAGAAGACTTTATGAACATGTTCCTTGTATTGTTCTACATTTTGGCTGTTTATTAATATGTCGTCTAAATATGCAACTGCGAAGTCAAGACCGCTCAGCATAATGTCCATTACTTGTTGGAAGATTGCCAGCGCGACCTTGATCCCCAAAGACAGAGGTTGGAACTTGTACAAACCACGATGGATGTTAATACAGAGCAACTTAGAACATTCTTCATCTACCTGTATTTGAAGATATGCGTCACTGAAGTCTATTTTTGAAAAGAATTTCCTCGATTTAGTTTCGCGAAAATTTCTTCCGGACTTTGTAAAGGATAGTGATAGTCTTTGAGTAAAGCATTAATCCCCGTCAAGTAATCGGCTCAGACCCTGATCTCCTTTGACTTCTTTTTCACATAGACGATCGGTGAAGCCCATTGACTCTACTCAATTTTCGATAAGACCCCGGTTCTTTCTAATCTGTCGGGTTCCTCATTTATTTGTGGTAAAGAGGCGAAAGGCACATTTCTTTTCTTCTTAAACTCTGGCTGGATGTTATCTTTTAACTCAAATTTTGCCGTCATCTTATTACACCGACCAAAGTCCCTAGGAAAAAACTTACAGAAAAGTTTCTTTTAAATCTTTTATTGAATTTTTTATCTCGTTGGTCAGGTTTTCGAGTTTTTGGCAAAATGAATTAATTGGCATGTCCCACACCTTAAATTTCTCCATCTAGTCGGTGCCAAAATATTTTCTGTATTCTTTAATACGTTACGTTTTTAGTTTTAATGTCCCTCAATGAAAATTTACATTAAGTTCTCCATTAAATTTGATTTTCTCCCCTGTCATTGACCTGGCCATTATATTAGATCTTAGCATGGTTGGTTTTCCCAACTTTTTCCAAGTGTGTAGATTAACCAACTGCAATTTGATATTTTTATCTAGGATTTGTAATTGCTCGTTTTCCCTAATGTTTAATCCATCTTGTTCATCCGATTTTGTGTTTTTTACGCAGCTATTCACCTTTTTTTTTACTAGCTCGGCAGTGTGAGCTCTTGTGCTCGATACGGCTACAAGTTAGGCACTTCTTATTCCGGAAAGGGCAATCCTTATACTAATGTAGTGACCCACAACCGGAACACGGATTAGGAAGCAAGTTGTCTTGTTTCTTTTTGGACTGGTTTGATTTAGAGGGAGAATTAGATTGTTTTTTCTTTTGGCGTAACTTTCTTATGTGTGATATGACAGATTCCTCGATGTTCTTTGAATCTTGGCTTACGCTTACGAATCTCTGACAGTCTTCCGCTATTTGTTGGAGAGTAAGGTTTGGCTCGTTTTCCAATTTGTTCAGAACTCTACGTCTAATTTCATCGTCTTTAGATGAAACGAGTCCCTGAAAAAATATCAGACACTTGAAATTATTCGAACTTAATTCTGATAGTTTAAAGTCGTCGCAATGTTTATTCACAACCGACGCGAATGTAGTGTAATCTCCACTATCCTTTCTGGTTAAATTCATACACTTCCATCTCTTATGAAAAAGTGAAGTTTTAGGACTAAAAAGTTCTGTAAGAAGTTTTAACCGTTTCGCTAAATGTCAGTTCGCTTGTTTTACGTGGTAAAATATAATTCACAAATTTGGTGTGCTTCATGGTGACTAGTTTCGAAGTAGTAGGCGAACCTTCTTAGAGTCTGCATAATTCGCGCAATCTGTGGCGTATAAATCCTAGTACCTTCTAAAATAGTAAGAGAAAGTTATATCCTCGTCCGAAGAATATGCAAAATTGTCTCTTGCGCCCCAGATTTTGTTTTGTGAGAACGCATTTTCGTTTTCACTAATTTGTCCCCTGTTTTTCAGTTCATGCAATTTTCTTTGCTCTTGTTGAATTTGAAGTAGAATTTCTTCAAGTTTTTCTTGTCTGATTTCCGTTTGTTTTTGTAATGCGAGACTTTCTTTTTCAGTTTGTTTTTGAATTTCAAGCCGTTCTTTTTCAGTTTGCTTTTGAAGTTTAAGCCGTTATTTTTTACGTTGTTCATTCTTTTTTGTTATTCCAGTTGGAATTTAAGAAAATCGATCATGGCGGATTTGAACTCATTCATTTTTTTTACTCTGTCTCTTTTAGGATTAAACCGAAATAGAATTTAATTTCTTACTCATTCAGGAAATCACGAGTGCTTTTTTGTCTTCCTCTGAGAGATATGAATTCTCAGAAAGTTCAGAGTAAGTTAGTTACACATTTTTCCGTTCGGTTTCATTTTCTGGATTGCCAAGTCCTGTTGAGTAGAACCAATATTGATAATTTCCACGTAGTCCTTTTGGAGTCCTCAAGGGTCCTTAAGGTCCTCGTTGTCAAGTTGTTGTGGCCTTGTTAGGGGCCAGAAATAAAGACACAAAGAGAGGAATTGATTTAAACAAATATATTAACAGAAACAGTAATATATACATATAAAAATGAGAGTATTACAGCAAGAATGTTCGGTCCGACTGCCAGAGCTGACTGCTGAAAACTTCCCTCTCCAAAAATGAATTACCTGCTCCTATTTATAGATGCGGGAGTCCATGCGTGCGTGGGTAAATTACCTTAACACTATCATAATAGTACAAATTAAGGAAGAGGAAAACGAATCTTTCTACTCCATGCAAGACAGCGCCAAGGCTCATTGCAAATCACAAGGAGCCATAAATATCATGGAAAACCTGAACGCTAAAGTAGGCAGGGAGAGAACAGAGGAGATAGCTGGCAAATTCGGACTAGGAACCCGAAGTAAATGTGGGGAAACATGGGTTCAATAGTGCATAGCCAATGACCAGGTAATAACCAACACGTGGTTCCAGGAACATCCGAGATGAATATGGACATGGAAGAACCCAGGAAGAGAAACTAAAAACCAAATTGACTACATAAGTACCAACAAAAGATTCAGGAATGCAATGGTTCACTTCAAAACCTATCCAAGTGCCGACTGTGGAAGTGATCATCGCCTTGTTATATGTAAACTATGTGTGAAACTACGAAAACTGAAAAAGCCTAACGCAGCATCCAAATTGCATACAACAAACTCCTGAGCGACCGAGAACTGAAGGTAAAATATATGGACATTGTGAAAAGAAGATACTAGGGACAAAATGGCAAACGAAACTCGAAATAGAACAAACTAAGAGAAGCTTTAGTGACATCAGCGACGATATCATCCCAAAAGTGAATGGACGAAGAAGAAAAAACGAATCGATGACTGATGAGATTCTCGATTTTATGCAAAGGAAACAGAAAACTCTGCCAAGATACGGAATCTAAAACTACACACGAAATAAGGATCAAATACAGGCAAGCTAAAAAAGAGTGGCTAAACGAAACATGGACAGAAATAGAGAAATTGAATATCACTAACAAAGGAGATATCTCATAAACAAATAAGGGAACTAACAGGACAGAGGACATACTCATCAACAGGCTGCATAAAATCCAAGGATGTAACGCTCATATTAAAGAAGGAAAATTTCTTCAGCGCTGGAATCAATATATTGGATAACTCTTCCACGATGAAAGAGAACAACCGTCAATACACAGAATTACCAACGGGCTTGAAATTCTATAAACCGAAATAGAAGCTTGACTGGCCAAATTGAACAGAAATAAGGTTGCAGGGCCAGAAGGAATTGTAACAGAGATTCTGACAGCCTTATATGATTTTAGCATAGACAAGATTACAGAAATAATAAATGAAATCTACAACAGTGGTGATATATCGGAAGATCTCAGCAGATCTATTTTCATAGCAATGCCTAAAGAAAACAGGCATAAATGAATGTGGACTCCACCAAACAATAAGCCTAATGAGCCACATAACAAAACTCATCATCTGAAATCTGATGAATAGAGCGTGCCACAGAATCAGGCCAAAGATAGGACAAGAACAGTGTGGGTTCGTTAAAGACATCGGAACAAGGAACGCGATATTTATGGTCAGAATGTTATCAGAAAGAGCAATACAAATGCAGAAGGACATTCACCTGGATTTTATAGACTACGCAATGTTGTTCGACAAAGTATGCCAGAAGGATCTGTTGGAACTGCTCAGCAACCTTGATATATTTAGGAAAGATATTAGAATAATCAAGAACTTATACTGGCAGCAAATGGCCTGCATGTGGATAGAGAATGAGTTCAGCAGATATAGAAAAAAATAGAAAAGGGCGTAGGGCAAGGATGTATCTTCTCACCAGACTTATTCAGCCTATACAGCGAGGCAATTCTGAGAGAACTGGAAATCCTACCAGGATTCATTCTTGACGGCCAGAATCTTAGCAACCTAAGATACGCAGACGACACAGTGCTGATAGCAGACACGGAAAGGAAACTAGAAAACCTCTTACAGAAAGTAGCGAAGGAGAGCAAAAAGAAGACAGAATGAATGGTCATCAGCAGGTGCGAAGGTTTGAATATCTGGGAAGTGTTCAGACAGAACTCGGCAAGTGCGACACTGAGATCCGAAGCCGTATGGGGATGGCCAAAGACGCATTCCAAAAGCTAAGCAGAGTATTACGAGACAGCAGGATTTCGTTGGTAATAAAGAAAAGGGTACTGAACAGCTACGTGATGTCTATCTTTATTTACGGCAGCGAATGTTAAATGGTCTCCTCAAGGATGAAGAAGAGACTCGAGGCAACGGAAGTATGGTTCTACAGAAGGATGCTAAGGATATCATGGACCGAGCTTGTGAGCAACGATGAAATTTTGGAGAAGATGCAAACAAAGAGGAAACTTATACATAACATCGGGAAGAGGCAGCTGAAGTTTATGGGACACGTAATAAGAAAGAAAGGTTTGAAAAATCTGATACTCACAGGGCGGATAGAGGGAAAGAAGGACAGGGGAAAACAATGCGTGGCATACTGAACGGGCTTAAGCAAGTGGACAAAGGAACGGAGCCTGGAAGAAATAACAAAAAGACAAAACCTGTTGTGAACTACAATAGACGGAGGAAGATATGGAGAGCGATGATCGTCTACGTCTGGAAAGGAAACGACACATAAAATAAAGAATAGACATTACAGAACTTAACACATCTCTGTGACAGAGATATTATTTTGTTTTCTAACAATTAAAAATCGTTTCTAAAATGATGGGTCGTATGACATTTATCACTTGTGACATATGTTACTGACCCTCTTACAAGCAGATAATTCCGTTAATGAACATAGAAAACGTTTTATTTTTTATTTTGATATCTCGCCCATTGACATGGCCCTTAGTAAGCGTTTCTGCCTGGCGCCAATATTTACTTTAAATAAATATGTGGAGTGAGCATATTTCGTTATAAAGTTATCGAGGCATTCGGAACAATTCATTGTGGGAAAGTCCATCTGGTTTGACTGATAGTAAAATGCATCGCGGTCGTCTTTAGTGATTGCGTCTATCACCAATAATGCCGTCAGTGTTGTTGTTTTTTTTTTATCCAAGAAGAACGATCCTATTTACGATCGAAAAGATTTTAGTCGCATTCCAATTGCAGGCAATATTTGGCTTGAAATATATTCTTCGATATTTTTCTACTTAATATTTTTTTATAATTGTCTGTATCTCTGATATGAGATATTATGATTATTTGCATTATTCGGACTGTTATCCTCATCTTCACTGCCATATTCACAACGTTTCGACCGTTGTACGCTCCAGCCTTCTTCAGATGATTGGAATTTCGAAACGAACCTTTTATTTCATCCATCGGGGTAGATTGTTCTAGTTTCACGTCCCACGCCTCTTCTCATTCAGAGATTGACCCAAAGAGTTGTGAGTTCAATACCAGGCCACAACAGTGGTGAACCAAAAACTTGGACAGTTGAGTTAAAGGGAGTCACCCGGAAGAAGCACTTGAAACTAGGAGAATCTACCCCGATGGACGAAATACAGGGTTCGGTTCGAAATTTCAATCACTTGAAGTAGGCCGGGGTGTACAACGGCCAGAAAGTTGTGAATAATGAAAATGAAGATAACAGTAAATAATGCTAGTAATTTTTTTTTATGTTTGAATTGTTTAAAGTTATTATTATTTAGATTAGGATTATTGTCCTAATCTTTGTCGTTATTATCACACCATTTATTATGTCGTTTGGGCTTTTCGGCTTCCATCAAGTACTTGCCGATCCGTGTAACATTCAGGGAAATTTCGAATTCGAACTGAAAATTTATTTAATCTAAGTAAATTGTTTTCGATTCACTGAGTACGTTGCGCATATATATCGTCTAGTTCTTATACTGTTCTATTGTTTTCCTTGAAAAAAGGAGAAATGACAACAAAGCCTTAACAGCAAAAATAAGAAAAAAAAGAGAAGCTTTAGTGAGTGCATTCAAGCTTAACAAGCAGCAGGACAATAGCCTCGAGTAAATTAAGGCATTGGTGCTTGAATTTCGGGAATATAGTCATTATGAGTTCAAACTCTAGGACCGGTAGTAGAGACTCAGTGGAAAGAGGATGCGCAATAACTGAGCAGCACTAAACCAGATACAAGAGACATCTCTAAAGTCATGGTCATCGGAAAGAGAACAATATACCCTCGGTGATTAAGTGTTCCGTTCAAGATTTCCTGAAAGTTACTCAGATCAACAAACACCTGATGTAATGGCCGAGGCGTTGTAATAATAACGACAAAAATGAGGACAAAATTTTGAGTGTAAATAATTAATGAACTTTATATATTCAAACATTTTTGCAAGGCTTTCCAGAAAAACAAGAAAAAATATCATACTTGATAGCTGTTTATTCGTATTTGAATTTATATTTGAATCATGACTGCAACATAATCGTTTCAAACTTTATTAACCGTTTGCCTTTTATTTAGATACCATTTTATTTTATTTCAGATACCACTTTCTTATGACAACAAATATCACTTCGTAATTGTTTACTGAAAGTATCGCATAAGTTTTTAGGAATTTCGCATATGAATCCTTAAAGAAGAACAAAAATTGTTAACACGCACACAAACACACACACATACACACACACACACAAACACACACACACACATACATACATACATACACACAGACAAACGGGCCATCACGTATTTACTTTTTATTTACATAAATGCAAGAACAATTATACATCCAGTTCATGTTAAGTTACTAGGTACACGTCAAACTTCTTCGCAATAAAGTTAGTTCAAAATGAAAATTCTTTAAGTTTGCATCGTGTTTGCGTTTTCGACTCTACGTTGAATAACCATGGTTTCATTAAATTTTGTTAGTAAAAAACTTATGGCAAGTAAGTCAAATATAAAAAATCTCAACTGTGTTTTAAAAGTCAAAGCTGATAACTCTGCTAGTACAGTACCCGTCAAAACAGATTAGATTATTTCCGTATGAATCGCTGCCTTGGTTATAAGAACAAAGTAAATTACAATGCAGATTACATCTACAGGGTGCGATGGATAAATTGTTGTTTAAATAACTCAAAAATGAAAAATAACACTGATATCTCATTTTAACAGATGTTGGTGAATGCTGCCATAACCCTTGCCTTCATTTCATCTTTAGTGTTACAAGAAGTTGGGTTGGTTTCTCGCTCAACTACGCTCCACAGATAATAATATTCAAGGGGATTGCAGTCTGGCGAGTTAGGTGGCCAGATGTAAGGGGTGATGTGGTCGCAGAAAGCCATGACTGAGTTCTCCTGCTAGTGTAGCACAGTGCGAGTCTTGTTGCTAAAAATAAGGTCTTTCAGCAGCCACCCTCTTGACCTCCTCAAGGCGCTTGATGTAGGATTTCTCTGGGAAGATGTTTGAAGGCACAACATCGCCATCACCAATGATCACTCCAAACACCATGATGTTGACTGGATATTTGGTTTTCATCTCTCTCTGTACATCTTTTGGAGACACAGTAAATCAACGGTTGTTTTGTGTGTTCGCCATCTTACCCTGTCAGAAATTTTTCTCGTCTTAAAAAAATCAAAGCATGTTCGGTTGGAGGGGATGCTTGAATTTTCACAAAAACTTCTTAAATGGGTCTTTTCTTTTGTCCTTCACGGCTTGGGATAAAAATTGGCCCTTTCTCATCTTGTATGAGAAATACCGAATGTCTTCATGGACTAGTTGGCTGAGAAGAAACTCGGTCACTTCCGTGTTCCTGGCTATGGACCTGATTGACTTGAGGGGATCTTTGTCAATCATAGCCTGGATTTCACTGATAAATTCGGGAGTTCTTATCAGAACGATCACAGTGTGTTTTCCGAGCTGCCGTACCATTCTCTTCACCATTAGCCTCATCCAACCCTTTCCGAATCCTCTGCACTGTCCTAAGACTGACACCCTAGAACTCTGAAATGTTCGTATTGCATCTTCCGGTGCGAATGCCAAGCAGTACAGCATGCCATTTCCAAATTTCTGGCGGAGTAAATTGCGTCATAGTGCTCTTTTTCTCACAGACGGTTCCCAGCTGACCCTAATACACTGTGCGGCCGATAAAATAAGAAAAAAAAAAATAGGCAACGCGCATGCGCGAAATTAATAATATAAAATGGCGACAATTTACCTATCGCAACCTGTACAACATTAATTCCCAAAATCCTAACAATATGAGTGAGGAAAAGTATAAATCATTCTTTTATTTGATATTTAATACACTTTTACGTAACACTATAAATGTCCATTGCAGTGATTTACAGAATTTGTTTATGAAATGAAGAATTTATCAGATTAAAGGAACTCTCAGATATAAGTAACACGTCTCACTTATTAACTCTTTAAAATCAAGGTTTTACTGCATATCAAACTAACAGTTGCTAAGGTTTGTCCATTTTGTAATTTATTTACTTCCACCCCATTTATTTATATATATATATATATATATATATATATATATATATATATATATATATATATATATATATATATATATATTTTAAAGAAAAACAGGCCACTTTAAGATAACATTATAATAATTTATGTCACCAGAGTCATTTAAAGGGCCTGTTTTTCTTTAAAATATTAGCTCTGGATTTACATTGAGCTCTCAGGATCTCATCCTCCTGGGATTACTCATACGGATTACCAACTTCTTCATAACTTAAATATATATATATATATATATATATATATATATATGTGAACATTGAAGTCAACACTCAGAGGGCGAAAGGTTGTTTCATGCTAGACGCAATCGTCAGGTCGCCTAACAATTGCGTCTAGCATGAAACAACCTTTCGCCTCTGAGTGTTGACTTCAATGTTCATTTTTATATTTACACATGCTCTGTCTCTGATATTGAGCATTTTATCCCATAAATACAGCACACTTGAAAGCTATATTTCTCCATATATATATATATATATATATATATATATATGTATATATATATATATATATATTTTAGTTATACTAAGGAACTTTGGATTATTTACCTAACCCGTTCCTTCCTATTTTCTATATATTTTCACATATTATATATATATATACACCCAGTCTTATGTAAATGGATGAAGAAAACGAATCTCATACTTACATTTGTGAATCATGTTACACCGTGGCATTAGTGCGTATCGCGTCGTCGTTATGAAGAGGAAAGTCTTTTTTTTTTTTTTTGGGGGGTTCAAGAATTTGGCTCGGAAATAAACGTCCTCGTAATTAACTCTGGTTTATCGGTTTTATTATGCTGCCAAGAACACTATTTATTAAAATAAACAAATCTTCATCCTTTCAATGACACAACAGGTGGAGGCAAAATAAAAAAAATATAAAATAATGTTACCGATCTGAGTCTTGTTAAGGCACTTCAGTCTCTGTTACGATTAAAGTCTCTATAATTATCAATATATTTTCTTCTCACAGCCGTGTGAATAAGTACAGATTCAATTTCCCGCACAGCTGTGATAGACATCAGAGTTCTTGTCAGTTTTTGCGCTTCAAAATAACATTAGAACCGCTGAATATTTTCTAAGAACTTAGCTTTGAAGCTTGTTGAACTAAAAACAATCTTTGTACTAAAGTGAGACAGTAGCGTTATGCCCTCTTCAGCTTCCAAAGAGAGTTATCGCTATGTTAGTTCCTCAACATGTGTTTACTTAAGAATAGCCTTATAATAAATTTGAGATATTTAACGCATTATTTAAAGATGAGAAAATCCTTTCCACATTGTTATCATTATATACGTATTCTAAGGCATTGCTAGTGAGTATGGCTCTCACCGGGATTCTTGTCCTTTGCTTCAGGTACAATTACGCACTGCTCGTTACAGGAATTGAACTGACAATCATTATATTACCAGCGCTTCTTAAACTATGCGCCAAGACCTCATTTGGATAACATGAATTGGCAATTAGCAAAAAATGAACAATTGGGATATGACAAGGTTAAAGCTTTTTTTAGTTGGCCATATAAAACAATTTTCTGTGTTGAATAAAACATTAAACTATTTGTTTTTATTTTAATGAAAATTGTTCAATTTTAAAAATGGGTTTCTTTTATTGTCGAAGCGTCCCAAACTGTCCCATGAGGCCTAATTGGGCAACAATTATTCTTTCAAACAGCTTTCTTGTTTAATAATATCGACGAGATCTGTTTATCTAATTTTTTTTATTAAGTTTTTCAAATTTCCGAATTAGTTGCTTTATAGTGATTTTTTAAGCGTAGCTTAGATGTGGCACAAGGCCGAAAGTATGGGACACCCAGTGAGGATCGAACTCACTACTCAAACGTAATTGTTCTAGCGAGACCAGCTTGCTAACCACCTTGAGGTGCCCAATTAGTTGCTTTATATAATCTTTTAAAGGAATGTAAAATTGAAAATAAAGTGCATTAATTGCTTAGAGGGTGTGCGGGTGGTGTAATGAATATCGACTCGGAATGAGAAAATGAGGACCGGAGTTCGAGGTCGTTAGATTCAGTTACGCGCAAATACCTTTGAAAAAGGAATGAATCCATTGAATTGAATGTCTGAACACGGTCTCTCTCTCTCTATATATATATATATATATATATATATATATATATATATATATATATTCTAGGCAAAGAATGGATTTTTTTATTAATCCGTCATTTTAATAATATTTTTAGTGTATAATCGTAGTTTTGTAGACGCTCCGTTTATTTATTTTTGCCTACCGGCCTGAATGTTTATTAATGCTTCTTTAATAAAATTTCTTGAAAATTTAGGGCCGTAGACGAAAATAAATATAATGTTTAATAAATAAACACAGTATCTACTCAAATATGAGTACTCACTAAAAATAAAATTTAAATTAATATATATATATATATATATATATATATATATATAGATAGATAGATAGATAGATAGATATAGATATATATATATGTATAGAGAGAGAGAGACAGAGAGACAGAGACAGAGAGAAGTAAGAATCTGTAGGTAAATAATCCAAGTGAATCCTAATAATATAAAATATTAAACGCGATCCTCAACGAAAGATCAATGCATTTATTATAACAGACCATATATAAATAAATAAATTACATATAAAAGAAATTCAAAAATACCCCAAATGTATAGCTATTTCACCCCACAAGAACAACTTTGCAGGATTTGTCAACACCAAGTGAACATTCAGGTCAACACCCAGCGGCGAAAGTCAGTTTTAGTCTTAAACGCAACCTTCAGGCCATGTATATTTTTTTTTAGCTCGATTATTTATATATGCTGGTCAGTGGTGCATTATGGGTAGGTCAATTGTATTGTCCTAACAGTTATTGGGTAGGCTATAACGGTTATATTTCAAATTATTCGGCGGCTATTGTAATTATGAATGCCCACTTTAATATTTACATACGCTCTGTTACTGATACTGAGCAGCCTAAACCATAAATATAGTATACTTTAAAACTATATGTTTTATATATATATATATATATATATATATATATATAATTAATATGAGTAAAATTGGTTATTTAGCTAATTGATGTTACCTTAAGCATTCCGACTCCAGTGTTTCGTAGACCGGTATGTTTGTCTACACTTCAGAGGGCATCAACAATTTACTGCTTATATTTTTTTTCGTTTTTTCTCTTAAAAACTCAGCTTTGCATGTTTTACTTTTTAATATGATCTTCTGATTTGGTTTGAATATTGTATTGAAACTAACTGAAAAACTCTTACATGCACATTGTCTTTATCTATAAAAGCTTTATGTTCCATAGTGAGCACTCTTTCCCTATAAATATAGCAAGTTAAAAAATATATCATCTCGACTGTTAATTTAACTTCTTAAAAGTGTGTGTGTTTGTCAATCCGTATATTTGTTTGTTGAAACACTTGTAAATTCAAAGATTATTCTAAAACCTTTGATGTACGATATACCTTCTCGTTCGCACACAGCAGTTTCGTTTTCACAAATTCGTTAGTCAGCTTCATCATTGTTTCTGTCTGCCACACTTGCCTTAATATGTCATGTAAGTGTTAAATTCTCCAGGCCTTCTTTCCTCAATATGTGTCTTAGAAATTCCAATTGCTTCTTTTTATTTAAGTCAATGTTTCCTTAAGGTTCCTATTTTTTTTATTAAAATTGAATTTGTTCTCATCTAATGTCTATGGTATTTTTTAACAATCTTTGTTTGGAAACGATCGCGGCTTCTCGTCATCTTTGTCGCGACGTGTCGCTTCTGAATCTGTGACGGAAATGTTCAATAGACACTGCCATATAAGAAGATATTCATTAGGGAACAGTGGTATAGACTGTTCTACCGAGGCTGTGACTGTTAGCAGCGCCTGTCGAACTCTCTGACTTGGGCAGAGAGGAATCCGGACGAGCTTGTGACGAAGGGCAGAGTTTCGTCTGGGGAGGTAGACAGTCCCAAATCCGTTTATGCGAGTTCTACGGGGATTTTTTGGCCGAACCTACGGGCTCGGATGACCCACGTTAAACTCGGCCTTGTGCCACATGTACCCTCGTGGCGGGGTAGGGGGGGATAAGAAGATATTCATTAAAATTAGTTCGTCCCTTTTCGTTACTAACCGTATTTCCTTTCTCTTAAAACTTGCTTTAGTTTTCTCAAAAACATTCGATTTATGGAAGAAAAAAATGTCAGAAATTGCCAAATTCCTTAAATTCTCACACAGCGAATCCAAAATGCCGACGCACATAAGCACACACATACATTTATTGACAAATCAACATATACTGACACGTTTATATAAACACATACATGTGTATGGGTACATAAATTTCTCGACATGCAGTGGTACATCAATAAATCTTTGTAAAAAAAATTATAAAAAATTATTATAGAAATATTTAATTTGATCATAATCTGAAATATTAACCACATAAATAAACAATGCTGTATTCATAATTTCAGATAAGTTTCAACTAATAATAACTACATATCGGGCCATGTAATTGCTTATTCACACCCATATATTACACCCAGACTGAAGCCACCTTCATTATTATGTGTGGGGTGCAGTGGAGCGAGAGAGAGACCAACAAAACTCCTTGTAACAACAAAGATGAAATGAAGGCAAGGATTATGGCAGCATACACCAACTTAAGCAAGGAGAAGGAGAGTTACAGAAGATTCCGAAGTCGTCTGGAGTGCGTGGTTGAAGCCAACAGCAATTTTATTGAATAAATTTACTCTTTATTATCGCAAGATATTTTTGTGTAATTTTGGTAAATATGTCTGTTAAAATGAAATGTCAGTGTTATTTTCATTATTGCACAATTTAGACGACAATTTATCCATCGCAGACTCTTTGTGGGTGTGGGTATATATATATATAGAGAGAGAGGGAAATATAGAGAGTGGGGGAAAGAAAGTGAGAGAGAGACATAGAAATAGAGAGAAACAGAGAGAGAGAGAAAAACACAGAGAGAGAGAGAGAGAGGTTTTAATCGGTATCACGGAAGGAAAGCCGCTAAAAGCGTTACAGGATGTATAAGAATTAGAAACAGAAACATTACAAATGAACGAGAACAAAAGATAAGTAATCAAGAGGACAGTAGGTAGCGATTGTCGTTTCATTCAAATTTTTTGAAGATTAATGTTGGCTGGAAAAGCATGTTTACTTTTGATCTTGTACTGGACCGCTTGAGCAAAACTGCACTTTGCATTTTCTAGAACTCTCTTACAGTTCTAAATGCAGCAAGTGTCCTTCGACACCGCTACACCCAGTAAAAGATATTGTCGTAGTGATTACGGTGAGCTATGGCTGCAGCACATTCGAGGAGTAAACCACGGTTGGCTGTCAGGAACAATTCTGATACGAAGGCAACTGTTTTGGACGCAGGCTGTAGCGTTTAGGAGAGATAACAAAGACAGCAATTTTTAAGAGCTACAAAGAACAGGTAATTGTGGATAGCCATGATTGACAATGTTCAGAAGAGCTACGGTACATAGAAAAAAAGAACAAGTTCGAGGATAAAGTTTACATGGTAATAGTTTACTTACCTATAGAGCAAAATTTGGACCACTTTTGTACACCGATACATTTTTGTGTTTTTCCCTGCTTAGATACATTTTTCTGCTTTTGCGTACCCTGGTACATTTTTGTGCTTTTCCATGATTTGATAGATTTTTGTTTACCGTGCCCTCATACATTTTCTGCTTTTCCTTGCGCTGATAAATTTTTGTGTCTTTTTTCGTACTCTGATACATTTTCGTTTATATAAAAGTACATCATGTCATTTCTGACGTCAATCAACCCTAACCGCTGAAATTTTATTTAGTTTGCTTCTTTAAGTGCAATTACCGACTGGCGATGAGGTCTCATCTTCCAGGAGTTCTGGATGATCTCCAATCAAATTCTGAATAGAGGCAAAGCGTCATGGCCTATTAATTGAAATGACCCTTATGTATGTAATATGAAGCTCTCGCCTCGAGTTTTGTCTAGAACTCAACGTTAGGCTATTACCTTCGCGATTTCCCCAATCTACTGGGCACAATCTCTGTAATATTTTTTATTACAGCCCGGGAAGTCTCAAGACTTATAAAATATCTTGATACTAAGAAGGCCACCGGTCCGGGCAAAGTTTCAGCGATTGTTCTTAAGGATATTAACCCGGAGTTATACCTGATTTTAGGGAAATTATTTAACCGCTGTTTGACAGAGAAATCAACTGCATGCCTGGTTTTCAAGAATGAAGGTGAGCGTTCATCCGATTCACAGTATAGATCCAACAGTCTTCTCAGTGTCATTGGCAAAGTCATATAAGCTGTAATCAACGATAAGGTTGTTGATCCCCTCAATAGGAACAACCTCTTGAACGACAAACAGTATCTATTTCGATCGGTCTGGTCCACTGCTGATATCTCAAATACATCTCAATGACGCATTCGATATTTCAAAGATCTTTGACAATGTGTGCCAAGGTTACGACACAGGTTCTCTATGGAATCACTGGAAAAGTCTTAATTATAAAATCCTTCCTAACTAAAGGTAGTTGGTAACGACCTGTCCAAACGATCAAGGCAGGCGCCCCCTAATGTTCGCTTCTCGGTCCAAATAACTTCCTTCTTTATATAAGTGATCTTTTAATGACTATACTCCGATTATTTGTGAATATCTATGCTTATCATACAACACTTACCAAACCTAGATGACCAGTAGCTGATCTCTCTTCTGATCGAGTTGTAACAGCTTAGTTGGCTGTTCACATTTAATGCCTCGTAAAGCAAACTAGTAAAATTCCACCACCACCAATCGGAGCCAGAACTTTTCACCAATCGCGATGAATGGATGTTCCTTCAGGGAGACACCCCATCCCTTGAGCACCTATTAGAACTTAAACTCAGACCCAGAACTCAAGATGAACAACGTACATAGGTGCCATCGCTAAAGAAGCAAGGAAAATGTCCAATTACTGCTTCAGTAAGTACCTGACTCCTCCTGATATCCTGTACCTTTATAAGAGCCAGACTATGCCGAAAATGAAGTACTACTGCCATATATTGGCTGAAGCTGTCCAGGCTTTACTTTCCACACTCGCTAGATGTGTGGTGATGAATTATAGCTATTTTCGTGGAAAGTCTTTAGCTGAACTACACTGCTTAGTTCCACCAGTCTTAACCTTCACGGCCCATCACAACTCGCCATGTCACCCCCATTGTAGTGAACCCCCCCTTATTCCCCTTCGTATTCCTTTGGTGAGATGCACGAATCATTGCCTTGTGGAACCGACTCTCAGGAGGATATTTCCCCGATCACTACAATCTTCACCTGTTCAAGGCTAGGGTTAACCGTTATCTTCCTCTCCTATCTGCATAAGCTGTGCCTCTTTTTAATCATCTACCTTAGGTGGCCTTCAGGCCTTGTATAGGATTAACATCATTGTAAAGAAAAATTACTACAACTTACTAGGTAGGTTAAGTATAGTTTCCCTTTGTCACGCTTGTTTTCAATCTGTCCCGTGAGTATCAGATTTTCCAAGCCCTCTTTCCTCATATTGTGCCCTTAGAAATTTCAACTGTTCCATCCTGATACTATGTATAAGCGTCCTTTTTGTTTCCATTTTCCTTAGAACTTTGCCATTGTTCACATGTTCGATCCATGGTATTTTCAGTATCCTTCTGTTGATTTCTTCTAAAGATTTCTGTTGCTTCAAGTCTCTTCTTCATCTTTGAGGAGATTGTCCAGCATTCACTGCCATATATGAGAACTGATATTACGTAACAGTTCAGTACTCTTTTCTTTGTTTCTAATAATTATTTTCTGTTTCTTTGCTTAGCTTTTGGAAAGCATCTTTCCATTTCCCAATTCTTCTTCGGATCTCAGTGTCATACTTTCCGCCCTCTCTTGAAACACTTCCCAGATATTTACATATTTGAATTTGTTCGATTTTGATATCTCTAATTTGTAATTTGCATGTTGGACTATCCCTTTTACTAACAACCTTTTGTTCTGTCTTCTTGCAGTTGATGTTTAGACTTTTTTTCTCGCTTCCATTCGCTACCTTCTGTATGAATTCATGTAGTTTCCTTAGTGTTTGCTATCAACACTGTGTCACCGCCATATCTTAGGTTGCTATTATTGTAGACGCCAATGGAGAATCCTGGTAGAACTTGTAATTCTCTCAGAATTGCCTCACTGTATAGGTTGAATAAATCCAGTGAAAAGACACACCCTTGTCTTACTCTCCTTTCTATTTTTGTATATTTATTTTTGGTTCGTGAGCGGGTGGTTTTCTGCCATTATATGTTCTGGATTATTCTAATATCCTTCCAAAAGGTTACCAAGTAGTTCTTTGGGGAGAACATTATCAGACACTTTTGCATAATCTTTCTGGTATCATTCTGAATATAAATATCTTAGACTACATTAACCTTTAATGCTGTCGTTTAAATCCTTAACTTATTGATAATGATAAGTTTCGAAACCTTATCTTATGTAATTCTATCACTCTAACCACTCAACCATGTGCCAATTACCGCAATCTTTTTTTAATAGAATAATATATCGAACTTTAAAATTGTCCTGTTGCTATTTACTATTGTTACATTTTCAAACAAGTAATCGAATTATGCATTTTTTTAAAAATTGGGTTCAACCCAAACAAGGCAGTAAAGCCACTAAGACACAAAGGGTTATTCGGTGCGAAAGAGTTAGAAAAAGAAATATTGCTAAGGAGCGAGAATAAAAGAAGACTATTCAGGATAACTTGACAGCGATTGACATTGGCTGAAAAATCATGGAGCCAAAAGGGAATTCTAGAAGCAGGAAGTTCGAGAAAAAAAACTGCATAAAACTTTTAATGCGTTCCATCTAGCCAACACCACTTTAAACTGATGAGACGTCATCGTCAGTCTAGTACTGCACTTAAATTAAAAAAAAATAAAAAGAACATTAAAAATCTAGGCACACCATAGCGAAGAGCTTATCCGAATAATTACCATGAAAGTATTTACAGAAAAGAAACAGGAAGACAACTTTAGGGCGGTGAGAAAACTGACTGAATCTGAGGGCATCAGATCAGAATCGATTGCTAATTCGTCTTTGGATTTTATCAAGTAACTTAAGGCAAATAGCAAGAGAATAGGATTATATGCAGCAGCAATATTTCGAACAAGGACGAATGGTAAACTTATAGATATGTAAAATAGATTCTGGAAAGAAAAATTGTCTATCACAATAAAGTGAACTAAATTTCATAGCAGCTGACCTAGCAATGAATTCAATATAGTCTTTCACTTCATGTCAGCGAAGAACTTTAGCCCAAGAAGGCACAACGTCACTTTCCTGGAGGTTAGCATCAGCCATACCGATGGAAGACAGAAAGGTATATCTCAGATGATTAATAGCGAGCAGTTTAGTTTTAGAGGCGTTAAAATTAAAAATCTATCCTTTGCCACAGTTAACAACAGACTGAAGGTCATTTTGGACATCGGCTGCCAGTTTGATTTTATCAAACTAATCAGATTTAATATCGAGACAGAAGGAAATGGTCGTGTCATTAACGGAGATACCAAATTGAGAGCTGCTGCCATCAGGAATGTCATTAATGAAAATTAAAAACAAAGCAGGACCAAGGATAAACCCCTGGGGTGGGGACACCTGAATTAGTACGAAAGGATCTAGACGACTGTCCGTTCAGGATTTGAAAAGGAAAGACTGGACCAGTTAAAAATTTGTCCGGAGACACCGTAACTTTTCAGCTTGTGGAGAAGACCGGTATGTCAAACTCTGTCGAAAGCTTTCGTGATGTCCAAAGCTACAGCCCGGGCTTCACTATTCTTATCTAGAGCTTGACAGGCTCTTTCTGTAATTATCATCAGTACATCAGCGGTTGAATTGGAGAAACGAAAGCCATATTGCTTGTATATAAAAAGGCCGTGCGGTGTGAGATGCTTAACCAATTCAGCATTGATTAGGACCTCTAGGACTTTCCCAAAAAGATGTAGAAGGCTAATAGGCCAATAGTTGGAAGGATTAGACAGTTCAGCAGAGTTCTTAAAAACTGGAACAACAAATGAGGATTTCAGCAGGCAGAAAAGCGAGAGACAGCGAAACATTTATTACACACTTTAGAGAAAAACAGAAGTCAGTCCGGGAGCACACTTTTTCTTATAAATATGACAGGGATACTATCAGGGTCGCATTCTTTGTGGGTATCCAGGTTAGAGACGATAGCAGAAACCATAGGAGGGGGTATATAGATATCACTCAACAGAAACTCAGATGTGTCAAGAGTAGAGTTTAAGGAGAATTTACGGATGAAACATTCAGCTTTTATCAGTAGAAAATGTTAACACATCAAATTGATTGAAGAGCCGAGGAATACAGTCCTTACACTTATTTAATACACTATTACACAGCCGCCAGTAATCATTAGAGCTAATGTTGTTAGATGCAATGCGGTGCCTCATTCTCTCAGCAGACAGAGACTTAGCTTCTTCGAGGACTCATCTATATTTATTACAAACAGCAATCAAGAAGCGTCTGCTGTCATGCTAATATAGCCGAAAATAGTGGTTCCTGTGGGCTATAGCGGCAGAGCATGCTGGTGTGGACCATGAAGAAAACTGAGGTTTCACCTGGTATTTCTCAGAAGCAATATGTTATCTTGATTTCTTAAAATTGTTACAGGTCCTATCTCCGTAACTGGGTCTTGGTGGTTTTTTCTACCAGTTTCTTGCAGTTTCCTTACCTTAAAAGTAGCAGATTTTCCAGTGTAGATATTGTCACACACTGTCATGTCGGGGTTTATATTCAGTGGGTGCATTTACCGTGCAATCAGATACAAGATGGTCATTTTTCTGGATATTTATCATAGAATCTGCATTTTGGGCTAACTATTTTTCAGTGTGTGTGCTTGAATATTTCTAGTGCAGCAAGAATAAAACCTACGGTTTCAGCTTTTAACCCTTCACTATTTAATCACTGATGGGTACGGGGTTTGTCTACATCAGTTTGTTTGGTACGGATAGAGTATTGACCATGAAGCGGTTTATCTTACCATCGTTTCTTCACATGCTTGGTTGCATTTGCTTTAAGTATTTTACAGCTGCAGTCAGTGTAGTTCTAGCATTTCTTCACATATTTGAAGCTCATTATTATTATCTATCTATATTTCTGAGATGAGGTATTATGCACATAATTTACATTATTCGGACTATTGTTCTCATATTTGTCGCCATATTTATTACAACGTTTCGACCACTGGTAAAAATGAATGTACGCTCCGGCCTTCTTCAAGCGACTGGAATGTCGAACTGAACCTTTTATTTCGCTTTAATGGTGTTCTTTGTCTATGAACAAGGAACACCATTAGAAAATTCGTAAACTTAAGGAATCAGCACATATGCTAGGCCACAAAAATCTCCTGAGCCGACCAAGCATAGAAATAGATACAATATAGGAACCAGTAATAAGGAGTGCTAGAAAAAAAAGCAATAATAAAAACAAAAGTTGCAATAAAAAAAGCATGCAATGATAACAGCAAAAAATTGCAATATGATCACTGGTTAAAATGGTTGCTGAAGACGTTATAATACCCAGAAATTCCTACACAGATGTCCTCAAGGACACATGGCACAGCGTACAACGGCCGAAACTTTGTAATAAATATGGCGACAAAGATGCGAACAATAGTCCGAATAATGTAAATAATGCTCATTATTATTATTTTGATTTCTGGCGTTTACACATTTCTTTCCGGGTCCCGCCCAGGGACCTAAGGTTAGAAATGGCGTCATGAAACTTTCCACTGACAAAAAAAAAATATATATATATATATATATAGATAAAGCCCTTCGTAAAGTGTGGGCTATATTTGTCAGAACAATTTTTTGTATCTCTTTGAGGCAGGAATCCCTTCAATTAGTCTACTGGAATCTTTTCCAACCAATCCTAAGGCTCCAACTCTATTAGTTTGTCTTTTATTTTGCTTTCGTTGATCGTTTGAAATTTTCCGAATGCAGTCTAAGCAATCAGCATTGACCGGAAATAACGAATCGACTTCCTTTGAGATTGCAACCGTCTGACAGCATATCTGAGTGGGATGACAGGAAAACTATTTACAAATTAGTAAAAACGACCAACGACATGTTAAATAAATATTTCCATTTCTGTAAATTTCATAGACATCATTTTAAGCAAGAATTTTCTCTAATCTCGCTTCTGTCTTATGATACATTAAGCAATTATGCCACATCGGCATTTTGTTTTTTAGTTCTTCTCAAAAATAGTATCTCCTGCCATTTTTCATTAAGGAGATTCTTCTTCTTCTTCTTCGTCTTTCTTTCTTTCTTTCTTTCTTTCTTTCTTTCTTTCTTTCTTTTCCTCATATTACTCTTGCCTCAACAAACTGCATTTACTTTGACTCCCCCATAGCCTTATACTTTCCGTTCCTTTGTCATTATAATTCAAGCAA
>CAHIKZ030002343.1:47500-55000 GCA_903632075.3 Acanthosepion pharaonis
TAGGACATCGAGGCAAAATGGCGTCATCCAATCAATAATGATTTTTAATTTGAAGAGTAGGACATCGAGGCAAAATGGCGTCATCCAATCAATAATGATTTTTAATTTGAAGAGTAGGACATCGAGGCAAAATGGCGTCATCCAATCAATAATGATTTTTAATTTGAAGAGTAGGACATCGAGGCAAAATGGCGTCATCCAATCAATAATGATTTTTAATTTGAAGAGTAGGACATCGAGGCAAAATGGCGTCATCCAATCAATAATGATTTTTAATTTGAAGAGTAGGACATCGAGGCAAAATGGCGTCATCCAATCAAAATGATTTTTAATTTGAAGAGTAGGACATCGAGGCAAAATGGCGTCATCCAATCAATAATGATTTTAATTTGAAGAGTAGGACATCGAGGCAAATGGCGTCATCCAATCAATAATGATTTTTTAATTTGAAGAGTAGGACATCGAGGCAAAATGGCGTCATCCAATCAATAATGATTTTTAATTTGAAGAGTAGGACATCGAGGCAAAATGGCGTCATCCCATGAAACTAAAAACCATCTGTGTATTCACATGTTTATAATATAATATTTGGAATTTTGTAGAATTTAATGGAATCGCCCAGGTTTCTTTTCTTGTTTAAAAAGAACAGATACTACGCCTTGATCGCAGTCTGAAGTCCACTTTCGAGAGTAATAGATTCAGCGTAGCTTAGAATGTCATATAAAGTAGCAAGTATAGAGCACCCAGTTAGAATCAAACTCACTACTCATTCGTAATTGATCTAGCGAAACAAGAAACTTGTTAACCATTACACCATGTCGAAGTGACCCTTTAGTCGAAGTCACTTCTCTATTTACCAAACTTCTCACAAGGCCAGTTTTTAACGTGGGACTTTCTGAGTCCGTGAGCTCGGGCAAAAAATTGGGCGTAGACCTCGTAAACACGTGGCCGGGTTGGTCTACCTACCATAGCCTCGTCTGGGTTCCTCTCCGCTTGGAGGCAGAGAGTTCGACCAGAGAAGAAGAGGAAAAGAAAGCCTCTTCCTCAAAGTCACTTCAATAGATTATGTGTACTTATTTGAACACATAATTAGTGACGTGGCCACATGTTTAGTGGCGTATAATGTCTTCATTTTTAGAGATAAAAGCGGTAAGCGTTGGATGACGTAATCTATGAATCTCTTTCATTAAAAGTCTGACTCTGTGAAATTTAAGATTCTCTTAAATTTTATTATAAGAAATTAATGAGAACGTAAAACCTACAAAAATTACCTCCCAAAATTTTATCAGAACCGTATCAATAAAATGCTTTGAATATTTGCCGAATGAATGAAATATGGTTATAATGCCGACTTCTGGGATTAAGGATTTTATAGAAATATTAAGCAGACGAATTGTACAAGTAACAGAAACTCTGGTAAATGTAAGATATCATTGTATACCTCGAACATTTCCACGTGTTTTAATGGTTAACAAGCTTGTCTCTCAGTTCGATTACTTACGACTGAGTAGTGAGTTCGATCCTCCCCGACTGCTCCCTAACTTTAGCCGGGTTCCACATCGAAGCTGCGCTTAATAAATCATCAGATATATTGGTTAACTGTTATCAATACATATAATTCTATATCTAGATTCTCTATGTCTTTGAGAGGTTATAAAGGAAACATTATAGGTAAGTAATTATGCCAAAAGACGTCTGGTAGATTAATAGTTTTTCTTTCAATTCCATGTCCTTTCGGGGTGATTATGAATCTCCACAGCTTTTTAGCTCTTAGTAAGCTTTGTCTTTTCGTTATCAATCCTAATCCCTGTCGTCCATTTACACAAGCTCTTTTGATCGGTTCTTCGATGCTTTCCTCCTCATCCCTCTTCCCTTCAATATGTTCTGTGAGTGTCAAATTCTCTGAACCGTCTTTTCTCTTTATGTCTCCTATAAATATCAACTGACCACTTTTGTGTCCTTTTTATTTCCATTTTCCTTAAAACTTCATCGTTACTCAATATTCAGTCTATAGGATTCTCAGTATCCTTCTGTAGAACTACGTTTCTGTTGCCTTAAGTCTCCTCTTAATATGTGAGGAGATGGTCGATTATTCATTGCCATGGAGAAGGGTTGATAATACATAGCAGTTTAGCACACTTTTCTTTCTAAAAAATCTGACTGACAATTTTCCCTGTAGTGAGTTCAATCATCACTGCTTTTGTATCAGTTTAGATAAACATGGTTAGTTTCAGTGAGATATTATTTTTAATCATCTCACTATTTTAAGGCAATAAAGTCACTAAGACGCAAGGGCTTATTGATGATGAAAGACAACAATGGAGGAAACCGAGAAAACGTTACTACGGTTTCAAGGAGATAGAAGATGGCGATTGGCATTGCATTTAAATTTTTGAAGGTCGTAGTTGGCAGGAATGCAAGAAGCTGAAAGATTTCCACGGATGCTGAAGAAGAAATGATTAGCAGAGAACTTATGGTTCGATCTAGTAATTTCGACAGTGAATCTAGTACGGCGCTTAAATTCCTGAAGTCTAGGCACCAAAGAGGAAAGACTATATATAGTCCTAACTAGTTCCCATACGTACAATTTGTCTGGTGGGGGGGGGGATAAATATAACAACATTTAAAAATGAAACCCAAATGAGGAAAGCTCATCAGAACAATTGGCACGAATGTATTTATAGACAAACTCAGAGAAACTATGTTTCGGTTGTTAAAAAGTGATTAAAGCTGAGATGCCAGATGGGTACCAATAACATTGCAGATTTTTGTGGAGGCGGGAGGTTCTCAAGAATCTCTAGATACATATCAGAAGCATTAGACCAGATGTGGCAAAAATATTCAATTCACAGATTTATAACTGGATAGAAGCAAAAGTCTAGCACGACATGGTGAAGCAAATTTCCCAGCAGCAGATCTAGCAAATTAATGTTCAGCCGATTTATTCATAGATGCGAAGTATATTTAGATTTTCAGTTGTAATAATTGGATTCGATTGACATCACTGCGATTGCATTAGTATATTATATAAATATACATCAAAGTGTCGAAGGGATTAATGCAGAAGCCATCGATTATGGAAATGTTTAAATAAGGTTAATCAAAAAATTTGGTGAATATGTATATAAGATTTAGTATGTGTTGTCGTAAGCGTCCATTTAGATATATTTTACTCTTGTCTGTTTATCTACATATAGAAGAGGCGTCGACATGCATTGTCTATTAAGAAATTTTCTGGAATTCACTGCTTGTTCTATAAATTGTCATTGAACTTAAAGCAGACGCTACACTTCATTTACATTTAATCAAAGAGAAATAACGTTTGCTTTCCAATAGAAGCCATCTTTTAATTAAAAGAGGTGATAATTTATAAAGGCAGAATTGTTGTGAAAGGGTACTAATTTTGGAATCTTCCATGTAAATTTACGTTCAGGATCATGCAGCACATGTCCTTTGCTGACAAATCTAATCTTTATAAAATGTGCTATATTTAACAAAACAAACAATAATGATAAAGATAAGAAGAAAAGCAAGAGAAAATTGAATGAAGTCGGTTAGGTTAGGCACGTCAATAAACTGGACGTGAAAAGTTAAGCGTTCCTGAATCTCTAGCGTTCTCGATGTAAAATTATAACCGCCATAACGATAAATGCAATTATTGTGGTGGTATCTTGAAATTAAATTTTGATTGTTGGTGGTATGTCTTTTTTATCCGTTTGGTATGAATTCGGATAATAGGTACTTGTTCTCATGCCTACATTTGGAGATTATCTCTGTTGTTTTGTTTTTGCATTTATCGTTATTATCATTGCACCACCATTAGTAATCACTTCTACCACTTTACAATAACTATTAACGATTAATATTATCATTACCACCAACACCCAACACCATCACTAACACATCACATCTACTATTAACATATAAATCCACTATAATCATGAACGTATATTACCCCAGCATATTTAATACCTTAAAAAAAACAAAACAAAAAACAAAAACAATACGATCAGAAATAATTTCCATATGTAACCATGAGAATAAATACCTATTACCAGGATTCATACCAAAATAAACAAATAAATATAGAAAATAAAATAAAATAAAACACCAACAACCACTCTTTAGTTCAAGCTAGCACCACAATAATTACATTTATATATTTTTATTATTCTCCCACCAACATTACTAATCACTACTACCAATTTACAATAAATATTAACCACTTATATTATCATTGTCACCAACCCCCTTACACATTACTATCACATCACATCCACTATTACCATATAATCCTGCCATAATTATTAACGTAAACTACCCCCTCCCCCAGCACATTTAATACCACCATAAAAATAACCAATAAGGATTACAAACTGAAATTTCTACCAGTCACATATACAGTCATCAAAAAACTAAAAAAACAAGGAAATAACCAGCTTTAGAATAATAACAAAAGTTGTTTTTTTTTTGTAAATTAAAAATAAAATTTATAGCAATTTTCAACTATCATACTTTTACACAGAATACCTATTATCAGGATTTATACCAAAATAAATTAATGCATATAACAAAATAAAACACCAACAACCACTTTTTAGTTCAAGCTACCACCACTATAACTACATTTATGGTTTTATCATTCTACCACCACCATTACTAATCACTTCTACCAATTTACAATAACTATTAGCTACTTATATTATCATTGTCTCCAATCTCTTACAACATTACTATCACATCACATCTACTATCATATAGACCCGCTATAATTATTAACATAAACTAACCTCTCGCCCAGCATATTAAATATTAAATATCACCATATAAAATAACCAATAAAGATTACAAATTGAATTTCTACCTGTTACATATACACAGTCAAAAAAAACAAAAAAAAAACCAGCTTTAAATATAACAAATATGTTTTTTTTTTCAAAATTTTAAAATAAATATAAATAAAAAATAATAATTTTTTTACCTATCATAATTTTTACAAACCCCACCACACGTATATTCATGCGAGGAAATATTATTCAGTGGAAAGATAGAAAAAATGACATGTATACATTCACAAGACATTCACGAGAAATTTTCGCTACACTTCCAATCTTTGAATTTCATCATACAAATGCGTATGTATAGACACAAAACCACCCGTATACATACATGTCATATCCGAAACTGTCCACATATGTTTATATATGTATGAGTCCCGACGGATGTGTGTATGTGTGTCTGCGTACTTCATTAGGCGTATGAACATACAACGATGTTTGCGTTAGCACGATGACATCACCACGACGTTCCTCCCACTTCCATAATAACACCAATACACGCAATCTACATAAACCCAAAATTTAAAAAAAATTAATTAGTTTGTCTGACGATCGCAAAAGCGTGAAACCCAGGGTCACAAACTCACATCTATCCAATATCAATATATATATATATATATATATATATATATATATATATATATATATATGTGAATATAAAAAGTGAACATAAAGTCAACACTTAGAGGCGGCGTGGCCTGACGGAAGCGTCTAGCATAAAACAGCCTGTCACATCTCAATGTTCACTTTTATATTTACACACGCTCTGTCTCTGATATTGAGCCCTTAATCCCATAAATATAGCACATCTTAAGACTATATATATATATATATATATATATATATATATATATATATATATATATATATATTATAAATTAATTGATTTAAAATGTTTTTTCGCTACACAGTTCTAACCATGTTTCAAAAAAAATGGAAGCTAAAGCCCCTGAATTTAATTTTGCAATTAAATTAAAGACATTAGTTCCATTTCATCCTCAAGCGAATTTTGGAGTAACTTTTAAAATTACTGGGTTTTAAATACACAGCTAAAACAAAATTCATGTTTCCAAGGTTACAGATAAATCTATTTTTTTCTAGACAGGGGTGTCTGGGTGTTCATTATGTCCATATTTTAATGTATCAGTTATTGCACGTTTTGGTAGTGGGTAGGGATGTATTTTTTAATGAAATCTAACATCCGTTAAAAAAGCGTATCGTCTGGATTTTTTAAAATTATATTGTTAACGGCTAAAATTTTACGGTTTTTTTTTTTCCTTCGTATATTTAAAAGATTTTGGGGGGGGTGTTTAGGTAAGAATATTTTTATTTAACTACGATTTGAAATATTTTTACTTTTAATTTTTAATATACTATATTTCTTTCAAGAACAATTAAATGTAATTAGAATCCCTTACAGTTTGTAGAATTATTATCACATCAAGTATATTACGATTTTTAAAAAATTTTATATTTAAATATTACTAAAGTAAAATTTTAATTTCTCTGATTTAGTAAACTTTATTTATTTATTTAATTACAATTTAAAAGAAGTTTATGTTAGAATTCATTTTAATGTACTACAATTTTAATTACAACTTTAAAATATTTTCATTATTAGTTTTTATAGACTATATTTCATTTAATAGGCGTAAAATGTATTAGAGTTACTTACAGTTAGTAAAATTATTTTTCTATATCAAGTATATTTATATTACGTATCACTTACAAAGGACGAAATCAACCGATCAAAATCAGTTCTAAAATTCTCTCCTGTTCCGAAAAGCAATATAACAGACGTAAAAAAAAGACCTTAGAGAATTTGAACGCAAACTCAGACTAAAAGAGACATTTAATAATGACGAAAACCTTACAGATGAATCATTAGTAAAAAAAAAAAAATAAATTCAATTGCTTTACAAACCAAAATAATAATATAAATGACCTAAACATATTTTTGAAAAAACTCTGGAACCTCGAGCTTCAAAAACATCCAAACCATTCAACAATCTTGCATACAAAGACAAACCTTAGAGAGCATCCATAAAAATAACAACATAATTATAGCAGACAAGGGCAGCGCCATTGTGATCATGGACATAATATACTATAAACAATTCTAGAAGCAATAGGGGATAAGAACAACTAAAAATTAATCGACATCAACATAGACAAAATATTATATCAAAAATTACAAAACTCTGCACGACACATTATTATATTACAAAATATTAACAAAAAAAAGAAAAGGATTTCTTAATAAACTAGTAATTCCTAAGGCCAACCAAAAATTCATTCACAAAAATTCACAAACCGTGTGAAATAAAATCAGCTATCCAGACACAAAAATCGGAATACATTAACATTCCAAACCCCAGTAACCTTATATTCAGATCCATAGTAGCAGGGCCAGTCTGTCCAACTAGCAGACTCAGGGACTTAATAGACACAAAACTAGAACCATTTAATAAGCACATTAAAAGCAGGTCCATAACCCAAAAAGTTGATCCGGTAACACTTATGTCTACTTTTGACATCAGTAGCCTATATAGCAACATACCACATGAATCCCATTCTGGATTGAAAAACATCGAGAAACACTACATGACAGATTTACTAAGGAATTTATTATCGATAGTTTAGATCTGATTCTAAACTAACA
>CAHIKZ030002343.1:60000-237500 GCA_903632075.3 Acanthosepion pharaonis
GCTGTTTGAGTGGAACTTCTCATCGATGGAATAAGGAGGGAATGTGGGTCCTAGTTGTAAGGGTCAAATCTGGCGAAAGTAGGAGATGCAGTTCGTCCGAGCACTTTCCATGGTAGTAGCGATAGAGTAGTGAGAGGCTCGCCACATCCCGCTTGTGTGTGTGTGTGTGTGTGTGTGTGTGAGAGAGAGAGAGAGAGAGAGAGAGATTTTGAAAGGTGGAAAAAATTCTTCTCCAACAAGGACCTAAAGACGCTTTTGTACTCTATCAACAGTGAGGACTGGGCAGCTCCCACCCAAATATGACAACAGTACTTTGATTTTCGCTCTTATCTGCTTCTTATAAAAGTAGAGGAGTGAGGAGTCAGGTACTTACTGGAGTGGTACACGGATCCGATCATTTTACCGGAATCTTTAGCGATGGATCGTATATAGGAATTCCAGTTTAGTTCTGGTGTCATTCTGAGGCTCAATATCCTCTCAAGGCATAGTGTCTCCTAAAGGGGACATCCGTTCATCGTGACTGGTGGTAGTTCAGAGTCTAATCGGCGTGGATGAAATGTATCTAGTTTTAGTTTGGTTTTAGAGACAATGAATGTAACTAGTCAGTTTTTCCCCACTGGAAAGTTAGTGTTAGATCAGGAGAGATGCCAGCTGATAATCTTTGATCGTCAAGAGTTTTAGAGGTGCACCTGTATATCGTCATATCACCGGCATAGACGTTTAGAAACGATCGGAGTATATTCTTATGTGAATCAGAAAGAGGGTTGATCCAAGAAGTGACCCCTGAGGTATGCCTGCATTGACGGCCAGGGCCTCGATGGACTGACCGTTAATAATTACCTTCAGGGATCTACCTGTTAGGAAGGATTTTATAATAGAGAAAACCCTTCCGTTAATTCCATAGCTGGAGAATTTGTAGTGAAGAAAATCTAGAAGGAGGACTAAACGTCAATTGCAAGAAGACAGAATTAATAATGGTAGTTAACAAAAGGAATAGCCCATCATGAACATGCCAAAATCAAAAAAAGTACAATTTAAATATCTGGGAAGTGTTGTACCGAGGTTGAAAGTACGATACTGAAATACAAAGATGTCTTTCAGAAGGTAAGTAAAATAAAATACCATTAGAAACAAAGAAAAGAGTTATGTGATATATGTGATCCTACATGGCAGTGAATACTGGGAAATCTCCTCACAGATGAAGAGGAGACTTGGAGCAACAGAAATATGGTTCTATAGGAAGATGCTAAGAGTACCATGTGCCGAACATGTGAAGAAAGACGAAGTTTTAGAGAAATTGGAAACAAACGGAGCCTTATACTTAACATCAGAAAGACGCAGTTGATAATTCTAGGGCTCATAATGAGGAAATAGGGTTTAGAAAATTGATACTCACAGGACAGATCGAAGGAGAGAGGGACAGAGTAAAAACAACCCGCAACCTACCTAACGGGATTGAGTAAATTGATGGCAGAAGATATCAGAGGAAATTGTGGAGCGCCATAATCGCTAAGGCCTTGAAAGGACACGTCACATAGCAGAAGAAGTAGAAAAAGTCTTGTTGTTTTTATAATAAGAGTTTCCATCAGTTTTAAAACGTACATATCCTATTCTTGTTCTCGATGCATTTGTTGCTCACTAACGTTGGTACGATTCAACACTGTTTCAAATTTGTCTGTGTTGAATATTCATCAGAGATGCGCTTGTTGGTTTATTCAGCATAAATACTTATGGACTTGTTTTCGTTGGTAACACAGTTATCTAAATCCATAAATAATGTTGGTCTGGTGTAGTTTATTTTTCTCAGCCAGGTATTATTTCTGATTATAAGGTTACATGTTTTTAGGTTTTTATCGTAGGGAATTCATTTGATATTTTTCGTTTGTTAAACAAAAGTGATACATTATTTATAATCTTCCTTAAAGTGAATTCATTCTGTTTGTCATTTTTGTAGTGGTTGCTTACGAAAAAATATATTGTTATAGATCCTATTGTCTCTGCGAATGATGTTCTTATTCTATTTGGCTGTCTATAATGTAGGATATTTATTGTATAGAAAATAAAATTGTGGCACAAGGCCAAAATGGGGAGGGGTTGAGGCTGGTCGTCACTATCTATCTTATACCTTACTAATCTGATTCACGACCCATTCACACATTAGTTTCCACATTCACCATAAGAACTCGTCCATCAATCAATCCTCCATCCACCATAATACCGCATCCTCTGAAGGGGAAACCTACAAAACGCGCCCCATGCCTTAACAATTTAATGATAATAAATATATATTTAAAATTCTAATAATGAAGTATGAGAGGGGAGGAAGATGAACCCAATAAACTAAAACTCAACACAAAGTAAACTAAACATAACTGATGTTAGTAGGGCCCGTCCAACCCTCAAAAAGGAGAGAGGCCGCTGTATTCTGCCGATTGGACAAAATCAAGAGGCTCTCTCGCTAAGGAAGTGGGAGGTGAAAATATCGATGGACATGGGGAAAATATAAAACTGACCCAGTCGAGATAAAAAGTGGGGCCAAAACAAGCTGGGGGGTCGAGAATCTCGACTTGAATCATAACCAAAGAGGCAGCCGGGAACAGGCCAGGAACGACACTTATTCACATTAACTAGGTACACAAAAGCTTGTCTAACCTAACCAAGGGGAGGGCTCCGCAGGAAACCACCCAGATGTGACGTGGGTTGACCTAAAAGGGAAAATCAGGGCTAGCCCCGTTCAAACGAGCCAAGCTCTCCTCTTTCACCCACCTTTCGTTGGAGACTGTCGAATGCAAGCGTTTTTTTTTGTTTTTTTTATCAGTTCTAATCTTCATCTTGAGCTGATACTCAAAGAATCGGATTAGATCCTGATGAGAAAGACGATTGTCTTGCAAGACTTCCTCCGTTCGCGTCATCCAAATCACCATTCGGGTCGTGGCCAGCAGCGTCAGAAAAACCTTCCGTTTCACCCCAGAATACGGGGGCGACATATTGTCACACGCGTATGAGTTGTGATCGATGAGCACTGGTTCCATAAGGGGCGGACCCGGGGACAATAGTAGAAGACGTGCGAAGACGTTTCTTCCAAACCAAGGCCGTAACGTTCACAGTCTGGCAAATCCGCCAAGCCCCATATGAAAAACTTGTCATTGAGAGGCGGTCTATAATGTAGTTAGGAAAGCTGTTATTAACTAGCGTTTGTTTCATGTTACTAAGGTCTTTAAGGAAAGAATTTTTAGGAAGTTCGCATTTTATTATTACCGCTCATTTATGGATATCTATCTGCAAGGTCTTTTACAGCAGCTTAATGGCTTTAATCTCGGCCGTGTGTAATGATCACAAAAGGCAGCACAAAAGGAACTACGGCATTCGCGTTTTGCACACTATTTCAATTTTCAAAACTTTTGGGAGAAAACCTCGTTGAGGAAAAATTATTTGTTCAGTATTTTCATAACAGAACATCAAACTTGTTCGAATTACTTCGATTAAACGTTTTCAATGACTATTAACTATGTCATAATCATTCATTTTATTTTATTTAAGCCTAGACATAATTGGGTATGTGTAGGAAGCGTAGCGTTTATCGACAGCTAAAGGGGATTCGGTGAGACGGTTTCAAATTCTGCCAAATCCGTTGAAGTCACATTCACAGAAATACCCTTGGGAAAGATATGAATCCATCTCTTCTCTTCCCCAGCTATGGGTTAAATACGACAATAGACCGGATTCTTGTTGGCAGAAGAACAATTCTGAATTCAAAATAATCGAGAATGCAAAAGAAAACATCTCCATTATTCATATAAAGAAGTCATGGCAAATCACATATAATGAAGAAACGGAATCTGTAGAGGTCTGTGGTTACCAAAATCATAAAGGAACATATTAATAAGAGACAAACAGACAGACAGATATACATATATATATATATATATATATATATATATATATATATATATATATACGGGTCTAACAGCAAAATTGTTCAAATCGTGTAACAGCATGCGATAATTGTCGATCGCAGAATATATTTAGTATCTAAAAACAACACTAAACTAATTGAGTTTTTTTTTTTTTTTTTTTTTCAGGTTTTCAGATAAGACGTTTAGCCATTTTGGCATCATTTGCCGTAAGAATCACTGAAAACTCTTTGAGTTTTTCAACTTTAAAGAGAATAGGTTAAAATTATTGGATCCAAGTCTAGAGACTGTGATGACCATCCGAGTGTATTGACATTGTTTTCAATAAGCCATTTTTTCGTAGATTTAGTCGTATGTTTAGGATCATTATCTTGTTGCAAAACCCATTCATTTGGGAGTCCAAGCTTTACTCCTGACCCAAACACATGAGAGTCCAAAACATCTTGGTATATTTTTAAATTCATTCTACCATCTATTATCTGTACATTAACCGTATCATTAGCAGAAAAACATTCCAAAACCATTGATATTGCAACCATAAAATTTGCACAGCAAAGGCTATGCCGTCTTTTCTCCAAATATGAGTCCTTGAATTACACTCAAATAGTTCCATTTTCGCTTCATCTGTCTATAAAACACTTTCCCAAAATGTTTCAGCTTTATTCTTATACTCACGAACAAATTTTAACCCGGAATCTCTATGTTTCTTCAATATCAGTGAAGATTTTCTTGGAGGATGCTATCTTAGTTGACTTCTATCAAGTTCATTGTTTATTGTTCACTTCATAACCATAATATCCGATGATTTTAATTCTTCCTGGATTTTTCTCCGAGTAGTCATTGAATTTTCTTGAATTTTGCATTGAATTCTTCTTATTGATCTCGAAGAAATCTTGCATGATGCACCAGATCTTGATTTGTTCTCAAAGGTTTTCACCCTTTTATATTTAGCAATAACAGAACTAATACTAGTAAATGGTAGATTCAGGATATCTGCTATTTTCCTATAGCTTTTACCTTCTGTTCAATGTTTAATGAACAATTCTTTTTTTGAATTTGATAGTTGCTTGCTTTTCCTCATGATGATAATTATTGTGTATGATTTGTCTGCGGAGATAACCTTATATAAGAAATGAATTGCAGAATGTTCTAGAATGTTCCGGTAATTAGAAAATTGAAAAAAATCTAGCAAAATCTTATACAGAATTATGTAAATAAAGGCAATTTAAGCCTTTTGATATGAAAGATATATTTTGTACGAACACTTTCTCGCCTCGAAATTTTAGAAATAATATATTTGAAAAAAACTGCGTGTATATATATATATATATATATATATATATATATATATATATATATATATATATATGTGTGTGTGTGTGTGTGTGTGTGTGTGTGTGTGTGTATATATATATATATATATATATAGAGAGAGAGAGAGTTCAGAATTTCTGAAATTTAGAATTACCATTATTGTGAATTCTTGGGGAGCGGGCGCTGAAAAGTTTCTAAAATCTTATCAAAAACCTTATTTTTTGAAAAGGTTGTAAACTTTACAGCACATCTCGTATTTGTTTCATAACAAATAACGAACAAATTCTTTTGTTTGTTATCAAAACTTCCAGGTCGTTTTTACACTCTACGACCATTAAGTAAACAGTATAGATCGAATATAATGAACAAGCTTCAGGTCACATTGGAATTCACTTCCTTTATACTTAGGAGCCTGTTTAACCAGGACAGCAGCGTTTCCGATTAGATCACAAAAGCTAATATTCAAATTTCAATGATACAGTCTTCACCATCCAATGTTTACTCCCAGGCTATAATATTTGTTTTTACCTTTTAAGATTTCGTTGTCTTATTTTGACTGAAGTTTTTAGACGAAGTAATGACATCGTTATTCCTTTTTAACTAATTTATTCTCATCTTATTTTTGTTGCTTTTTATGTCAATGTTTAAGTTAGTTTACAGCCTACATCCGTTAAGCAGGCAGGTATGCTCTCGAAGATAATGGTACGAGTTCAAATATTGTCGGAAGCGTATGCTTTTGTTTAAGAAAAGTAGTTTTACAGAAGGATACTGAAAATACATTGAACAGGGACGCGTTAACAACAAAGAAATGTCAAGGGAAATAGAAACAGAAAGGGATATATACTCATAATCAGAAAGAGGCAACTGTAATATTTTGGACACATAATGAGGAAAGAGGGCTTGGATAATTTGACACTCACAAAACATATCGAGGGAAAAAGGGACCGGTGTCAGCGGTCGGGTATGTGAATGGATAGTGGAACACGGCGTGGGAAGGATGTCAATAAGAGCTAAGAGAAAGATGTGGAGAGCCATAAACATCCACGCCTTGAAGGGCCACGGCACAAAGTAGAAGAAGAAATTATTTAACAATTGCGAAATGTAACAGGAACTTTAGAGTTATGATAAAAAAAGCAACAAAAATAAGATGAAAGAAAAACTAGACCAGTAGTAACCATAATAACAGATCCAAGCTGAAATACATTATCCAATCGTTGAAATGCGAAACTACTTATGGAGATCCTTACAAACATCTACCCATCCTATTTTTATATGTTATAGTATTTAAAAAAAAACAGCTTAACTATGATAACAGTCTAAATCCGAAAATTATCTTTAATATTCTTGATGTATATTGTACTGAAAATTTGCTCCCCTCCACACACTATCAGCATTAGTTACAACAATCTCTTGAAATATGTTCCTTATTAAAACTAAATATATAATTTCCAGCACGTTCCACTTCGTTTCCCCTGGCGCCATAATATCCCTGAACAAGAAAGTACAAACTTCGCATAATTTGATCAAAGAACTTTTGATATATGATATAAGTATATAATTATGAAAAACAAATATATTCCATTCAGAGAACGACACATATAGTTCCACTCGACTGTTGTTTACGCTTTTCAAAATGTCACAATATCTTATTTTACAAAAAACAGCAATTCATCATTTTAATCTTTTTTACGTAGAAAGGGAACTTTATTTTATTTTGTTTCTACCAAACCAAAACGCTCAGCTAACGAGTGGAATCAATTTTCAGCCGTACTTTGTAATTTGAATCGTAATATACTAGCTATTTCCTTATAAGGAAACATTCGGCATTCATTGACCGAGCAGGCAGTTCTGCTTTCGCTTGAAGTTTATAAAATCTTTCTATTAAAACAACTCCTCAGGAAAATAGGTTTCTCAAGTCCTCTACATGTTAGTGTTATTTCCAGTACTGATGGAGGTTTCCTTCCTAACCTTTTGTTTCGAGTATTGTGGAACGTCAACATCTTGATTATGTCATTATTCGAGTTAGAAGTGATATCCATTTTAGCTGTTACTACTGTTGAAAGTAATCAAGTGACAGTTCTATGTTTGCGATTATATAGCGTCAGTCGAACCTGTATCCTATACGGAACCGTCATATAGCATATTTTCTAGGAAAATTTATCGGATATTCAGGCCGGTAAATGTTGTTAATACTGTTTATTATAAACAGAGCATTTACTTAAATATTTGTATCTATAAAAACATTAAATAAAATGTCTTAAAAATAATTGTTGGACTTTTTTCCATTTCATAATGTGTGACGTCATTTGTTTACATTTGGATACACATCGAGCAGATATGAATGTACGTGAGAAAATCATGGAGAATTGTAGTTATAAAACAGTAAAATCGACCTTGCTAACCGCAACGCTCCTCTGTGGCACAATCGGTAAAAGCACGTCAGGCTATATGACGGTTCCGTATAGGAAACAGGTTCGATTCCTGCCGGAAGACAAATATTTTATAAACATAAAAAAATGTTTAACAAATCATTGTCGGACTTTGTCCATTTCATAATATAAGAGAAATTGTTTATTAAAAATCCTGATATTACACCAAGAAAAATACAACAATAAAAAAGAATTACAAAAATAATTAATAAAAATTCAATTATTAGTCAAAGTTTAATTAATTTATTTATTTTTAACTTCAATGAATTCTTAACTGGTACGAACAATAATGTGATCTTTCCTCGATTTCAAGGAGAGATTAAAAAGATTTAAAAAGTGAGATTAAAAAAGCCGCAAATATTTTTGATTGTAATGTGGAAATTTTTTATATACTTTATTCTATATATTTTGCTACACGGGTTTTGTGTCTTGTGACCTTCATCAGACGAAGAATGGTTATTTCCACATATTATTTAAAGGAATTTATTTTTCTTTCAGTGTTAAGTCTTTTAATTATGATCTTTTGTGTGTAGTAGTAGACATGTAAATCTATCTTAGACTGGCCGAAAAATGTTCCTTTGATTTAGGGGGATTAAAACAATTAAATTTGTTCAGAGAAAAGGAGTAGAAAGGAGGTCTATTTTCTTATCTTTTATGACCCCCATCTATTCCTTCATTTCTTCCTCGATTTTTGTGACGTGTGTGTGTGTCTTGTCATTATGTGTATATTCTTTCTCCATGCATATACATTGTATTATTACAAGGAAAATATATATATATATATATATATATATATATATATATATATATATATATATATATATATATATTATAAATTGATTTATTTAAAATATGTTTTTTTTCTTACACACAGTTCTAACCATGTTTCAAAAATGGAAGCTAAAAAGCCATGAATTTAATTCTGTACTTACATGAGAAACAATATATTACTAGGTTTATATATATAAAAAATAAAAAATAAAAGTTTACTAAATCAGTGAAATTAAGTAACTATTTTTGCCGTCATTATCATAAATTTTACTTAGATAATATAAAAAAAAATGTAACCTAATATACATACTTATACTTGATGTAAAAATAATCCTACATACTATAAGGGATTCTAATACATTTAAACTGTTCTAAAAAAAATATAGTATAATAAAAATTAAAATGAGAATATTTAAAATCGTAGTTAAATAAAAAAGTATTCAATCTGAACAATTTGAAAAATTTAAATTTACAAATAGGAAAAAATGCCGTAAGAATTTTTTTGGCCGTTAACAATAAATTTAAAAAAAATCCAGACGACATGCATTCAACGGATGTCAGTTTTCATTGAAAAATACATCCCTACCCCTTGCCAAAATGTAGCTAATAACCGATACAATGGTACAGACATAAGGAAAACTCAGATACCCCTTGTCCAGTTGAAGTAGATTTATCTGTAACCATGGAAACGTGATTTTAGCGGTGTCTTTAAAACCCAGTAATTTTAAAAGTTACTCCAAAATTCGCCCGAGGATGAAATGGAACTAATGTCTTTATTTTAATTTAATTGCAAAATTAAATTCGTGGCTTTTAGCTTCCATTTTTGAAACATGGTTAGAACTGTGTAGTGAAAAAAAAAACATATTCTATAATTTATAATATTAATGCTCTGTAAATTTACATTGAGCACTATTTTGTAAAAATAAAAATATCTATAAGAACACCGGATTATATATCTTACTGTTCTTTTTTTATATATATATATATATATATATATATATATATATATATATATATATATATATATACTTTGTATGATGTGTAGGGTTCGTGTGTGTGTGTGTGTGTGTGTGTGTGTGTGTGAGTGGTCTGTGTAGTGTGTTCGTTCTTTGCCTGTATATCTATATATTCGTTCTCTATATTGTATATTATATTATTGTATAGTGACTACATGCATTTTGTATGTGTGTGTGCTTCTGTGTGTGCGTGTGCGTGTGATCCGACTAGTGCGTTCTGTCACTATGACTATATGGTGTGTGTTTATGTGTGTAGGGTTATGAATTGTTTTAAATTTGTCTATGAAGTTTTTTTTTTCTTTGTATTTGGAGGTAAAAATAATAATCATCTGTTTGATATGTTGACATAATTTGAAACTTATTCTTGATGCATTTGTGGATGTCTTGTGATACAAAGAGTTGTCCGTTGTCTGGTAATTTAATGTCGATTTTGTGTAAGGAAACTGTTGTTTCGTGCGTAAGTGAAAACCTATATAGGTTTTTCTCCCTTTATATATATATACATATATATATATATATATATATATATATATATATATATATATATATATATATATATATATATATAAACACACACACACACACATATATATATATATATATATATATATATGAAAAAATATACTTTTAAGGTGTGCTATATTTATGGGATAAAGTGCTCAATATCAGAGATAGAGCGTGTGTAAATATAAAAGTGAACATTGAAGTCAACAGAGGCGACAGGCTGTTTCATGCTAGAGGCAATCATCAGGCGACGATTGCCTCTAGCAGTGAAGTGTTGACTTCAATGTTCACTGTTATATTTACACACACACACACATACACACACACACACATATATATATGGAGAGAGAGAGAGAGAGAGCGAGAGAGAGAAAGAAACTTCCTCGAAAGGGAATTTTGAACAGCGGGCTCAGACTTACTACAATCCAGGCTTTTGCCGCAACCCTTTGTGAGCAGTAGCCTTTTTGGACCAGTGTGCAAACTTTATGTAATAGTCTACTTCAAAAAAAGACAATTATGTGTCAGAGCAAGGAACGATTTCATAATTTAATATCTCAGAATTTTGTCTAGAAACAATGAATGATAAGAAGAAAATTAATAAGGAATAAGAGAGACAACAACCACCACCACCACCACCCCACCACCACCACCAAAAACCACCCTACAAGAACCTCATTCAATAACAATCTACCTTGAGTGGCTCTTGAGTTATCATTAGTAAAATAAATGTTCTTATTTTTGACCAACCCCGAAAGAGTCGCTGATTTTTGCATACAATTTTCTGTCATTTATTAAAGGATTACAGTAGATTATCCGCCACCACAAGGCAGGGGTGTGGCATAAGACCTTTTTTAACTGGGAATTTACATTTATTCATATATTGATGGATGCAAAAATATTGCTCATTTCAATCAGCATATTGCAGCAGGCGTCTGACCGTACCTCATTTAATGCAATAGAAAGACGAGTCCCCTGGATGAAGTCACTATTGAATTGTGCTTGTCTCGTCCGAAATTGAGACAAAGCAACTCACCAATAAACGATTTTGCACGTGACTGGAATCGCCTTCTTAATTCAAAGTTAATATGTTTTTAGATACTGAAACAATAATGGTGGCTAAATTATACCAAGTTTCTTTCAGTCAGTATTTATTATTTTTTTCAGTATGCATACGTAAGGGAATGAAGAGTTAACTCTCTTTTTTTTGGGTGGGGGGAGGAGTCTGCAGAGAGGCTACATTGACGGGATACACTTTCTGACCAATCTTCCTGTCCGACCTACGTTCACTTCTCTCCTAGTGGTAATGTAAGGAACCTTTCCAGCATTTTGTGACTTTTCATTTCTCCTTTTTTAACACAGAACCAGCACCCTCAACTGATTTGAATGATTTTTTCCCCACCATTAATAAACTTACCAACCGCAGCACTGTTTCCCTTAATTCACCCCTTTTTTTCCACTTTATTTTCCTCTCTCGTTTTTTTTTTTTTCTAATCTTTCTTTCTCCTCCATTCGGGTTTACGATGCACGTGTTCATGTATGCTCGTGCAGAGTAGACCCACAACTATTTACGAGTAATGAAAACCTGTAGTTTGCGTATGCCACACCTTCGTCTTAATCGCTGAACAACGTGATAATTTACTTAAAATCGTCTGCTAAAAAGATTTACCCATTCCTCCTGCTCATACATTCTCCCCTTCACACTTCACTCCCAAAGGAATTGGTCGCTGAAAAAGTATATTGCTTGTTCTAATTTTTAGTCATTTATTTTTTTTTTTTTGTGTGTCCAACTTACTAAAGCGGAAATGAATCCAGTGAATAGATTTTTCGTCATAACTGCGTTAGTCAAAAACCAAGAAAACCTTCTTATTATTCATGAGTCGCTAAACCTTTTGGAAATTTATTCTCTTTCAGTTCTTTATTCTGAATTACTTTTCAAAAGTTGCCGTCAAGGAAAACAATCCACAAAACGCTGATAATGCAACTTAATATCGCTGATTCTGAATATTTATTAAAAAGCCAACATTACGTTAAAGAACGCGGAAATTCATTCACATTGTATGCTTTCTGGAAGGACGTTCGAAACAAGACGAAGCTATTATTTTCAAAAATTCTTTCAAATTTATATGAATTTACATTCTACAGATTTTTAAAGTACATCAGTTTAAGAATTTAAAAAAAATATCTTTTGCGATGTAAACATTTGAAATTATTCCCGCAACATCTTAATTAATGAAATACACATTGATCTATAATAGCAATTACAATAGGTGTCGTCGTAAATATTTCAAAGATTGCTCAAGTGACATATCTCGAGACTAATTTCCTCTAGACGTCTGACGAAGCAGGTGAGTAAACTTTCTTTTTTTATTTCAAGGATTTAACTTGAAATTTTAACTTTTCACGTTTACTTTATAATTTACAAATGTTTATTTTTCACGTATGAATTGCTTTCTTTCTCATAGAAATGAAAGGTTATTTCCGTTTTCAAGTGAAATTAAAAAGCTTTTTTAAAAAAACTGCTTTATGTATTTTTGCTTAATAAAAATGATTTATATTAAATAATTTCCTATACTTATCGAAAAGTAGTTTCTTTATTAATAACTGTTTCACAGAAATGTTTGAAGAAATATTAATAATTAATTTATAACATTAATGCTATTAGTAATTTATTTAAAATGACGAACGGAATCCGTCATTTAATTTAATCCGTCATATAATCCGTCATTTATAATCCGTCATTTATAATCCGTCATTTAAAAAGATTTTTCTTCTATGTTTGTTCTTTGGATTTTCCATGCATTTAAAATCATCTTTGGCATTTTTTAATCGCTATTCCTCTATGCAAGGTAGTAAGCCATTAAAACACAAGGGGTTACTGGATATGAAAAATTCGAAAAGGAAACACTACTAAGGTGAAAGAAACAAAAAGATGAGTAATACTAGAGGAGGATACTAGATAGTGATTGACATTGCATTTAAATTTTTGAAGATTAAAGATTAACTGGAAAGCATGGAGCCGGAAGGGAGTTTCACAAGCGAGAAGTGCGAGAAAAGAAACTGTATTTAAAACAGAAAGAAAGAAAAAACTGAAATAGGTGAACTGAAAAGAACAAAAACAAAAAAAAATCAGAAAAGTTTTCAATTTAAAATTACCACCATACATAAGAGAAGCGAAGTCTTCCGTTGGGTTCTTGAACGAGTATTAAATCAAGGATGATAATGTATACACTCCCCCTACCAACGTTGGCGCTACCAAATCATTTCTACTTTAATATTAGTTTAAGAATCGATCAGAAGACTTCGCCAGATTTAACGTATGTTGGTAACTTTGAATTGAAAACGTTTCTGATTTTTTGTTTTTTGTTTGTTTGTTTTTTCAGTTTACTATGCCTTGAAACTTTATTCTATTTCCTAATTATTTTTTATACTTATTTGAAGTTGGTAATTGTCACCATTATTCTTTTGTTTATCATTTTCTGTTGTACACGTTTTGTCTTTTATAGCAGAGATTCTATGCTTTTAAAAATATGCATTGTGTTCACTTTCTTTCTCTTTCTCTTTCTCTTTCTCTTTCTGTAGAACTCGTTATTATCCTTTCTGGAGTATAACTATCAGTAATTTTTAATTACGTTTATCCAACCTCTTGGATTTCTCCCTTATCCAGCTTAACACGAATAAATCATTTATATGTTAAACAAGACATTGCTTCATCACAGCCTGTAGACTGGTGTTACAAAATCACAAAGGGTTTTGCTAAATAAGAAAAAACACATAATTTCTAAAAGCAGGAACTACAAAAAAGGTAGCATATGTTACTAGAAGAGAAAATAATGATATAATCAAGATTTTAAATTTCCACACTACCTTAAACAAAAGATTTGGAAGGAAACAGCCATCGCCACTAGAAATAACTATAGAAGTGGACTTGAGTAGTTTAATTTCCTGAAATACCGTTTGAAGAAAACTGACACTAAATGATCCGCCAATGAACGCTGAATATTTTCTGTTTGGAAAATATTTAATTTTCCCAATGATGAAATTATCTCACGTTTTCTTTACTGTTTTTTTTTTTATTTAATTTTATTTGAAATATATTTCTGTTTTTCTTGAATTCTTTTCTTTCACTTCTTCATATAGAATCGTTAATCATCTCAAAATATTTGTATCTGTCAAAAGCATTAAATATCCAGAATGTGTTTTTCTTCTGAAATTGAATCCTTTCGGTTGATATTGGCTTTTACAAGTTCACATTTCACAATTTAAAGCTCCGCCTTACCATTCTCTTTCTTTCAATGAATATTATTTTTTAATTCAAGACTAGTATTAAAGTATGGTATAAGGACCCGTCTAAACTGCTGGGAAAACTCTAAATATCTGGAAAATAATCCAGAACTAATACTTAAAGCAAACTTCCTGCATACGAATAGAAAATGAATCGAGTAGCTATACAAAAATTGAAAGGGGCATGAGACAAGGAGATGTCTTCTCCCCGGATTTATTCAACCTCTACAGCGACGCTATCCTAAGGGAACTGGAGACCATACCAGGACCTATTATCGGTGGGCGTAACCTTAAGATAAGCAGATGACACTGTGTGGATGGCCGACTCGGAAAGTAAACTAAAGGACCTCCTAGACAATATGGTTGACGAAAGCAAAAAAAAAAAAAGAAATGGTATAACCATTAACAGAAAGAAAATGAAAATGTATGGTCATCAGCAGGAGAAAAAGCCCAAGATGCGAGTAATAAATTGGAGATATAAACATCAAACCGGTGTAGAAGTTCAAATACCTGGTAATTGAGGAAAGAAAATGCGATACCGAGTTCCTTTTATATGGCACTGTATGCTGGAAAATCTTCCTACGGATGAGGAAAAAAAACTAGAGCTAGCAGAAATATGGTTCTACAGACGGATACTGGACATTCCTATGAACGGAGCAAAGCAAAGTACCAAGGAAGTATTAACCAAAATGAAAATAGAAAGAACACTTATGCTCAAAACCAGGAAAAGTTAATTGAAATTCTTTAGACACATAATGAGGGTTTGGAAAATTTAACCCACACGAAACATATTGAGGGTAAGAGAAATAGGGTAATGTAGCGAACCCCTTACCTGTCGAGCTTGTGTTAACAGATCGTGGTACGAGAGGGGCGGCCTTAGTAAAAGGAGAGCTACACGAAGTAGAAAGTTGTGGAAAGTCATGATCGTCTATGTCCTGAAGGGACGCTGTACATAGAAGATTTCATGGGCTGACTTTGTGAATTATGAATTGGTATCTCCTGTACCACGATTATGTTGAACGATATTTTATGGCACTGATAGTGATTTGTCGAAGATGAAGAGAATCGCTTTGAAAAATTCTTCTATTTCCATGTTTATTTTGCCAGAAGAATCTTCTCTTTCAGTCAATTCGTCTTTCAATTCATTTTCGCATCCATCTTAAAAGAATCAGACCATATCTTCTTTTTCTAGAACTGGTCACTCCTAGTGCCACATTATTTTTATTTTATTTTCGTGTAACATTTGATCTGGAGGGTAAACAGACTCATAGTTCATTCACTTATGTAATGTATTCCTCAGTTTTGCTAATATTTTGGCCTTGTTAAATACTAGGCTATGCTTGTAAAATATTCGGCCGAATGATCGTAGAATAAAGGTTAGCAAGCCTGTAGTCAGTTCTATCCTAAACCGGTGACCCACACTTGTGGCCTTGATCGGAATATTCTCTTTAATGAATGATGGATATTTCTTTTTATTATTTGTTCACCTGGAACCTTTTCAATCAAGAGGAGGCACATGAATGTTTCTTGTCAAGGTTGACAATGGAAGTAAAATGCATTTATCTTGTGTGCACAATGCTAGTAACAAGGCGTTTTGTTATTACATGGGACAGAATAGTAAGAGATGGAAATTCCTGCCTTTTCTAATGACATTTACACTAAGTGACCATAGGCGCTAATTCAACTGAAATCTGAACAGTTGACTGATTCTATTTGTCATTCTTACACTTCTATCAATTACTTTCTTTTGTTTTTATTTACTGAATTTAGGGTTTTACTTGTTCACCTTTATTCATGTATGTTTTTCTTTCATTTGATTCTTGAGGAATTTTTCGTAACGTAACTTCGATTTCTTTAATGAGAATCCTATGCATCGACCATTCCCAAAGCTCATTACTTGGTAGATTTGCAGACGCCATCTTTAAATTTGATTTCCCCATTTGTTTCTTGCTTATTTTCTAAATTATTTTCTTAAATTGGACAGTTACTTCATAATTTTATTATATTCCATTTTACAATTATATAATTAACTTGAGACTTTCTTTTTCGCCATTGATTGCACATGTTTTCTGAAAGATTTTCAATTTAACACATTGTAAAATTTATTGTCATTATTTTGAAAACTGACATATGCAACTCATTTCCTCATTTGAGTAAAAGCTTTGCATTTAATTCTTATAATTCTTATATCATTCCTTGATTATGTCCTTTTTTATAATTTCTTCTTAATTATTAATTCGTTACTGCGTATATATCCACAATCTGTTTCTTCAGTTTCTTCTCTCATCCTTATTTGCTGTGTTTATCGTTTGTAACTCTCTCCTATCTATCTATCTATCTATCTATCTATCTATCTATCTATCTATCTATATATATATATATATATATATATATATATATATATATATAATCCTGTTTATGGATTATATATTTTAACAACAATTTTTGTATGAGTTATATTGATTATTTCGTTGATTTTTTTAAAATCATTTCACCCCAAGCAAGGCAGTAATGGCACTAGAATGCAGGGCGTTACATGGTGTGAAAGAGAATGAGAATTGGGAGGATTGGGGAAAGGGGAAACACAAACAGGGTTCAAGAAGACAGAAGATGGTGATTGACGTTGCATTTAAATTTTTAAAGATTGTAGTTATCATGGAAGCAAGAAATCGGAAAGGGGTTCCACCGGTGGAATGTGCGAGAAAAGAAACTGTTGGAGTAGAAGCAGCAGTTACATTTAACTAGTTCAACAGTAAAACAGTGAGACCTAATTGCCAATCTAGTAGCACGCTTAAATGCATGTAGTCAAGGCAGCGAGGAAAAAAGCTCATAAGAACAGTTGCCATGACAATATTTGTAGAAAAAACAAAGGGAAATCACATTACGTCAGTGAGAAGGAGACTGAAGTCGTTATGTCTATCGATTATAATACAAATCCTTCTTTGAAATTTGTCAGGAATCTCGAGATATACAGCAAGAGCACCAGACCAGATATGGCAACATTTATTCAATGCATGGACGAATGGTAGATTTAGAAATGGGCAAGATGAATTCTGATGAGAAAAACTGTGTGGTACAACACAATGAACTCAACTTTCCTTGCGGTAGACGTAGTCATTGATTCGATAGAGTCACTCATGTCAATCAGTGGAAAACGTGAGGCCAAGAAGGCGGAGAGTGTTTCGCTCCTGGAGTTTAGCATCTGCTATGCGGATGGCAGACAGAAAAGTTAGAGATTAAATTAAATCAGTTTGTTTTAGAGGAGTTTAAATTTGTAAGCCATTTCTTGCCCCAGTTATTCACTGATGGGAGGTCCTTTTCGAGAGCAGTTGTCAGGTTTCCTTTGTCATATCTCTCAGATTTGTAAATAAGATAGGAGTAAATGGTTGTGTCTCTTGCATAAATACCTAGTTGGGAAATAGGGGAGATCACTGGTTAAGGTCATAAACAGCGTAGGTTCAAAGATAGATCTACATGCCCCCCCCCGCGTTTGTATGAAATGATCCGGAAGCGAGCCCGTTCAACATAACCTTCATTACACGATTTATTAGGGACGATTGGATTAAGTCTCGTGACACCGTAGCTCTTGAGCTTGCGTAGAAGGCCAGCAAGCCAAACCCTGTCGAACGTCTTTGAGTTATCTAGAGCCACAGCACAAGCTTCGCCATTTTTAACGTAAGCCTGACTAAAAAATTCAGTGACAGTTGTTAACGCGTCAGCAGTAGACTTGGCGAAATGGAAGCTATATTGTTTATCCGAAAGGTGGTCGTGCGAAGTAAGATGCTTTAACCAATTCGATACGATAAACACGAGTGATCAAAGAACCATCTTTCCACTCAACAAGCATGTCTAAAACGGGTAAATATGAACAATATTCTACGTCTATGTCGAACCTAAGAGACGAGTGGAGGTAATTCAGTTGAAAGTGGAAAGCCTTTGCCTCTTCAATGGAAGTGAAAACGGAATAAGTATCATCCAAAAAGTATATATATATATATATATATATATATATATATATATATAGGTAATAATATCAAATCCGTAAGTAGTAAGGATAATCCAACTTATCTGTCGAAATAAATTTAATTACCGATTTATTAAATGTATTATTTTTCCTTCTTGATATATATATATATATATCAAGAAGGAAAAAATAATACATCATGAATAATTCGGTAATAAATTTATATATATATATATATATATATATATATATATATATATATATATATATATATAAAGAAAGAACAGTAAGATATATAATCCGGTGTTCTTATAGATATTTTTATTTTTACAAAATAGTGCTCAATGTAAATTTACAGAGCATTAATATTATAAATTAATTGATTTAAAATATGTTTTTTTCCGCTACACAGTTCTAACCATGTTTCAAAAATGGAAGCTAAAAGCCCCGAATTTAATTTTGTAATTAAATTAAAGACATTAGTTCCATTTCATCCTCAAGCGAATTTTGGAGTAACTTTTAAAATTACTGGGTTTTAAAGACACAACTAAAATCATAATTCATGTTTCCAAGGTTACAGATGAATCCAGTTTACTAGACGAGGGGTGTCTGGGTGTTCATTATGTCCATATTTTAATGTATCAGTTATTGCTACGTTTTGGTAGTGGGTAGGGATGTATTTTTCAATGAAATCTAACATCCGTTAAAAGCGTGTCGTCTGGATTTTTTTTTTAAATTTATTGTTAACGGCAAAAATTCTTACGGCATTTTTTCCCCTTCGTATATTTAAAGATTTTTGGGGGGTGTTTAAGTTAGAATACTTTTTATTTAACTACGATTTGAAATATTTTTACTTTTAATTTTTAATATACTATATTTCTTTTAAGAACAATTAAATGTAATGATAATCCCTTACAGTTTGTAGAATTATTATCACATCAAGTATATTACGGTTTTTAAAAAAATTTATATTTAAATATTATTTAAGAAAATTTTATTTTTTGCACTTACGGCAAAAAAAAGCTAATTCATTTACGGCAAAAAAAGCTAATTGATTTCTCTGTTTTAGTAAACTTTATTTATTTATTTAATTACAATTTTAAAAAGAGTTTAGGTTAGAATTCATTTTAATTAACTACATTTTTAATTACAACTTTAAAGTATTTTCATTGTTAAAAATCGTAATATACATATACTTGATATAGAAAAATAATTTTACTTACTGTAAGTAATTCTAATCCAGGCGACCTGCTCTTTGTAAACAAAGAGATTGTTTGCTTGGACTTGCTGTGTTGTGCTTCTAGCATCTTTGTTGGTATAATTTTTATAATTTTTTTTTTCTCCCTGTCCATTCACGCCATCCATGACAGACTTTTTTTTTCTCTCTTCATAATTTGTGTTCCCGTTAACAGTTCTGATGAGAGGAGACGAAACCGGTCGACTCGTGTGTGTTGTTGTTTTTATTTTACATCTATCATGGCCTATAATATAAACTTTCTTGCTTTTTATGCTATAATACGTTTCTGTACTGTTTCAAACATATTTAAATATTTCAAGAAAAGGTACTCCCCTGAGTCAATTAGAAAATTGAATAAAATTTTACAGATTAGGTCTAAAATTGAAACATTGAAGGTGAAGACAACTTTTTTACATTCTTTTCTTCAGCACCAGGTTTGGCCGCCTTTTATTTCCTTTCAGATTAGGCGGGAAAAGTTGTCGTTTGGTTGGAGCAGAGAGAGATAGTCTTTATTAAGGATTTTCTCTTACAATTTCCTAACCAGGATTTGGTCCTACAAAGGTAATTATTTATCATATTTTGATAGGATCCGTTTTGCCCGTTATGTAGGTCTGATATCTGCGCGTTGTCGTTCTAAGATGGCTAGCAGTTTTCAGAATAAGTTAAAACATCTTATCTCCAAGAGATTTCGCTGTATGGTTGAACCAAATGCTACAAAAAATGTAGTTAATGTGTCCTCTTATTCTCCTTCAGAGATTGAGCTTGCTATCTTGGCCCACGGTCTAGATTTTCGCATCCCTTTTACTTCTATTAGTAGGGAGAATATTTTTTCTGAATTTGAAGTATTTTATGCTCAACTCTTGAAACTTCAACCGGTGTCTGGTGATAAATCCAGCGACTTTCGAGCCAAATTGAATGATTTGGCTCATTCTTATGCTAGCTCTCCTATTTCTTTCTCTGAATCGAAATGGAGAAGTGAAAATAATAAGGTTATTAGATCCCTTAAGAATAACCATTCTTTGGTTATTACGAAACCGGATAAGGGATCGGGTGTTGTCCTCATGGACCGCCATGACTACATTAACAAAATGCTAAGTATACTGAATGATCCTTCTAAGTTTCAACGTCTTGGTTCCATTGACTCTCATGACTCCACGCTGACTTCTGAAATCCGATTTCAGAAATGTCTTGTCAAATGGGTAAAAAGTGGTGTTCTTTCTTCTGAAATGGCGGAGCAATTGAGACCGTCTGGTTCTATTCGCCCCCGTCTGTATGATTACCCAAGATTCATTAGGAGGGTGTCCCGTTGAGACCCATATTATCGATGATTGGGTCTTCACAGCATAAAGTCACAAAGTGGCTTGCTATAATGCTGCAACCAGTGTTGCAGCATTATAGTTTCTTTTGTATTAAAGATTCGTTTTCTTTTTCCAAATTCATTCGGAATTGTGATGCCACTGATGGATTTATGTGTTCGTTTGACAACTGTAGCCTCTTCACTTGTGTTCCTTTATTGGAGACTATTGATATTTGTAGCAATATGTTATATCGTAGTGATTTGACTCCGAACATACCTGAAGATGTTTTTGTTGAACTCATGAAATTTGCCACCATGTTTGTCGATTTTAGTTTTGACAATATCATGTATCGTCAGATCGATGGTGTGGTGTGGTGTGGTGTGGTGTGGTGTGGTGTGGGTCCTGTTTTGGCAAATATTTTTGTGGGTTTTTATGAGAAAAGCCTTTTGTTAGGTTCTGCCTGGCCCAAGGTTTACTTTCGGTATGTGGATGACATTTTTTGTGTGTTCAGCCATGAATCGGAAGTTGATCAATTTTTTGCCCTACTCAACGGTGTTCATTCTGCCCTTAAATTTACAGTAGATAAGGAGGTCAGTGGTTCATTGCCCTTCTTAGATGTTCTTGTTCAAAGAACACCTTCCTCGTTTATTACCTCTGTTTAAAGGAAGTCTACCTTTACAGGTCTCTATACTCGATGGGACTCTTTTTGTTCTAAACGACAAAAGATCAATTTGATTAGGACCTTGACCCATAGGACGTTAATGATTTGTTCAAATAACACCTTGAAAGATGAAATCAGTTGTTTAACTGAGATCTTTGTGAGCAATGGTTATCCGTTGAACATTGTTCAATCGGTTATTCGGGATGAGACTGCCAGGTTCAATAAAATCAAACCTGCTATAGTGGGTAAATGTCCGGTCTATCTTCGTTTACCGTGGTTGGGTAGGATTAGTGAATCCTTCGCCAAGCGTATTTCATGTAGTTCACGTGAGTGTTATTTTGCAGCGAGAGTTCGTGTTGTTTTTCAAACTAAGTCCGTACTTTCATCTATGTGTAAATTCTGTTATTTACCATTTCAAATGTAGTTGTGGATGCGACTACATAGGTAGAACGACACAGCGTTTGGACGTTAGAATTAAACAACATGTACCTGCTATAATACTGAATAAAAACGTTGTGCGATACCATTCGTAACACGTATGGGTCTTCGATTGCGGATCATTTTATAAAGAATCCCACTTGTGCGATGGATTTCAGTGTGAACTGGTTTTCCGTTCTGGCCAGATCACACTCATTATTCCATCTAAAGGTGTTGGAGACGCTGTACATCAGGTCCAGGCGACCTGCTCTTTGTAAACAAAGAGATTGTTTGCTTGGACTTGCTGTGTTGCGCTTCTAGCATCTTTGTTGGTATAATTTTTATAATTATATATATTTTTTTCTCCCTGTCCATTCACGTCATCCATGTTAGACTTTTTTTTTCTCTTCATAATTTGTGTTCCCTGTTAACAGTTCTGATGAGAGGAGACGAAACCGGTCGACTGGTGTGTGTTTTTGTTTTTACTTTAAATCTATAATGATTTAAAATTTCTTGCTTTTTATGCTATAATACGTTACTGTACTTTTTCAAACATATATATATATATATATATATATATATATATATATATATAATGGATTTTATTGAAAAACAGTTGGCCGTTTAAAATTTATTTATTTATTTATTTTTTTTAATATTCGGCTATCGGTTTGTAAAAGCTTCCTTAGAACAATTGAAAAAAAATCTTAGAAAAATGTTACCATGGTTACCTGCTTACTTAGAAAAATTGTCTTTAATTTGAAAATAATATTTAACAAAATCGAAAAAAAAAATTCCTGAAGAATAAGGAATGTCTTAAAATATATAAATATCGTGATTTGATGCCAAAGAAATACAAGAAAATTGTGACGTGAAAAATGACCGCGCGTATATCCCCCAAAATTCGGGAATACTTTTAAATCAAATAGTAATTTATGATAATATCATTTAGGGGTTAAGAAAAATATAGAATGGTTATAAAGGTGCTTAACCTATTTTAATATTATTTTCTTTAAATACCATCGTACCAGAAAAAAGGTTTTCACAAATTCCCTCTGTTGTAATGGAATGTCCCACACTCCCTATCGCCTAAGTGAACTGACTATATCAGCAGCTATATATATAGTGAGCACAGGATATACCTAGGCACTTGCTTCGACAATCAGTTGGAGATTTGTCTCCAGCTAAGCTAATCGAACTCTCTGTCTTCAGGCAGAGAGGAACCCAGACGAGGCAATGCCGAAGGGCAAAGTCTTGTCTGAGGTGGTATACAGCTACCCGACCCCGTGTATACGGGGTCTACGGGGAATTTTTGCCCGAGCCTCCGGGCTTGGTTTTACCCCGCATTAAAAAAGGCCTTGTGCCACATCCTGCATCGCGGGGTGTTAAGGTAAATAACATTGATTCGGCAATTAGTTGGAGATTCATCTCCAGCTGTGGTGGTCGAACTCTCTGTCTTCGGACAGAGAGGAACTCAGACGTTTGGGGTGGTAGACATCTACCTGACTCCGTTTTATACGGGGTCTACAGGGAATTTTTGCCCGAGTCTACGGGCTCGGTTTTACCCCGCATTAAAAAACGGCCTTGTGCAACATCCTGCCTCGCGGGGAGGTAAGGTAAATAACTTTGCTTCGGGAATTACTAGCCTGCCACCCGATTCCCTGTCTTTCAGTTGTATATTCTCTTTTACAGTAAACCTCTCTTCCTTTCATCTATCACCTTTTGTAACATCTTTAAGGATGCAACACCCTCTTACATATTTTGTTCCGATATTCTATACCAGACATGTTATCATCTTATTATAATTGTGCTTCTCTCGCCCTTCGTTTGTTCACACGATCATTATGTCCTGCCAATACATAATAAGTAATAGATTATTCCATTTTGATCGCGTCAAAAAAGAGAAAATTCACTATTTGATTTCAGTGAGAAAATGAAGGAAAGAAGGGAAAAAAGAAAGTGTTTAACGGCTGTTTCAGTGAAATGGGAAAAAATGTCAATTCGGTATCTATTCATTTGTTCCCCCTACTTCTTAAAATAAGCATTTATATTTATGTTTTTTTTAAATGTAATATGCTGTTGAAATTGTTAAGCTCGAATATTTAGCGTGGTGATAGGAGGATTCCTAATTTTATTGTCGTAAAACTCGACATGAGTTAACTGAACAATTAAGATTTATCATAAAATTAAAATAGGAAAACCGTGAAATTTTCACGGATTAAAACTAGTATATATATATATATATATATATATATATATATATATATATATATATATATATATGTGTGTGTGTGCACAAACGAATTCATATATATGTATAATATTCTATTATGCCTATGGCAGTACTTGATGATTATAAATCTAAAGTGTTGGCTGAGAACATTATCGCTTAAGAAGCACATTTCACAATAACATTGCACGCTCTGATACTGAATTTTAAGTACCATTTTGGAAAGGCCCCTTGAAGAGAAAGGAATTTGAAGTTAGCGCTCATTATGGAAACGTCTTGATGTCCGACAACAGCCGTTGCCAAAGGTTAATGATCCCCTTCATGTCACTTTATGTGTTTTCTTTTTTTCACACACCACCCCCGAATATTGGCAGATACGTTAAGATTTACATTTCCAGTAAAACCGAAAATGGAATCCTTGGCAAAGGTTAAAACGCGTTTGTATTTTTTTTTTTTTGATTTTTTTCACAAAGACTTTGATTAAAATAACCCAATTCAAAATGTTTGCCTTTTATTTTTCATCCCTGGCATATAACTTTTGATGCCACATACTTTCTTAAAACTCTGATCAGTTTTATTATTACCGAAATCAGATAAACTTAAATCAGTCGTATTATGAATTACAACGTAGATAATACTAATTGGTTAAAACATTTCTTTAACACACACACACACACACTGCGTTGAACCTCAATTTGACTGCGTATTCTTCCAAATATTTATTGAATATTTTTACGATATTGTGCATTTTAATTTGTTTCTTTTTATTACCTTTTCTACACTATAAAACTATATGCCACCATTTCTTTTTCTAAATCAGGGCGTCTCAGAAACAACATGAAAGCTTTTGCAATTGAATGGGAAAAAAGTGTAAGATTTAAAATAATAGCAAGCAGGCGGCTATCAAAGATTGATTTCATAGGCTTAACTTAGAAACAAGAATATGAAACGATGTCTTGAAAATATTCATAAAACTTTCATGACATAATTAAAATATACACTTTAAGAAATTCTACTCCTGCTAATCGCTGTGTTATGAAATTACATTGAGGCCATCACACCGTAAAATATTGCTCACTGTTGACAGTTTTTTTCAGATGTTAGGCTCTCTGTCAGGACCGTACTAACTTACTGAAAGTTATTATCCAGAAAATTATGAAAGTAATTAGTTTAAACAAGGGGAATCCACCTTTTTTTCCTCCTGGTTATTTACCAGATCTGGCGGCAAGAGGAAATTCATGAAGTTTCTTTGACTTGTGCCCTTACGAATTAAATATAGACGATAATGTTGCATATATAAACAGACAATTGAAAACATAATTTCAGTTATTAACAAGAATATGAATACGTAATAAATTTGAAAATGGAATCTCAAGATTGGACGGAGATAAACACATGGGTGTATAACTTGGATGTAAAATCGCTTAAATTGAAACAAATTATGTCATATTCATAATGACGTCAATAAAAATTTAAAAAAATACAAACGACATTCTTTCTTCTTTTATGTGTCGTGTCTCTTCAGGACGTAGGCGATCATGGCTCTCCACATCTTCCTGTTCTTTGTAGCTCTTAATAAGTTTTGTCTATTTGTTATTTCTCCCAAATCCTGTTCTGCCATCCATTTACTGAAGGCCATCAAGTATGTTACGCGCTGCTTTCCTTTATCCATCAGTCTGTCTCGTGAGTATCAGATTTTCCAAACACTCCTTCCTCATTAAGTGCTCCAGAAATTTCAACTGCTTCTTCTTCTTCTTCTTGATGCTAAATATTATTTTCCTATTTGTTTCCATTCTCTCAAAAGTTTAAAAGCTAAAAAAGATTACCAATGTTTTTTTTTTTTTTTCATTCTTAAAAATTATAATAATTGTTGGAAGAGCGGATAAAAAACTGAGTAAAAAGTTACAAGAATTCTTCATACTGGTCACGTTTGTGTTTCGTTGAAGAAGAAGAAGAAGAAGAAGAAGAAGAACAAGAACAACAACAACAACAACAACAACAACAACCGACCATACTTTTTATTTGCTGTCATATGTTGTTACTTTCTTCCTCTTGTCTATTTTTTTTTAATTCTTTAGAAAACTTTCACTTTTCCCATATAAATGGGGCGAATAGAAGAACTGATGAATCAAGAATCTTGTTATTGGTAAAACTACTGCTGCTGCTGGGGTTTCTGCATGCGTTTGGTGGTGGTCGGTGCTAACGTGTGTTCGTGGTTAGCAGACTTTAGACATCACCACCTCCAAACACAATCACCTCGCTAGTTTCCCCACCTCTCTCTCTCTCTCTCTGTGTTTTCTTTCTGTGCCTGGCTCCTTGTTCTTATGTCAGTTATATCCATCTGGACTCCACAGAGTAAGTTTACTTTCTTTGCCCAGTTTTAGTTCTTCTATGTTCGCTCTTCAAACGTAACTTACTTCTTTGGGAACAGCAAAGAGAGATCACGGAAAAAAAGGACAACGATTTTCTTTTAGTTCCTGTCGATGCATCCCCGTTGGCGTTGATTTAGTTGTACGACGGCCTTATTACACAACAACAACCCCCCAGGCCCAAATCACGGGATTAGTAGTAAGTAATTATTACTTCTTGCATATACACACGTGTTTACTGCTGCTATTATTATTATTATTATTTACTTTGATTTCTGGTGTGTACTTATTTCTTTACGGGTCCCGACCAGAGATCTAAAGAAATGGCTTTATGTCATTTTTCCACTGATCATTTTTGTAAGAAAAAAAAAAACAAAAATAGACAAAGAAAAACAATTATTATTATTATTGTTGTATTAGTTATTGTTGTTCTCGAATGCAAGTGTCCTCATACGCACGCGCATACATATACATGCATGTCTAGATCTGCTTCGTACATATGTAGACCTTCGAAAGGCATAGCGTATGTCTCATCTTGTCTCTGTGGAGATGATTAAATACTCAATGAACAATGTGAACATTTTCCACGGAAACTTTCTGACAATGTATCTAATAAAAGCATCTTTTTCTGCCTGCACACTCTCCTTCAACGTCAACTCTAAACCCGCTTTTTTCAAACCAAAATTTAACTTCCAGAGAAAAGTTTTTTTTTTTTTTATACCTGCACGTTGATCTCATTTCTTAGTTGTAAGTAAATTTCCTAAATAAAACATTCCTTGATATGTTTGGAGCTGGTTGAGTGTGAATTAAATCTCATTTCAGATTAATCCAAGTAAATACATGTTAATAAAAAAAATCTTTATTAACAATTTTTTATTAATTATTAATTAAAAATATTTTCCGCTTCGCCATCCAGATTTATTTTGGTATATTTGAAGAAATCAGCATTTATTTTTGAAATTACCTTTTCTATTATGCTTTTATTTTTATAAAGTTTTCTTTATTATATAATTTACATTCTAAACGCCACTATTTTTTTTCGATTTTTTCGTTACGATTGATTCAATGCAGCAGTCAAAAGAAAGACAAGCAAAAGACGAGTAACTGCTTCATATTTTGTAATAAAATCCTTGATACTTCGATTTTTAAACTTTCATATCTCGACTTTCGTCTTTGGCACATCACTTTGCCAAATTTAAGCGCACTAGATTGGCAGAGAAGTTTAATAATCCCACTGTTGAAATTGCTACATACAACTGTATGTTTTATGCTAATAGTTTCATCTTCCGCACTTCTCGCTTGTGGAAATCGCTTCCGGCTTCTTTCTATCTTGTCAATTACAATCTTCAGAAATATGAATGCAATGTCAATCGTCTCCTTGAAGCCTGTCCACTTATTGTCTGCTTTTCTTTTCTTTCGATCAATCTCTTGTATCCATTTTTGTTCTACGCGTTTTCTCCATGCAATCTCTGTTTGTGGTTAATTAGATAATAAATTCACAACGAAAGATTTAATCTTTTGTCTAAATTTTGGGTTCAACATATTTTCGAATTCAGGACCAATTGAACACATATTGCAAAATAGAGATATTCACTTACGACAAAAATTAAGACGAATTCGGATCAAATCTGTCGATATTTCATGCATGAAAAAACTTCAAAGACATCAACTAATTCACCAATTACTTGTCAAATATGTTTACCTTTGAAGAATTTATAGCTGTTGAAGTCAAAATATGAGTTGAATTTGGCTGATAAAATCTTTGCTTAAAAATTTTAAGAAATAATCCTGCTTCGAAATACAATGTTTTCGTCGGAAATGTACACAATATCAAATTTAATATTTGCTGACCCTTGTGTTTAGTCCTGACGATTGTGTCAAGGCTATTGGTAAACTGAGGCATTGTCTCTTCGTGAGACATACGAACAGAAAACAAAATAACCAAACATAAAATTGATGTCATTGTGTATAAAAACTATTTTATGAAATCGCGAAAGGAAAAAATTGTTTGCATAAAACACTGTTTTGTCGAGTGCTTATGCATTAGATTAATAAAAAAAAAAAAAAAAAAAATTCTAAAAATTAAACTTAATATCTTTTGCGTAAGGTAAATTTAAAAATAATTATTAGGAACTTTCTGCTTCATTATTGTTAATAGTTCATTATGAATTATGGTTTTTATGATTCATTATTAATTGGGACATTTCTGGTCCAGTATGAACTACGGGCATTCTGGTTTATTGTGATTAATTTTGGCCTGTCAGGTTTATTATTAATGAAGGACTTTCTGCTATATTATTGATTGTATAATAACGGGTAAAAATATTGGATATTTAAGTTATTCCTGTGATTAATTTGCATAATCAAAATTATCATGTCTTTTTTCCCTTAAAAGTATCTTGACAAAACATTGATATTCTCTTTAAGAAAGATTATTTTGTTTTTTTTTTTTCTCTCGATGTATTGACGATTCAAAATCAGTGAAAATCATTTGACACCATTTAAATATTTTGTTATTACGATTTGTTTGAAAATCACTTTCGCTTTCATGTCCGATTTTGTTTTTATTACAAGAAAAGGAAAATTGTTGTCCGAATCTACTTCTCATTTCCTAATAAGAACTTTTTTTTGACATAATTTAAAATTCTTTCCATTTTCGATCATTATCATTTATTCTGATTTCATATCAAGAAAATATGACATATCTCGTGATTGAAATAAGCGCCTATGTACCTCTGTTACTTGAGGTTGCTGTTCAAACCGAAGTAAAACCTAGCATTTTATCTCTAGATGCTTTCTCCAGCTAAGAAGATTGGTAAAAAAAAAAACATTGTTTCACCGATCTCCCTTCATGTGAGCCTTGTGCCATGCTCTATGGGAAAATAATAAATATAAAAGCGAAAAAAATTAAACGGTAGGAAGAGAGAACAAACTATTTGGTTTGTTTGTTTTTTATTTAAATATAACTTTTATGATTCAATAAATAAATTACTTTTCTTTAACTTCATCACTGTTCCACAAACTGTTTAGGAATATTTTTCACTATCGTCCGATATAATTGTATATTTAATACATTTTATGAGTTTGTTGACATTAATGTTTTTTGCGTACTTTTATAAATGATGTATCAGATTACAAACATCTGCTTAAGTTGTATTAAATGGAAACTTGTTTCATATTTGTTAAGAAATTCTCTTCTTTCTTTCCAATATACTTGCTTCTTCCACTCAATATCAAAAGATACTTTACCATTTCAAGTTTCACAGTAGAAAGTCACAAATCATTGCAACTTAATTGTTCATAGAAATAATCATTTCTGTTTTTCATAACCATTTCCATGGAGGCGTATAAGACTAAGCCCAATATTAATTTATTACTGTAAACAAATACAATAATTTTGCCACATGGTCGAAGGGGAAGCGGGTAAGAATCTGATCCTTGTTAACTATCCTAGTCTTAGTTAATTATGATCACGACCCATTCATTCAAGACAAATTATACTAAGACAAAAAGTATGTCGTGACGTCGAGTAATTTTTTAGTGTCCAAATTTAAAATAAAATCTTTGTTTTTATAACTGTTGAAATGATAAACTTTCCCGTAATTAAAAAACATATCTTCGAAATAACGGATCTGTTTATAAATACGTTAACTAATTAATTAAAAATGAATGAACTTGCTGAAGGTTTTAAATTCTGTTTTTATCATTTCACCCCAAGAAACGCGGTAAAACCAAATAGAATTGAACGGATTGCTGGGAGTGAAAGGAACTGAAAAAAATCGTAAGTGAAGAGAAAGGATAAGAAAAGAACGGGTGTAGGAGAAAGAAGATGACGATTGACATTGTATTTCGATTTTTGAAGCTCGTAATTGACAGGCACGCAATCAGTCGGAAGAGAGACCCAAAGGCGTAATGTGTAAGAAACGGAAATCGAACTTTATGGTTATTTCAACCGATTTTAACAGTAAACTGAAAATACATGCACTTAAATTCATGAAATCGAGGCACCAAAAAGTAAAGCCAGTATTGCCATTAAAATATTTATAGGCAAGAGAATCTACATTACGGAGGTGGGTAAGTCATTGAAGTCGAGATACTAATAACATTATAAATTCTTCTTTATTTTTTTTTTAACAGAATCTCTAGATCCATCGCAGTAGCACCATAGACCAGATGTAGCAACAATATTCGATACACAAAAGAATGGTAGACATATAACTGTGCAAAAGGGATTCTGGCGAGAAAGATTGTCTAGCTTCACATAGTGAATTGACTTTCCAAACAGTATACCTAGGAAATTGATGATTTTCTAAGCGTAGAAAAAGAAAGACAAGCAAAAGACGAGTAACTGCTTCATATTTTGTAATAAAATCCCTGATACTTCGATTTTTAAATTTTCGTATCTCAACTTTCGTCTTTGGCACATCACTTTGCCAAATTTAAGCGCACTAAATTGACAGAGAAGTCTATTAATTCCACTGTTGAAATTGCTACATACAACTGTAAGTTTTATGCTAATAGTTTCATCTTCCGCACTTCTCGCTTGTGGAAATCGCTTCCGGCTTCTTGCTATCCTGTCAATTACAATCTTCAGAAATATAAATGCAATTTCAATCGTCATCTATTGTCTCCTTGAAGCCTGTCCACTTATTGTCTGCTTTTCTTTTCTTTCGATCAATATTATCCTTTTTTGTTCTGCGCGTTTTCTTTACGCAATCTCTGCTTGTTGTTAATCAGATAACAAATTCACAAACAAAGATTTAACCTTTTGTCTAAATATTGGATTTTCTAATCGTACCTTGAATGTGGCACAACGCCTAAAAGAATGCAGCACCCATTGGAAATCGAACTCACAATACACAGTCCTATTCGATCAAGCGAGACAAGTTTCCTTACCATTACTCACTACTAAATGCCGAAATGCTTTTCTAAGCGTAGATATGGAACAGTCAGTGAGGATCGAACCCACTACACTGTCGCATTTGCACCATCGAGACAAGCTTGCTAACCATTACACCAAGTCAAAGTTCTCAGCCTGCTTGGCAAATAACTTGATATAATCGTTTCAATTCATATCAAAGGAAAAGGTTAGACCAAGAAGTAGCAATGATTTAATCTTCTGGAGCTTAGCATCAGCCATGCTGATGGAAAAAAAAAAAAAAGAGGACAGTTAAAAGAGAGTAGTTTAGTTTTGGAAGCGTTAACATTTCTTGTCCTTGTTATAAAATAAAGCAAGGGTGTGTTGAGATTGGGAAAAACCGATTGTTCTCGTAAGAATTACAGGTTAACAGACAGAAAGAAAATAAAACTGAATAATGTCTACTGCCTCAGAAAGCACAGCACGACGGGCGTTACGCAAATTTCTGAACAAACTGCACCAAGAAGACATCGAGACTCGCCAACTGACAACCGCTTAGTGCTGGTCTTCCCGTCATTTGGAGATGGTTGACAAAGACGCTGATCTGGACAAGTTGCAGAGAGGTCCGTATTTAGACATAGCATGTTGTTTTACTCCTAACAGTAAAGAGTCGGGTGTGACTAGCTTTGACAGGCTCGGGGTTTCTTTTGCTTCTGTAATGATACACGATCACCATAGATACGCACTCCTGATCTCCTGATCACAAATACGACAACTTAGAATGGGTCACTTCCGTCAACTGCTTCTCCGAATGAGGCGAGCTGATTTGGTGTCCTCTATCTCGTTATTATTTGATTCTTCCTCCGTGGAATCATCTGGCCTATCAACGCTCACACGAGGATTTCATTCTGACGTTCAGACAGATCATCTTCATTACTTGTTGATGTTCGTGAACTCCGGAAAGGACAAATGTCCTGACAAGACGTGACATTCCGTCCACCAAAACTGATTGTGGACTAACAAGTCGAGTAATGAGTCCCTTTCGGAAGGTTGTTGTACACAGATTGTATGATGCCTTTACCCACACAGTGTTTCTCACCTCGCTTCAGACATCACTGGAAGCCTGAACCAATTCATTTAAGCCGGATCTCGTATGTGCAGACTTGATTTGCGGTCACAGTCAGTTGGGAGCTGTCATCTTTGGTAGTAAAATTATATCAGTACGTGGCCACTTCGACGATACATATTATCCTAATCGCAATCCTCTTAACACTTCTGTGACATCGCTCCATTATTCCATTTCTTACCGTTATATGCGCGCAAGGAAATGGTAAATACAAGTCCCTTGTTTTCCAAAGGCCCGGATCTCCCTGTTGCGGAATACGGTGTTATTTTATATGAGGAGCTCACGAAGTGATTTCCACTCACAGAACAACTCCAGGTGATGTATGATGCTCAGTGAGTCTTGGCGGTGTAACGGTGGCCACACAGAAAGACGTGACAGGCCACAGACTTTTACTGTCAAGTAAGGGCTGCCACGTGATGCCCGGCCAGTGCCAAGTAATATTCACTGCAAATCTGCCTTTTTGCCAATAGATTGGCGCAAGATCAATTCTTGGGGACTCTACACAGGTCCCAATAGCCAACTTTACCATGGACTTTGACTGAAAAGGACAAACTCTCCTAGCAAAATATGTGCTACGCCGCACTCCTGGATGCCCACTGCGTTGATGTACTTCCGTTATCTGACTCGTGGTGTCCAGGGAAACAGCAAATACCTGCTGCACAGGTCCAGTTTCATTTTTGGACATATCGAGTCAGCTTTGGAGTACACGGGTCATCTTGTCACCCAAGTTTTGATTTGACACGGCAGGCACCACAGTGACAGACAATTTGTATTCATAGAGCAGTTCCTTCATTGTACTCAACCTTCGTCGCACCAGCATCGCATTCGTTACATTGGTACGCACCATAGCTTTGCTCGTGAAGGTGACAGAGAGCCATTGGTACACACAAAAGGAATCAGTTTTTATGTAGAAACTCATTGGCTGCCACTGGAAGGCCAAACTGAAGCCTTTGATTGCAGCATCCAGTTCAGCCAAATTGATATGTTGGGCGTCGTTTGTTGGCCGAAGTCAGCATGAGTCATTCAACGATAATCCATCTTTTTTCCAGCACCACTTATGTGACTAGGGAGCTTGCATCGAGCCATGCGTTGATTTCAGATCCGTTCACACACCAGTCTCCCCGGGTAGGATCTTCCTGTCGCACTCTGTCTACGATTTCCTTCACCAACTGCTTGAGGGGTGGGGGGATGTCATCAACTAAGTCATCCCATCTCTTTGTGATTACGTTTGTCCACCGCTTGATGAACCCAATCGCAACGCGCAGGGAGATATTCCACAAGCTTCTCGCACAGTGAAAAGACATTCCACTGAACTATAACGTCAGGGACATCTGAGGTCGCGCTTCCTCGTATCCATCGCAGAGTGTTACGCTTCCCTCACTCTAGACTCCCAGTGCGAGCACACGAGTTCCATCCTTTAAACTTTCTAGAGCTTTGCACTCAGCCAATTTCACCTTGACATATTCTGCATACATAATGCTCTCATTGACATACACATCGTCAATGTGTGCCGACGTCGCTCTCCCAAATGATTCCACCTGTGACTGCACGGCGTCAATAATGGACTTCATGATTAGAGGTGTCACGTTGAGGCCTGAAGCTCAGATGTATTAAGCAGAATCGCTTTCTCTTGATCATCATGAATTGACATGGTCACGGTGACTCATGGATACTTTTCGTAAGTCAAGTATGGTCATATTCGCCTCTCTTGTTGAAGAACAGCACGACTCCAGTCTGCCTGATATTGATGCCACCCAATGCCGTTATGGCGTCGATTTTCATGTAAGCAGATAAAACCTTAGCGGTCTGTTACGCACCACGAGGACTTCAACCTCGCCTGAGTTGCCATTATCTGTGAAGATATTAACAATCCCGACACAACGATAGACCAAGAGCAGCTAGAGTCAGTTAAAAATGAACACCATTCCCCACCAACCAATACGTTGACTATAGGTAGCGCCACATTTACATTTAGGCGGGAAATAAAACCGGCGGAGATGTCTGTTCACCCGATCCGTTTTCGGTGCATTTCCACAATATTTAGTCCAAATATCATGGCACAGCATTGTTACTTTGCCGGGTCTCACTTTGCCGCCTGACGTCCTCAGGCAACCCTGTTACAAATGCACCGTACAAGGTTGACAGCCTTCGGAAGTCTACCAAGTAGACATCCACAGATTTGTTCGAATTCAAGCGTCTAGCCACGAATGGAAACGACCTACCTATTTATCTTTGTTCCTTGCTGATTTGCTGTAAACGCACCTACCGTCAATCGGTATAGTAGAACGCTTGCAATGTTGTTCATGTCGCACAGATTGCAGACCAATTCCGTCTTTTCGAATTATTCAACGATAGAGAGACCCTGGTCTAGACCATCAAATTCGGGGATTAGCCTCTGGTCGAACCATGAGTGTTAAAATAACTTGTTTTAAAATAATGTAAGGTTAGAGGAAACACTTAACCGAATGTTCTCTTAATAATTACGGAATAACAGTTAGAGAAGAGAAAGCGACGGGAGGAAACAAAATAAAGCTAAGTAATGACTAGTGAGGCCACTGCCTCAGAAACCACAGCACGGCGGGTGGTACGCAACTTCCGGAATAAAATGCGCCAAGGAGACGGCTTCACAAAACACACAGTCTCCGCAAATGTCCACTAATGATTGCTAGTTTTTCCGTCGCTTTTATCCACACGAGATACTTGGCAAAGAACCTGATCTGGACAAGTTGCAGAGAAGCCTGTATCTGAAAATGCTAAGCTGCTAACTGTGAAAACCCGGATGTGACTAGCTTCGACAGACATGCGTTTGTATTTAACACGCGTTCGCCAACAAATTCAAGGTTATTTTTGGGATCTGCTGCCTTGCTTGTTTTATGTTTTATTTTATTTTTTTCAAGTTTATTATATTGGGTATACTAAGCTGAGGTTAATGGTTAGTCAGGCTGTATAATTGACTATCCCTACTAGTTGACTCATACGCGTATAATTGATAACGTATTATTTCAATGCATATTTACATTTATAGCACAAGAGTTAAATGCTCGATCGTCATAAAATATATGCAATAATTAAAATTATATGAACACCGGAATGATGCCGGGCATTTCTCACTGTCACACTGGAGCTAACACGCCACTTTATCTTCGTTTTTTTTTTTTTTTTTTTTTTTTTTTTTTGTTGGAAACAGGAAGTTAACGTTACGAAAACTGCTTGGTAGATTATATTTTAGAAGTACTAAAATTAAGACTAAACTAAAAGTTTAATTCAGGTATACATTATTTTGGCTACATGGAATAAGTTAATTATATGTTATATATTGATTATATGTTAAATTTGGCATTTGTAATACTGGTTTTTCTTCGTTCGTCTTAAATTAGAATATTTTTCTTCTGTTTTGTAGATGAAATTGCGAGTGTGTTCTATCCTGTTTAGTCTATTAACAAGGCTAAACAGGATAGAACACACAATGAATTTCACCTACGTAAAAGAAACAAACCTACACCTTACAATATCTTTACAAATTAGAGTATATAGTTTCACAACATGATCCAGGGATTGAACTGACAACCAGTAGAACTGACAAACGAGCATTTCCACTATGCCCCCATCCCAAAGAACATTAACGGTGAGTTTTTGGAGCTTTTAACTCCAATATCAGGTTGTTTCAACATTTTGTTATCACAGCGGGTTTTTACCGCTTTTGATAACTATGATTGTTGAAATGAGGAATTAATGCTAGACTCTTTGAATTTAAGCGCAGTACTAGACTGTCGATAAACAGGATAGAACACACAATGAATTTCACCTACGTAAAAGAAACAAACCTACACCTTACAATATCTTTACAAATTAGAGTATATAGTTTCACAACATGATCCAGGGATTGAACTGACAACCAGTAGAACTGACAAACGAGCATTTCCACTATGCCCCCATCCCAAAGAACATTAACGGTGAGTTTTTGGAGCTTTTAACTCCAATATCAGGTTGTTTCAACATTTTGTTATCACAGCGGGTTTTTACCGCTTTTGATAACTATGATTGTTGAAATGAGGAATTAATGCTAGACTCTTTGAATTTAAGCGCAGTACTAGACTGTCGACGAGGTCTCACCAATTTACTGTTCAGCGGGATAAATGTAACCGTAAGTTCTATGCTAACATTTTCTTCTCTTTCACTTGTCGTTTGTGGAATTTCCTTCCGTCTCTAGGCTTTCTAGCCAAGTTTAATCTTCAAAAATTTAAATGCGATGTCAATCGCTATCTGCTGTCCTCTTCACTATTCTTCCTTTGTTTCCGCTCCTTAGCAATGTTTCTGTTTCTAACTCTTCCACGTCCAGTGACCCAGTGAGTCTTGGTGGTTTTATTGTCTTGCTTGGGGTGAACACGATTAAAAAATATATATAGGTATTGATTTATTCAAACTAGTTCTCTCATCTTTGATTTGATAAATATTACTTTTTATAAGTACATTGTTTCAGCCAAATACCATTTAGTCATCTTCAGGTGTCCATTAGTATTTATTACGATTTTAAGTTTAAAACAATCAGATTTTTTTTTACATTATTATCTGTCCAATATTCAATTTTATTGCATTTCATGAAAAATTTAAAATGCTCTTCAGTAATTATAGTATTCAACATTGATCTCAGTATTTTCTCCTCTGGAATCGAGGAAAAGAAAAAAAAGTCTAATTAGCCACTGATTCAAAAAAACAATAAATACAAAACCCAGAGTCTCTTAATTTACAGTTGAAATTAGTAAATGTTACCGTAAGTTCTATGTTAACAGTTTCTTCTAAGGTCCATCTGACTCATGGAACTCTCTTCTGGTTTCTTGCTTTCCAGTCAACTTTAATCTTCAAAAATTTAAATATAATGTCCGTCGTTATTTTTTACCTTCTTAATGTCTGTCCTTTTATTGTTCTCTCTTCTTAATAATGTTTGCTTTTTCTCATATTCTCTTGCATTTAGTAAATCCTTGCGTTTTAATGGCTTTATTGCCTTGATTGAGGTGAAATGGTTAAAACCTGATGAATATTACTAACATAGCATAGCTGAAACTTTATACAATGAAAATTTCAAATCAAAACTTACCTAAAGTGTTACTCAAATTGATGTGTTCTTGAAGATATGAATGAAACAATATAAGAATCCCACACGCATATAAAAATATTTGTAAAAAACCGATTTTGATTTTCATGTTTTTTATATGTTAACTTTTTTCTTTGCAGTTTTCCAAAAAGAAGTGACTTAATTCCAGTGATGCTACCAGTGATTCATAAGATTCCTATCGCATTATGCAACACTTTTACACAGTTGATCAATCCTACAAAGTTCGTAAAGGAAGATGGCATATTTTCTAAAGAGTGGCTACCAAGATCGTTAATTTCATCTGCAACCGCATGAAGTATAACACTGCGAAACTAAAAAGCATTCTAGTTTTGGTAGACTTTTCCAATTTCGGAATATCTACTATATTTTTGGCCGATTGACCACCCTTGAGCAGACAGCATGACCAATTCAAAATGGAGAAACACGTTGCTAATGCTGGTAATTATTTTTGTATTTATTGCATTGATGGTAAATGGACGAAGAAAGAAGAGCAAAAACAAGAGACGATATTCATCAATCAAAGATGCTGCGACAGACACCAGAGATATAAGAAATTTTGTCCTCGTAGAAGGGGACATTTTCTTAGGAACTCTCATGCAGATTCATAGTGGAGGTCGAGACGGTGTCTGCAGAAATTTGTCTCATTCAGCCATGATGGAATTGGAAGCACTCTTATATTCTGTGGATATGGTAAATGTTCACATTTCACTCTTACCAGGAATTAAGCTTGGGATTTACATCCGCGATAGCTGCGCAGATCCAGATTATGCTTTAAAACAAGCGCTAACTATAATGGAAGGTAAGTCCCATTTTGTTTAAAGTTTTTCCAAGAAAACCTTTACTTCCTACCTGTAAATAGACTCAAAACGATTTTCAGTATCATATTCCTTGACAATGTAAGTGAACATAGTCCTCCACAGCTTTCTGTTCGGTTAACTGGGCATTGCTATGATTATTCATGGGAAACGTAGTGGAATGGTTTGTCGTTTTCCTCTTAGACTGGTTGCCGACCAAGGATAGAGACTTTGGTTTACTCTGCTGTTTTACCCAGAGATGACAAGGAGATATATAGATCCATCCCTATCCTAAGGATACTAGAAGGAAATGAAAACCACAGCATCGGTCAGAAACTGAACTCGTCCTGCTGGTTTTTGCAACTATTACGCCATACATAACGTATTAAAATAACAAACCTGTCTTCAGTGTTTTCTATCAGGAATTCATGAACAGTATTTTATTTGACATTTTTTTAAAGGCAATAAGTTTATTTTCGATTGCACATAAACAATTTATATATAGATTTGGCATTATGAAGATTTCTTTGTTTTCTTCTGTGGAATTTCTTTGATAACGAACGAAACTTGATTTAATATAATTCATTAAGAGGGGATGTTTGTTTTTCTAATGAAAATAGAAAAATAACTATTACTAAAAAACGGCTTATCATGAAATAAAAGAAACAGTTTTAAGAGATTCTAATATTAAAGCTTCATCTATTCACATCTGCACATCTTGGGTTGCATAGACAACTTTCGTCAGTTATCTGTTGTATTCTAGAACCCCTTTATTAGAAATGTTACCCTTTCACTGTCCACATCCAGGTTAATTAATAACTAATTCGTACCTTAGAGGCTGTTTGTTTTTATCATTGAATCATAGTCTCTAACCTTCACTCACTGCCTGGCATAGGAATCGATCTCATGAACACAGGCACCTAAATATGCTTGACCTATACTTTTTATAACATAGGCCATTACCGCATCAGATGGTAGAACTTAAACCAAATGTCTGCTGATTCCCAATTAAATACTTCCATCTGTTTTTCATTTCCATTCTTTTCATGCTGATTGATTTGTTTTTTTCGGCTTATCAAGGGTTTTCAGGTTATTTAAAGCCAGAAAATATCTTTAGAGTGCATTTTCGAGATAATAAAGATTTATTGATATGTCATGCTAATTAACCCATAGCTGGGGGTAAAAGAGGTGGATTCTTACCTTTCTCAGGGGTAGTTACACGAACCCGGCTGGATTTGAAACTCGGATCACCGATCTCCAATTTCGAGCTATTATCCATTAAATCACTTTTACATCCAAGATTACAACACCTACTATTCCCAAGTGGTCACACATCAGTATATTGATCAGGTTCGACGTTGCTCAACTTTGTTGATCGTACATGAACTGGTGTTTCAAACGTGATGCTTCCCATATTGAAGACGTCACCAGTGCAATTACAGGATACAATGTGCTGAAGATAACAATTAATGCGGAAACACGACATAATATAGGATAATAATAATAATAATAATAATAAAAAATTTCTCGGCTTGTCTATTTTCATTTTTTGATAAATCTTAATTCTTCAGTTAATGATTGAATAAACTCATGGTGAGTTCTACGCCAATAAAATAGCCGTAGAAAATCTTCTATCGTGTCGTTAAATATTCGAGTTTCCTTTTTAATCAATTCACTCCAATTAAGGCGAGAATGCTACTAAGACTCAAGGGGGTCACTGGGAATGAAAGAGAATGAGAAGACTTTAGTGAGGAAAAAGGACAATAAAAGAACAGGATTCAGGAAGGCAGAAAATGGCTATAATGCCACTAAGACGCAAAGTGCTACTGGGAGTGAAAGTGAATGAGAAGACTATAGTGAGGAGAAAGGACAATAAAAGAACAGACTTCAGGAAGACAGAAAATGGTGTTAATGCCACTAAGACGCCAATAATAGTGAGGAACTAGTAAAAAAGGAATTTACCCACAGACATAAAAAGGTAGAGACATATATACAATGGAAGATATGCAAGAAGCACAAAATCGAAACCACTGAGAGAGGGTATAATCACCAACCAGACAGTTACCTAAAATAACGATGTAACTATCCTCTTGAACATGCCAATTCAAAGTGACAGAGAAATAAAAACCAACAGACCTGATATTATCATAAAAGACAAGAAATTCAGCTAGTCTATGTTTATTGACATAGCAGTAGCATCTGAGAAAATTATCGAGAAATTGTCCAAATACAAGGATCTGGAGATCGAGATTAACAGGATGAAGACAGAGACTATACCAAAAGTAATCGGAGCTCTGGGCCTCATAAGAATAGGAATTGACAATTTTATTAACAGTGTCCCAAGTAACATCAACATACAAGATGCCCAGAAAATCTCTCTACAAGGAACATCCCATATACTAAGAAAACTGCTATCAATTAAATAACTATTCTCCTATAGAGCCTACAGACTATATTTTGGACCCGGATCTACAGGATACAAAGATGGAAACATAACATTGACATAGCAGTATCATCTGAAAGGAGAAATACAATCTGAGAAAATTATCGAGAAATTTTCCAAATACAAGGGTCTGGAGATCGAGATTAACAAGATGTGGAGAATGAAGACTGAGGCTGTATCAATAAGAATCGGAGCTCTGGACCCCATGAGAAAAGGAATGGACAATGTTACTAACAGTGCCCCGGGTAATTAAATGATAATTTTCCTATAAGGCTAAAGGGCCATAGTTTGAACCCGGCTCTCTAGGATACAAAACAGGAAAATTAAAATACACTACAAATGATTATAATAATAATGATAATAATGATACTTTTTCATCTGAGAAATTCAGAGAAAAAGTCAATATTTACTAATTGAAAACTGAACGTGTTCATATTTTTGGTTTTGGAGAGTTGGAAAATGCTCGTAAATGATTAAAAGCAAATTCCAGTGAAGAATATTTCGTTATATTTGCTTAAAAAGAAATTTTGAAATTCATATTTAACTTTTATTACTAATTAGTCCTATCATTTATTTATTAAATTGGATTCACACAAGCAATTATACTTTTCATTTTTACTTGTTTTAATTAAAAAGAATCTCAGAAAACATTCATGCTTCAAGCAATAATAAATTATCTTCATGTGCCAAAAGGAACGTTCATGTAACATAGATAACTATTTCCATTTCCAGGTAAACTTTGATTGTATTAGAAACATTAATATTATTGACATTTTTAGATTAAACAATGATTTATTTATTAACCACAAACTGTTCTCATTTGTTTCTGGTAAAACATTTGTTTCTGGTAAAACATTTTTTTTCTCATTTGTTTCTGATAAGACATTTGTTTCTCGTAAAACATTTGTTTCTCGTAAAACATTTGTTTCTCGTTTGTTTCTGGTAAAATATTTGTTTCTCATTTGTTTCTGGTAAAACATTTGTTCTCGTTTGTTTCTGGTAAAACATGACACAAAATGTATTTCAAATTTATTTTCCATTTTTTGAAGTTAAGAAAACGGTTTATTTTTCATAATTTGTTGATTTTAATTTTACTCCAAATTGTACATTTAATTAACTAATTAATTAATTAATTAATCAAGTATTTTGGTGGAGGCTTTCATTATTTGGACTGCTTCTAATTAGCAAAAGAGAATAACAATGGTTCAAGGCACAAAAATAATTGAAGCGGACATTTGAACAGAACATTAATAAAGAATTCATTGAATTGAAAAGCAAGATTGAAACCAAAAGGATCAAAGGTAAAAGTTGCACAAATTAATAATTATAATCATAAAGAAACTGGGAACAAAGAAAATTAGAAAGATTAGTTAATGTTTGCGGGAGTGAAGCAAAATAATGAGATATGAGTGTGGATAGAGAAGTATGAATGTGTGTGTGTGTGTGTGTGTGTGTCTATTGTATACTTTTCTCTGTGTGAGTGGCGTGGACGTGTGTGTAAAAGTGCAACAATAAAAAAAAATAACAACAACAACAAAAATTAATCGTGGCAACAGTTTCACAACAAAATATTTAAGCATTTGGTGTAGCGCCAGAAAAGACTTAAATTCGGTTTCCATTCATTGGATGCTTCTCTATTTCATTCGTTAAAAAAAATGACAGACAAAATTCTTACAATTTATGTCCCGTTTTTTTTTTTTTTTTTTTGTTTTTTTTTGTGGCGAGATTATTTGTACTAGATTCAGAAAACGTAGTTTAATAGAAATAAAATAAGAGACGGGGTTAAATGAATGCAATTTGCACAAGCTAGTCACTTTACGTTCACGTCATCACACCGAATATCATATGCTATTCTCTTTGTTATATTATATTTCACGCCCTGACACTGTCTCATGACTCATCAAAAACTGATATTACATTTCGACGATCTGTGAAGCATCTCATTGTTTAGAATATGTAGATAATAAATCACAAATGTTTTTAAAAGCTACGATCATCATCGTATATAGAATTACTTCCTGTCTCAAAAATAGTATCATATTCACCAGTAAAATAAGTAGTCAATAGATTACTTAGCTGTGTGATGATAATTTTAAAATCGGTTTATTTAGAATATTAATGCTCGATGTAGCAGTAAGTTCTATGCTAATAGTTTATTTTGTTGCATTTCTCGCTTGTGGAACTCCCTTCCGACTCCATGCTTTCCAGTCAACTTTAAATTGATGAGATCTCAACGCCAGTTTAGTACTGCGTTTAAATTTAAAAGGTCTAGACACACCATAGCGAAAAGTTCATCCAAATAATTACCATGAAAGTATCTATAGAAAAGACACAGAGAGGCAACCTTAGGGCGATTTGAAAGTGAATGAAGTTACATAAAATGTCAAACCACTAAATAATTTATTGTAAATATTTCTAATAGAAGAGATAATTTGAAATTCAGATTAAATACGTATGATATAAATATATATCTTCATTATTTTATCAGTAATGTTTGGTTAATAATACTAATTCTCTTATGAAAAACATTGCTTTGCACAATAACTAACATTTGACATAGAATAACAATGAAAATTATTTTACTGTTTTTTTATTTTTATTTTCATGAATTTTTAAAACCCATGCGTTAAGTTCGTTTTATAACAGCAAATAATAAAGAAAAGTGTGTAAATGCCGAATTTAAACAAAATGATTGCATTTTTAAAAAGTCTTTAGCCGATCTATTTATACTACAACACATATTATCTCCTAATGTTTAGGCAATTCCTGAAAACATTTACGTAAATAGTTGTACTGCTAACCTGTAATTTATTTGACATATGTGTAAATTATCCTAGACTCCACGTCACTTATTCTGTGGCAAAGGTTCTGTTAATTTTAACAGATTTTTCAAGTTTCACACTTTTAACGAGGTTATTGAAACATTATATTAGAAATTATAATTATTCATTATGCAGTGATTACAAAGAAAAGTGTTTAAATTAAAATAGAAATTAAAATCGTTCCGCTGTAATGATAACAAAATTATCAAGGTAACATCAGTGTGTAGTGCCTGCTCCATCTGAAAATCATTCATACAAGTCGTTTATCCAATAATTTTATGAGCTGTTGTATTTTCTACATATAAAACAGGCAGCACAGCATCTAGAATATTTCAAAAGTTATCTTTACTAGTAAATTTCTGTCCATCGATGGTAACATTTCTCTTGAGAATGCTCTACAAGTTTTCAATCGGGTTCAGCTCGGGTTAACAAGTCATTACTTCAGCAAACGAGCGTTGTTGGAACCCATTTTATTCTGACATTTTATGTAACTTCATTCACTTTCAAACCGCCCTAAGGTTGCCTCTCTGTGTCTTTTCTATAAATACTTTCATGGTACTTATTCGGATGAGCTTTTCGCTATGATATGCCTAGACCTTTTAAATTTAAACGTAGTACTAGACTCTTCTCAGAATGTCATGGAACATTGTAATGTAAAAAAAAAGAAGCTATCTTTTTAATTCTTTTGAATTCGTTTCAAACCAGTTTTACATGTGTCTCTTCAAAAAATTCCTATCTTAACTCTAATCTCAACATCCTCTACAACTCGCTACAAACCTATCACTTCTTCATAAAACTATCTTCATTGAAGTATTAACATTTCGAGACGATTTCTGTCACACTTTATCCTATCCGTCTTGCCTATCACGTATTGCACGGCATTCATCGGTGAAAGAATTGTCTTAAAATCTGTCTTTATGTATTCTGTACCCCCATTTCATTCGATTTTCCGCCTTGTGATCGATTTCACGTTTTGCTACTGATATTTTCTACCTTCTTACACATCCTCTCTGGCACAATGCTTAAAAATTTAATTTATTTATAATTTATCCCCGGATACGGAGCACATATCGGCGAGTTAAAATCCTCAACCGACTCACCCATGATCTTGAATAAACTTAACAGTTCCAATCATTTTGTAATTTCCAGCATTTATATAACTTCTGCAAGCTCTGAAGACATTTCTCTCCATACAGAAAATGTGGATGTTAATTTGAGACTTTGACCATTAGGACACTTTATAAAAATGGATGCCATTGGTGTATATCTGTGCAAAACAAACCAACTTTCATCCTAACTGCGTAGACAGATGTTGCTTTGATTCACCAAATAAACTTTTATATTTCATTAAGGCTTTATTTTATATATCGATAAAACATGAAGTAGCCAAAAATGCGAGAGACGAGTTGTAAATGAAAGTAAACTGAGTTACCGCCTTTCAGTTTTTTATTATTTTATATTATTATTATTATTATTTTATATTATTTTCTGCGCTATGAAAATATGACAGTTATATTGAAGCAATTTTAAAAATGTACTGTACTCATGCAGTACAAAAACTTAACGTGGCTCAAAGTTTATTTTCTTAATTATGTTAAGTAGTTCCTGAATATTAAAATAAACTAAAACTGATAATCTGCCTTGTCTCTTCGCTAAAATGAAATAGGAAGAAAAAAATCGGCGACATAATAAAATGATTTATTTGAAGCAACTTTATTTGAAGGAAAGGAATTTTAGCATTCGGAAAAAAATCTAAGATTTATATTCCGGCTTCATTGTCTCCAATTAGACATAAAAATTAATTTCTTAATATCTGTTGATTCCTTTATTTTTTGCTTGCCTTTATAAGAATTTAAACATTCCTGATTTAGTTCATGATCATGATTGCAGACAAACTTGGTGTGGATGTTTCAATAGATATGGATGGACCTTGAGAGATTATATGTATATATATATATGTGTGTGTGTAGTCATTCACGGATGGCACATCACTGTGGCGGGACATGCGACTGCTTCAAGACTCTCACTCCTCGGCCATCAACGCACGCTAGGAAGAAACGGAATTTTTAGCACATTATATACAAGATATATATGCATTACGGGATACCAGAGAGCTCAGCTCAAAGCGAAGAGCTTCGCATTAATCATCATCATCAGCAGCAGTAGCAGCAGCAGCAGACAACAAATTTCCTTTCTTCCAAAAGTGCTCAACCCACGAAATGGAGCGACCCAATACACACACACACACACACACACACACACACACACACACAACACACACACACACACACACACACACATATATATATATATATATATATATATATATATATATATTTGAATTGATGTGAGTTCGTGACAAAATCACATCAATCCAACTAAATATGTTAACTCTATCAATGATATTGAGCGCTTTCCAATAAGTACCGCGCATATATAATATGTAAATAGTATATATAAAAAATTGCATATATATATATATATATATATATATATATATATATATTGTGTTTCCGTTTTCTTCTAAAATTTACTTCAATTCTATACTCTTAATGTTTCTCCTTTTTTGACTAATACAACTCCACGTGGTAACTCTTTACCTTGAGTGGCTCTTGGATCTTGTATTAGGTGAATATTGGTTTTATATATATATATATATATATATATATATATATATATATATATATATATATACTACACTCTGATTCTAGTATCGAGGGCTCTGAAATGAAGAAAAGCGTAACTCGAGTAGCACTGGCTGCTTGATCAATGAATGCTGAATGTTTCCTTATAAGGACAGGGTTAATATTACCAGAACCATTATGATAACATTCATCTGTTTTCATGAAATGATTTTATTAAACTTTCTCCTCTTTTGAGTTTATATACGATTCTATTGGTTTTCAAAGATCTTTACGTGATCACAACCTTTTCTGTTGGAATAACATCTTGGCAGGTTTTGGACAATTCAGTTAATCTTGAGCATTTGAAACCTTTTATGACTTGGTAAGCAATAGTCAGGTTTACAAAATGTATAAGAGTATTGTTTTACATAACGAAACTTTTTAGATTAAAGCTTCTACGCTTGTCACCTGTGACACTAAAAAAGTCATTTACAAGAAATTACAATTCTCTTGACACCCAATTCTCTACACACCTTCGTAATCTTTAAAAGGACCTACAATTTTATTGTCTCCAACACTTGACCAAAAAATGACTCCACCTCACCTCACCTTGTAAATTGCTTTAATCCTTTCTTTTACCTACTTAATCTCTAGTTAAACCATCAAATCAACATTCATCGCCAAAAAATACTGTTAAAAATCAATGTTCATATAATTCTTCACACGCTATACACGTTTCTCTTTCTGACGTTTACTTAAGGGTAAACATCACCTTCGTTAAATATATTCTTGTTCGTCAATCTACTTTGTTTTTTATTATTCTTGCGAAAGTTTTCAAGTTCTTCTTTGACAGTTCTGTAATCGCTGTTCAAACATTTTGCAATTTTCAACGTTGAAATCAAATTATTTACAATATCTTTTGTGTCTATATTTTTACAACCTTCTATAATGTTTATAAATGTGGAATTACAAAACAATTAACAGTTACTATACTATTGTTTGTAGTCATTTATAGTGTAATGAAGAGCCTTTCTAATTATAAAAACGAGAAAAGATTAAATAGGTTATTGTAAATATTACTAATAAAAAGAGATACTCATATAAAACACTCAGTCATGATGAATGGTCATACTTTTAACGGAACTCCCTGCCTGGAATATTTATTAGGATTCAAACCCATTCCAGACCCGAAGTAGAACTCATATATACGAACCATCGCGGAAGATGCTGGAAAAAATGATTGGTTACTTGTAGCACTTCAGAAATCCCCTTTAGAGTCAGATTAGACCAAAATAGAGTATTGCTGTCATATCTGGGATGGATCAGCCCAATTCTCACTTTCCAACCTTGACAAATTTCAAAAACGTTTACACAGCCTTGTGGGTGATGAATTATTTTAATGATGCAGACCCCCTTTCCTTCAGGTGAAATGTTGCAAGTCTCTCGTGACTCTATCGCTGTTTATCATGGCAGATGCCCGAACGATCTACATTCCTTTCTTTCACTAGTTCAGACCTTCACAGCCAGCACCCTTCAGGCCACCTACACGGAGTCGATACATCCTCATTCTCTTCGTATTCCAGTGGTAAGGAGGAAGTTCCACTCGGCCGGATTCTTCCCCAGAACTGTTACCTTATGGAATAGACTACTCAGAAGATGTAATTCTAATAGTTTTACCAATATTGGTAGTATTTTATTGCAAAAGGAAATCTGACATAGTAAATAATCCAAGATTATTTTCCTCCTTTTTTTATTGTTAAAAATTTTGGAGACTAAAATAACTGAAAAAGTCTCTTTGATTTCCATATCTCTTTTCATCACTAGATTTCACATTTCATTACCAGATTTCACATTTCATCACTAGATTTCACATTTTTTTCGAGATATTTCCTAATATAAGAAATTAAGAAGGAAAAAGAGAAAAGTTTACTCGAACGTACTCGCCAAACGGGTAAAAAAAACGAGAGAATTCATTTTTTAGCGAGTAGATTTTATGTTTAATTATATACAATATATAAAAATTCTATTTAACTTCGTCGCCTAAAAAGTAAAGAAAAAGGGACAATAAAACAAATGTTAGGTTCTTAAATTCAATATTTTTTTTAAAGTATAATTCAATTTAAAGAATAGAGATGTGCAGCCATTGTCACCATTTTGATGTTTTTTTCTCTTCCTGAATTCTGCAGACATCACACTGACTTTGGTTTGTTCTTCCAACTTTATTTACAGCTAAATATTCCTGGAATGACGTAAGCTCGTGAATTCTAGAGTTTCGAATTAGTCATTTAGTCACAAATCATTAATGCAGGATCCCCGCGTTCAATTGAGGGCCTACGCTGTTGATCACCAATGAAACATTAATGGATGATGATAGATGTTTAAGGCTTAATACTTTTACGAATTTATCCTTTTTTTTTTAATAATAATGTTTGTTTTATTTTTGAATTACATATTTCTTCAAACTATGATTTTTAAAAAAGTTTACGCTAATAATAAAAAGTACGTATTGTGATGTTTTTCATTTGCGGGATTTTAATGGTTTGGATGCTGTTACAACTTTAGGTTGAAATATTCGGTTTCAGCGCTTTATTTGATGTTGAGAAACCCCAAGAGAAGTCTTCGATTCTTGAGTAAACTCAAATAAATGAATACAAAATCAATTAATTTAGAATAAATTGTGGGTATTTTAATTATCGAGTGCATATCTTATCCATTTTATTCAGTTGGCGTATTTTGCGCCGTCGTTGTAGTCTCCGATCCCTTCTATCTCGCAATTGTGGTTCATAGTGACATTCACGACTGATAAATGACTTGCCGGTTCCTTTCGCACCGGAGATGTTCAGGTGAGCCTTTCCCTCCTATCAGAGGTGGATTTGTTTTTGTTTTGCCTAAAGGGGCAAGGCTGGCAAGGCAGCAGGCGGTTTGAATCTAGTTTCCTTCTCCTAGACTGGTTGCCACCCAAGGCAGTTTATTCCGCTGTTTTATCCATACCTGGTGGGAGAAGGATTCATACCAATCCCAAGTGTATTAGCACGTAAATGAATGTAATAAACTCGACTCTTTTATTCCTCAATCCGAGCCTCTAACCATTACTCCACCGTCCACACTTCACCTTCAGTAAAAAAAAAAAAAAAGTTTAACTGCCTGAATTAAGCAAAAAAAGATAGATATTAATAAACACTCAAAACATCATGCGGAGTTCTTATACTTTATTTCTAAAAACTTGGAACTATTCACCTTTGTTCCTCATTTAAAATAGATAGATAGCAATTTATATATTAATTGTGGATAATTCTGATTAATATTAAACTTTTAGTGTTCATTTTAAATGTGTGACAGAAAAAGAGAGAAGATCTCTTATGGCAATTCCTTTAATTCAGTTTTCTCATTCAATAAATTTATCTAAATATTATGCAATAAAACTAATTTTGTTTCATGTATGAAAGCTGAATTGACGCTAACAGTTTTTACTTACTCATTTTACCTGCTGATAAAATGATACAATTCCAGAAAGATGCAAGAATTAACAATAAAATCTCCCGTGAAACATGTTTTTATTTTTATACCAGTTTTATGTAAACAGCAATAAATATTTAATTGAATATTTATTATCTCAAACATAAAATTTAATTCAAGAAGTTATCAACATAAAAAAGGAATTAGAGAAACAATTCAGTATATACAAATATACATAAACAGAAATATCTATCCTATAATCATAAACGGAAGTAGATATCCTATAATCATAGACAGAAATATCCATCTTATAATCATAAACGGAAGTAGGCATCCTATAATCATAAACGGAAGTAGATATCCTATAATCATAGACATAAATATCCATCTTATAATCATAAACGGAAGTAGGCATCCTATAATCATAAACGGAAGCAGATATCCTATAATCATGAACAGCTAAGTGAGGAGAAAAGACAATAAAAGAACAGGATCGATGTTGTATTAAAATTGTTGAAGGTCGTGACAGAGATGCAAGAAACCGGAAGAGAATGTCACAGTCTGGAAGTGCGAGGGAGGAACTATTACAGTAGAACTTACAGTTCCATCTCACTAGTTTAACAGTAAAACATTACCACATCTAAAGCCATGCGGTTCAGGTAACAAGGATAGAAACTCATCCGTACAATTGCCATGAAAATATTCACAGAAAAGAAAGAGTGTGAGAAAAACCAAGTGACGACGGTTGGTAAGTGACTGAAGCCGAAAGGATCAATAACATTAGACACTTTTCTTTGGATTTTGCCAAGTATGTCTAAATATATAGCAGAATCACCAGACCAAATGGGCCAAAAATATTCAATGCATGAATAGTAGATTTTTAAACGTGTAAAATGAAAAAAAAATGGCACAACTCAGTGAACCAACTTTCTTAGCAGTAGACTTAGCAAATTTATTTAATATAGTCACTCTACTTCATGTCAGTGGAAAATGTGGGACCAAGAATGTACAACGAGTTGCTTCCCTGGAGGTTAGCATTAGCCATGCTGATGGAAGGCAAAGATGGTTCTGTAAGATGAGGAAAGCAATTTCTTTTTGGAGGCGTCAATATTTACAAACTAATTCTTGCTCCAGTTAACAACTTACTGGAAGTCATTTTCAAGATCAGCTGCCAGTTTTACTTTATCGGACTAGCTATTAAGAACGGAGCAAATAGTTCTCGTCATAAATACCATTTTTGGGACTGATTACACCGGGAAAAAATTATTACAGTTATGTGGAATGATCTAAAGGAATAACCATCCAACCCGACCTTAATTTATTAAGAAATACACAGAATCAAATCAAACATTCAACCGAAGGCACCATAACACTTTAGCTTGAAGAAAAATACCATGTCAAACCCTTTCAAACGACTTCGAGATATTTAAAGGCACAGTCAGTGTTTTGCCCTTCTTCTATAAAGCTTGGCAGACTCTTTTAGCAATAATCGTTAACACAGTTGACCTACAGAAGCGAAAGCCATATTGTTTATCTGAAGTTAGATGCTTAAAGAATTCGGAGTTGATTAGAGCGTCTATTACTTTGCCAAAAACGTGTAGAAGACTAATAGGGCAATAATTCGAGCAATCAGAAGGTTCATCAGTGTTCGTAAAGACATGAATTATAGACGCGGATTTCAACATTTGAAAGTAAGAAGCAGCAAAGCATCGATTGCAGAGTTAGTAGAGAACAAGTTCAGTTCCTTAGAATAATTACATGGTTTGGAGATGATAGTAGAAACCATGGAGGGAGTTATATTGCATATCCTACGGTAGAGATTCCGTTCTAAGTGAAAAATAAAGCAAAGATACTCTTGATGAGTCAAGAGTGGAGGTAGAAACGAATTTATGAGCACGGCATTCTGCTTTATCAACAATAAATGGTAACTGATTGAAGAGAGGAAGAATTAAGGATTTAACCTTGTTTAACACACTCTGGCATAATCGTCAATAATCACCCGAACCGAACATGTGATAGGCTATACGATGTATAATTCTATCAGCAAACAACGACTCATTGAAGACACGTTTACAATGATTACGAGCGGATACAAATAGGCCTTCTGTTCTGATCCGAACTATGACGTTAGTCTAACTGAAAGAAGTGATTCCTATGGGCTATAGAGGATGAATAGACAAGAGCGAACAAAAAAGATTGCGGTTTCACTTAGAATTTCTTCGATGCCTCAATGAAACTTAGGTGCTACAATTTTCAAGAGGATGATTAAAAGTTTCTTTCCAAGAAGACATCGCGAAGAAAATCAGAAAATTATCCCAGTCAGTGCGTTGGTAACAAAATCATGTCTTATGACTAGGGTATTCTTGCCTAATATACGCGTGGAAAGAAATATCTATAGACACTAAAACGTGACCTGATTTACCAAGAGGACGGAGGTGCAAAGCGCGACAAGAGACCTGAGAGAAGGTAAGGAACAGATCAAAACAAAGAAGCCTGTCCGCCAGAATTACGAGGGAAACGAATAGGAAAATCTGCTATTCGACTGAGTGATTAATCAACTGAAATATCCCAAGTCTCGATGCCGGTTTAATCAGTGACCTATTTATGAGTGTATGAGTCAACACACACACACACACACGCGCGCATGCGCATCCTTGGCATTATGATAAACTACATCCGGCAGCAAAGCTGAAGATGGGGAAGTTTTGAGGAGCGTGAAAACATCTCTTAATTGCTGTTGTTCCAAGGTCCACTCTCGCCTAGGGGGTGGGAATCATCTGTTAGGGTCCCAGCTATGGGCAAATAGTGAACCCCCAAAATGGGTTCAAAATGCCATCGAAGTATAAAAATACATTTTTAATTGTAAAAAAATTACCAAAGCTCCCAAATAAATTAAATTTCGGCATTACATGATCCATAAGGAATTGCTTTGTTGTTAAATAAATCAAAGCAAACACAGACACATACAAATGCGTCCTTTAATTCAATCATAAACCTGATTTATTGAATTTACTGGGGTTTTTCTATCATAATTCCCAACTCACTCAAAATTGACGATTAACATCACCTTTGGTAAAGCAAAATATCCCCCCCCCTATGGCACGAATCACAGGATTATCCTTTCTATTTCTCAAATTATTTACCGTAGCAATTCTGGATTTTGACAAAACCTGGATAGCGGCCCGACCATCAATAATGACTGCATTCAAGGAATAAATCTCTTCATCTGTCCTGTTATTTATTCATAGAGTTGAGGCGAAATGGATTCATGAAAGCCATCAGTAAAATATGCTTAAATATATATTAAAAATAATTTTCATTTCTTATAATTGTTTTATTTTATAGCAAGGCATAAGACGAAGAGGCCCAACTGCTAATTTTACTCTTGGTTTGATTTTCAGGGAATATAGCTCAGAAGACAGAAATTGAAGAGTAATATAAAAATTTCGATATTATGTAAAGACAATGTCTGTAAAATTACTTAAATATGGCGTCTTTCTTTACTTATCGTGTTTGAGAAGGAGACATGGAATCGTCTCAGTCAGGCGGCTTCTTTTGCGTTTATCTGAAAGGAATAAAAGAAATAGACTTTGTTGATAGTTAACGTTGATTAATTCTTTATTTTCTCTTCGAGTTATATGTTCTACAGTTTCTTTGTGATTCTACAGCGCCAGTCCACAACGTCCGAAGTACTAGTATCCTCACTAAGAGACTTACAGGGTTTATTTGCTGGAAGTCATTTTTTAATCATAGATGTGAGAAAGTGATATTTCTCACCTAGTTTGGCATCAGGCATGACATCCATAGGAAAGATTCGAGTTCACGACGTTATTTAAGGACGATTCAAATTCTTAGGTTAATATTAATTAACTCTTAACTTGTGATTGGCTTTATAAATAAATAATTTAAAGTAATATATATATATATATATATATATATATATATATATATATGAAGTAATATTGTCATAAGATGTTCTATATTTATGGGATAAAGTGCTCAATATCAGAGATAGAGCATGTGTAAATATAAAAGTGAACATAGAAGTCAACACTTAGAGTCGTGGCCTGGCGATTGCATCTAGCATGAAACAGACTGTCGCCCCTAAGTGTTGACTTCTAGGTTCACTTTATATATATATATATATATATATATATATATATATATATATATATATATATATATATAAAGTTTATTTTTATAATTACTTACATGTATGGTAAAAGGATAAGGAAAAGAATTAATTGGCAGATGTACTTAATTTTAATTTTAGTTTCACAGTCAAGAAATATCGAACAAAAATATAGAAAAATGCACAGCCATATAAAGTTTATATTTTTAAAAGTACAACTGCAAAATATTTCTTCTTCATTTATGTACCGTGTCCCTTCAGGACGTAGGCGATCATGACCCTCCACCTCTTCCTCTCCCTTGTAGCTCTTAATAAGTATTGTCTTTTTATTTCTGCGAAGCCCTGTTTTGCACTCTATTTGCTCAAGTCCAAAATGCTTACATATCTTATAAATTTTTGATGGTACGAATACATTAGTATACAAACACGCATAACGATACGTATATATATATATATATATATATATATATATATATATATATACAGAGAGAGAGAGAGAAGAGGGAGTACATTGTATGGGATATTTTTCAGTGCCTCAACGTCGCTACTGAATGTGGCACAAGGTCGATGTTTATAGTCGGTTTAACGGTGGACAAATTGCTCAAATCTTCTCGTCACTTACCTCTTTTGGGTACGCCTGAGGCGCCAGTTAATTACCCTAGCCCCTTCCCTAAGGAGATATACTGCCTGGGTCCCTTGAGCTTAGTATTATTTTGGAACTGCCGCAGTCGAAGCCGGGGGAAGGGTGTCGTGTATGTATGAGGCCAGTACAAGTCACAGGTTTTAATATCATTAGCCTGGACTTTAATGTAGGAAATTAAGTTTGTGGTAAAAATGTTGAAATTTAGTTTGAAAGTGTTTATGTTTTATCTTTCCCTCCCCAAAAGAATATTAATTCAAAGATTTCCTCCCCCGCTCTTTCCCACCTATTACTATTGTAAAATACATTTCTTTCTTGACCTATATTCCTAACAATTACATTGTTCAATGCTTCTCAAACAGAAAAGTTCACGTCTATCAACAAAAAAAAAAAAAAAAAAAAATGAAAAGAAAAAAGATGGAAAAAAAAATGAAGGAACTAATGAAAAATACAATGAAACAATGTAATGGTTTCTTGCTAAACAATTACTTTAGATTTGTAATTAAAAACCTTTGTATCTTTTTGTGAAACTTGTCTTTCCTCAGTTCTATTCAAGGTAAACTTTATAATCTCTTCTTCACACAAACACTTTAACTTAGTCTCTCTCTTTCACTCACTTTCTTTCTCTTTCTCTCTCTCATAACTTTATCTCTCTCTTTCTCTCTCTCTCTCATAACTTAATCTCTCTCACTCTCTTTCTCTCTCTCATAACTTAATCGCTCTCTCACTCACTCTCTTACGTTCTCTCATAACTTAATCTCTCTCTCTCACTCACTCTCTTTCTCTCTCATTCTATTTCTCTCTCTCCAAACTTAATCTCTCTCTCACTTTCTCTCTCTTTCTCTCTCTCTCATAATTTAATGTCTCTCTCTCTGTTTCATACACTACATTTTATATAATGCAACACAGTTTACAAGACTATATAACGCTTGTCAACACTTTCTACTCTCTTCTCTCACTCATATCCCTTTACTCTCTCTTAATTAAACATTATCTCTCACACATTGCAACTCATACGCAACTCTTTGTATCCCTCCCACACACGCACTCCCTCACTTACTCTTTCGTCCTCTCCGCTTTCATAATAGATGTCATCATTAAACAAATATGAAGAATAAAGAAAACATTTTAACGACTGAAGAAAAATCTTTGTGTGTCTCTTTTTGTTCAGCGAGGTGAACAACTGATGACCTTTCAGAAAAAGAGTGTCAATCACTATTTACTAACCTCCCACGCAAATAGGAATGGCACAAGGTCAGGTTTAATGGGGCTGCCCATACGCGTACATATAAGCCACAGACAAAACCTGACCATTCCATGCGACTACTGTCACGTTGACGTTGGTGTTTTTTATCAACCCTCCTTCTTTAATAGAATGATGAAGTTGCGCTATCCTCAGGTTAGAGACCAGGTATCCTTCATGGTTTATTGAAGAGAAGAACAGATACTACATTTTCATCGCAGATACTACAGGCCAGCATTCGTCATTCTAACCGCTAAGAAGATTCCGTTTTCGTTTTTTACCTAACAGCAGACCGAAGAAAACTACTGGGTATGGAGATGTGAGGGATGGAGGTACAGGGTAGTGAGATGTGGGGGGGATGGAGATACAGGGTAGTGAGATGGGGGGATGGAGGTACAGGGTAGTGAGATGGGGGGGATGGAGGTACAGGGTAGTGAGATGGGGGATGGAGGTACAGGGTAGTGAGATGCGGGGGGGATAGAGGTACAGGGTAGTGAGATGGGGGGATGGAGATACAGGGTAGTGAGATGCGGGGGGGATGGAGGTACAGGGTAGTGAGATGGGGGGATGGAGGTACAGGGTAGTGAGATGGGGGGGATGGAGGTACAGGGTAGTGAGATGCGGGGGGGGATGGAGGTACAGGGTAGTGAGATGGGGGGGGATAGAGGTACAGGGTAGTGAGATGCGGGGGAGATGGAGGTACAGGGTAGTGAGAGAGTATCTTGACTAATAATACACTTTGGGCCCATTACATATTTTGGTTCTCAATAAGTTTTCTATTGTCCTCAACTTTATTGTTATTGCCACGACATTTCGGCTTTAGTGCCTTCATCAGGTGTTTGTGTATCCATGTAACTGTATGGGGGAATGAATGGATATTGGGTCTAAATGCAATCTGCTTGTGGATTTTGCCGAGCAATTGTTTTTCTACTGTTTAATTGTAGCGTCATGTAAAGTAGAAAATATTAACTCCCCCCACCCACCTTGCTGGTGTTTTCAATTTATAACTTTTACAATGTTACAATTCCGCTCTATACCGATTTGTACCTTAATTTTCAGCCATCCACCGTAATTATGTAAAGCACTTCCACTCCACTGATTATTTCATGAAATGAACTTTTAATGAATAACTTCCATATTTAAAAAAGTTCAGTACTGAGCCAAAAAGTGACTCAACAATATTCTTTTCAATTTAATGACAAATAAAAAAAATTCATTTATTTTTTCAATTAAAAACATACATATTATTAGTAAAATTAAAATATAATTCGGAACTATTATTTGAAAAAAAATGACCGTTTTTGATTATTTAACAAGTTTTCTACTGTCAAAAAATAACTCATAAAAATGTGTCATTATTTTAAAACACCTTGTAATTTTATTTGCATAATTTTATTCCAGAATATTTTAAAAAATTGTAGAAAGTTCTAGAATTATTTTAAAGTATATAAAAGAAACCAAAAACATAATTAATTAGTGATTTGTTATGAAAAGCTATGAGCACACACCGCAATCTGTTAAAGTATTAATAGTTGCGCTTTTCAAAAGCTGCTAAATCGACTCGAGAAATTGCAACAACACTTCTCAGTCAATTGTCTCGAGAGTTTTGAGAAGCTTCAATTCCACTGAAACATTTATCAAGATACAAAACATGGGTAGAAAACACAAGATTGATGAAAGAACTGGCCCCAAGTCATTAGAGAAATTAACCAAAACCGGTCAATTGCTGCTGCTTTGAAAAAAGATCTCCAAGTAAGTATCAAATCGTCTACTGTACGTAGATGGCTCTTGAACGAAGGTTACAAAGCCTATTCAAAAGTTTTTAAGCTACTACTAAATTAAATACATAAGGCTAAACATTTAGCATGGGCAAATACTTACAAGTCCTTCACTCAGTCTGATTGAAAAAAAATGTTCTTTTCTACGACCAGACAAAAATTGAAATGTTTTTAAAAGACAAAAGAATGAAAATCAAACGGAGGAGCAAAGAAAACCCTTTGAAAATGACAGTCAAAATGACTGTGAAGCATTCTGTCAATTTTATGGTTTGCTTCTCATTCAATGGGACTAGATTTTTCAAAGCAGTTGACAAAATGCTGAACAGCACTCAATACTCAAAAATATTAGACACTTGATTGCTGCCATCTGTCTGCCGAAAAACTCGAAATTGATCAATCAGATCTCAGTTTTTATGCAAGACAATGCTCCCTGCCACACATCAAAGCAGATGAAAAATTATTTATCTAAAAAAAATGTCAATGTTATGGTATGGCCACTACAATTTCCTGACCTAAACCCAATCGAGAATTTATGGAGCGTAATAAAATTAAGACTTTCGAAGAAAATCATTCAAAATAAAGAAACTTTGATTGAAACTTTTCTTGTGGAGTGGAACAGTTTGCTAGGAGATGAGATCTGCATAACTCTCATTAAGTGTATGACGGACCGAATTAACAAAGTTCTGAAAAACAAAAGTGGGGGGGTGCATAAATTACTAATAAAATTTTTTCTTTTTTGTTTTTATTTTACTAAATTTTACTTTTAAGAAAATATTAGATTAACTTTGTACATAATTAATACAGTATAAAAAGTAAGTCCCTTTTTTAGCACAGTAAATATTTACCTTAAAAACAAAAATTAATATGCTTTAGGTTTGTTTCTTAAGAATTTTTTGTAAAATTGCAGACAATGTATTATTATTCTTATTTATACTCATTTTTTTTTAAATTCTATTTTTTATCTAAGATATTAAGAAAAAACAAGATTTGTTTTCCAAAAAATAGTCACTTTTTTCACACAGCACTGTAAGTACCAAAATCTTCATTAAAATCCATTAAAAATACGTTTGATTTATGGTAGATTTTCAAGTTTGAATTTCTCTTTGTCAGTATTTGTCGGTGAATCAAACTGAGTTTCTAACGAATGGGTTTCTGCTACAAGAACGAAACAGTAGTAAATAAGTTTTCAATGGAAATGATTTTGTTCATTTGATAATAATAATAATTTTTATATTAGATTTTTTGTCAACCATTCTTCTTTTTAAGGATAAAAAAGGTTTACTAAAATTGAATAAACCTTTTATATCATTGAAACGCTTGTTTTTATATCAAGGAATTTCAAATTTGCAGCAAGTCTGTTGTCACTTATTTTATGTGTCATGTCCTTTTACGAAATTGACGTTCATAGTTCTCCACAATGTACCGTTCTTTTTAGTTCTTACCAACTCGAAATCTAGTACTCAACCATTAGATATCGTACCAATGTTGGTTAGTTAACATTTATCAAGTATTAATATTACTATTATATTTACTATGAAAATTATATTTACCCTATTCACTGCTTCTTTGTAATATATCACCTTATTCCTGGTATTCTATGCCTTTCTATTCGAACCATCATATTCATCTTGGTTGATGTAGCCACAACGATTCGATCGTTGTAACTTCAGACACCAAAAGAATACCGAACAATATTATCATATTTTACCCGTGTACATTGAGTGAAAATCTGATGTAAAGGACCTGGTCGGTGTATAAGAAAATGTCATCGAAGCCATAGACGTCACCTTTCCTGAACTTAAAAGTTGCGCTGTTTTAAAAAATATCTGACAGTTAGTACCTCAAGTATCTGATAGTTGGCTTGTATTAGCCCAAGTCTGGTGAAAACAGACTTTCTATCTATTGCACATTAAAATCTCGGATACCAGAAACTGAACAGCTATTTTGTCCCATAATACCGTTGGATTTCTGGAAAACGTCACAGAGTCTTCAGGAATTAAGCTCTTTTCCTCGGCACGAGATGAAATAGTGACGCTAATCTACTGGTCAGATGTTAGATTACACCTTAAAATCCTCACCTGGTCAAATTCATCTTCAGCTCTTTTAAGTTTGTCTAGCGGGTGTCATCTTGGACGAGAAATCAAGTCCTGGGTATGACGATAAACGACATCTAGCAGCATGCCTCTGATCGGGAGATTGGAGGTTTTGAATAGCTTGGAACTGCCTCAATTGCTGTTGTCCACTCTGACCAGGGGTGGTAACACCTGTTGGGGTCCCAGTGATGAGCAAATAGTGAAACTCCAAACAACAAATAAACAAACTTTGAAATCATAACAATACATATTTATAGTAAAATTACCAACAATACAATGTTAAAGCTAAATGACCAACAATACAATTTTATAGAGTTACCAATACATTTTATAGCAAAATGTCCAATAATACATTTTATCTCTTGTTGGGGGCATATAATTATGTTGCAAATATATTTAGTTGAAACCATAAAATTGTGTTCAAAATATTTAGATTTCGGCATTAAAAACACACAGAGGTGTTGATATGCCTCTAAACAAAAACAACCAAACAGAAGATTCAGACAGACGAAGACGAGACCAGACCAGCAAAGGCAGATACACTGAGACGAAACCAAAAGAGTCAGACATTTAGAGACGAGACCAGCAGAGACAGACAGACGGGAACGAGACAAGAAGAGGCAGACATACAGAGAAAAGACCAGCAGGGGAAGACAGACGGAGACGAGATCAGAAGAGGCAGACAGATGGAGACGAGACCAGAAGAGACAGACAGATGGAGACGAGACCAGACGAGACAGACAAATACAGTCGATAGCAGAAGAGGCAGAGAGACGAAGACGAAACCAGGAGAGGCAGACAGACGGATACGAGACCAGAAGAGGCAGAGAGATGGAGACGAAACCAGAATAGGCAGACAGACGGAGACGAGACCAGAAGAGGCAGAGAGATGGAGACGAGACCAGAAGAGACAGACATATACAGTCGATAGCAGAAGAGGCAAAGAGACGAAGACGAAACCAGGAGAGGCAGACAGATGGATACGAGACCAGAAAAGGCAGACAGACGGAGACGAGACCAGAAGAGGCAGAGAGATGGAGACGAGACCAGAAGAGGCAGACAGATGGAGACGAGACCAGAAGAGACAGACATATACAGTCGATAGCAGAAGAGGCAGAGAGACGAAGACGAAACCAGGAGAGGCAGACAGACGGATACGAGACCAGAAGAGGCAGACAGATGGAGACGAGACCAGAAGAGACAGACATATACAGTCGATAGCAGAAGGGGCAGAGAGATGAAGACGAAACCAGGAGAGGCAGACAGACGGATATGAGACCAGAAGAGGCAGACAAATGGAGACGTGACCAGAAGAGGCAGACATATACAGTCGAGAGCAGAAGAGGCAGAGAGACGAAGACGAAACCAGGAGAGGCAGACAGACGGATACGAGACCAGATGAGGCAGAGAGATGGAGACGAGACCAGAAGAGACAGACGTATACAGTCGATAGCAGAAGAAGCAGAGAGACGAAGACGAAACCAGGAGAGACAGACAGACGGATACGAGACCAGAAGAGGCAGACAGATGGAGACGAGACTAGAAGAGGCAGACAGATGGAGATGAGAGCAGAAGAGGCAGAGAGACGAAGATGAAACCAGAATAGGCAGACAGACGGAGACGAGATCAGAAGAGACAGACAGACGGAAACGAGACCAGAAGAGGCAGACAGACGGAGACGAGACCAGAAGAGGCAGACATATACAGTCGAGTGCAGAAGAGGCAGAGAGACGAAGACGAAACCAGAAGAGGCAGACAGATGGAGACGAGACCAGAAGAGACAGACATATACAGTCGAGAGCAGAAGAGGCAGAGAGACGAAGACGAGACCAGAAGAGACAGACAAACGGAGTCGTGAGCAGAAGAGGCAGACATGGATACGAGACCAGAAGAGGCAGACATAACGAGACCAGACCATCAGAGACAGACACACTAAAACGAAGCGAAAAGAGGCAGACATTTAGTGACGAGACCAGAAAAGGCAGACAAATGATGACGCGACAAGAAGAAGCAGACATACTGTGATCAGACCACCTTAGGCAGATAGACGAAGACGAGACCAGAATAGGTAGATACAGAGATGAGACCAGAAGAAGTAGACAGACGGAAATTGGACCAAAGGAGGCAGACAGACGGAGACGAGTCCATAAGATGCAGACATATAGAGACGAAACCAGATGAGACAGACAGACAGATTGACAGGATCGTGATAAAGGCATCGAAACGACTCCGATCAATTCTGTCTTCTTAACCCTGTTTGACAGCAAAACGATTCAAATTTAGTAATGAATCTAAATCTGCCGGTTTTCTTTTAGTAATATAGCGTTAAATAGTGTAAGGGCCATTTTCTTAAGGACTAACAATACACTTTATCTGTAACTGAAGGCATACAATTATGTACAAAATATTTACATTTCGGCATAGACGTTGATATACGATTAGACAAAATCAACCAACGAACGTGAAGAATACCCTGGCAATTCTTTTATGAGGACCATGCCTTATATCATGTTTCACTGCGGGATAGTTACAATATGGTCGCCACCAAAAGACATAGTGCAAGTTGTGAGCTACTTATCCGGGGATGTTGAAATCACTCAGGTACAAAAATCGAACTATCTGGGGACAGTGTAGGAACAGACGACAAAGAAATAAGACCCAGAAGGCGCATTTGAATCCCAAAACATGTCTTCTAAAAGCTAAACAAATTATTAAGAAACAGGGAAATTTTCATGCTGAAGTGCTATGTGACAATATTACAATGAATGCTGGGCAATTTTAAATATAGACTAAGAGACTTGAAGCGACGGAGATGAGGTTCTACGGATGACGGCCGAGAAGACCACGAACAGAATATGTGAGCAAAAAGGAAGTTTTAAAGGAAATAGGGACCGTGATTAAATGTTCTTACAATCAGAAAGAGAGAGAGAGACACACATTATGAATGCTTGGAGAACTTAACACTCACAAGGCATATTGAAGGTAAGAGAAGCAATGAGAAATGGTGAGTCATATAATTAACGTGTTTGTGTGAACGGATGGCAGAACAGCGACAAAAAGATATGGAAAGGAGCCTAATTATTTCGAGTAATAAAGAAGTAAAATTGTGTGCGGCCATCATCACCCATTTACTTAAAGAACTTGAGACATAAAATAAGAATGACAGGAAATAACTGCAGAAACTATAAAACCTTTGAATATTGTTCAGTATCTGTTAATTTCGGTCTTAGCAAGACAAATGATTGAAAACAGCCATTCGATTTTAGGTTGGTTTAGGCCTCGATTGACGATCGTCTTTTGGGATCAATCAAACTGCTGTCCAATAAAGGGAATAAAATCAGCTCCTATAATGGGAATGAACATATCAACTAGAACGAATGATTATATACAGTTATTTAAGATTGTGTTATAAAGTAATGTTCCCAATAGAAAATTGATATTAACCAACGGACGTTTGTAAAATATTCGGGATATACTTATATTTTCTGAGCCATATATATATATATATATATATATATATATATATATATATATATTATAGCAATATATATATATATATATATATATATACTTATATTTATCTATGCAATATATATATATATATATATATACTTATATTTATATGAGCAATATATAAGTTTCAGATTTTAATATCTATCTTTAGGAAAACTATTGATAATAACTTGTTTGCCGGATTTCGACTTCATATGCAAAAGGAACGTTATTTTTATTTATAAATAAATCCAAAAATATAAATATATATGGGATGGATACAATATTTTATTGAGGCGAATACATTATTATTTTATTATTTTAAAAGTTAATAAGAGCTACTTGACTTTCTGTAACCTCTATTATTAACTGTCACGAAGTTTTCTACTTTTTTGACTTTATCATTACTTTCAAGTTTTTACCTTCTTTGAATATTTTCCCTTCTGTTATTTTTACTTTTACGGATGGTTCACAAGTTTTCTATTAGATTAATATCTTGAAAGGCTAAAGCCATTCAATTAACTTAGGTGTCGATGAAACATTTTTGACAAGTTTACAGAACATGAAGAGGTATATATGAATATAATTTTTAACTTAAATCTTCTTAATTGTAACTTTTACCAAACCAAAAGACCTTGTTCAAGAACTTCATTCTGTGCATTCATCCTGACACCATAATTAACTTCGAAAGGATTTGTAATCACTACTTTAAGATATTACTCTAATTTCATACTGTTTTCTTCTATGCTGCGTTGAGGGACTATTTACATGAAGGATCTAACTTGTAACACAGTCATCTGGTTAATCCAATGTAGCTCTACATTCATCTTTATACAATGTTCTTAATATTTTGCAATTTTTGTTTATATTTACAACACCAGCTTTTTCAAATATTTCAAATATTTCCTTAGGTAGTCCAATTTTCTTGCATATTTTCTCTTTAATGTTCTCCAGTTTCTTTTGAGTACCATTTGTTTTCTTATTTTGCCAATGTTATTAATTTCATGTTTGGTTGTTTTTCTGACTAGTAGTAAACTTCTTCGCAGGTTCCACTATTATTGCCATCATTTAGTTATTTCGCAATATCTTGTGCCTTCCTTGGAACCTATGGAAATCTTTATATAACTGAAAATAAATAACATAGATATCAATAAGTGTATTATCCTATATATTTATGCGTATTAAGATAACATTGTAATAATATTATAACAATATGATAAACAACACAAAAACAACCAAATTTCCCTCCACGCAAGGCGATAAAGCCACTAAGACACCAGGGGTTATGGAATGGGAAAATTTGGGGAAAGAAAAACATTATTAATAAAAGAAAACAAAAAAGAACAGGAATTAAGAAGACAGAAAGCCACGAATATTGAAGAAAGAATGGTTGAGTGGATTAGGGGATTTGTTTTGTTTACTCGTGTTTCTTTTAATCTTAACTATCATGAGAAGAGATTATTTTAATTTTTAAGGAGAAAAGGGTTAAGATAATTCCCACCATTGTCTATGGCAATACAAACCGGCTAGAAGGAAGCATAATGTAGTCTCATGCTTTCCTCACCGCAAGTACATACAGAGACACATAACCATGCGCGACAAGGCACAGCAAGTATCCTGATATTAAACGACTGTTGACCAGAGCTACCAAGGTGTTAAAGCTCTTTGCTACCAGAAGCAGCAACCAGAAAACTCCCAAGCCTGTACCCTCAAAATGAAAAGTCGCAGCCATTGATCGATCACCAAAAAATTTAAGACAGTTAAATTATTATGGCTATGAAAGAAAGGAACCGGAAATCCAATCTTAATATCCAATCTGTTCAATAAACAGGACCGGGCGATAGGCGAACACGGGACTAATCTTATGATATCTCATGCCACCAATAATTTATTGAAAATATTTGCAATAAAATATAATAATATGATATTATATAATAAGATGTTATAAAATATATCATAAAGCATAATTCATATAGTATATTTATTATATAGATATATCTTAAGAGGTTTACTATCATAATTTAGTTAATATCAGTTTTATTGTATAGACATTGATTTTCCAATCAGACTTACATCACCTTCCAATATTGTATACAAATAATTATGAAATTAAATGTTTTAGAATTATCAAATACCGACCAAATAAATGACTTTTATACAGAATATTAAAATATCTATGATTGTTATAGAATATATTTGTAAGGAAGCCCTAATGATAATTTCCATTTGTTAATTCCAAGCACCCTTTCCTGTGTTGGTTAAGCTGTTTTATGCCGATATTAGTCGTCACTAATCTGTTACTAACGGCAGGTAGAGACCAAATGAAAACTGCTTCTGTTTGACATAATTAGACAAGTAATTATTGGTCTCTCTAATTCCATTTATTTCCTGGTATGACGTCAATATAACTGAAAAGTCAAACGCACATTTTTAATCAATGTTCTGTTTCGCATTCAACCATATGTTTCTCCTTTTGATTTTAAGGCGAGATTTAAGTTTGTATTACCTCTCAAAAAGATAGATTCGATCAGACAAAGGTCTTTCAAGAGACCACGTTCCAACGTTATGGGCAAATCAAGAAAATGATAATAATTATAAAACTAATGGTCCTAGAGCCATCAAATGTCGGTCATATAGGGTTCATATGTTTATACGGAATATCACAAAATCTACGATTGTATTTAAATACAGAATTTCACTTATGCTGGAATATAGAAAATATGATTATTTAAATCGTTGTCCCAGTTATATGCAAACATGTCAAACGAATCAATTTGAAATAATAGGATAATCATAAGAGAAAAACAATGACCAATCACAACAAAGATTTATTCAAAAGAATGATGTACGAAGCGAAGTATTACAAGCTTAGACAAATAACACAGTAGAAATTAATATTATTTTGATATTTCCATTTGTTTCGGTGACATCAAGCAGCCTAATATCCATAGAAGACGCTAAATTCAGAATTCTTTCAATGAAGAAAAGCTGAACAAACACTACTAAATTCTAAACTTGAAAAAAAGTCTAAGCTTCGAGATTCTCAACCACTACATGGCGGGTATTATTCAGTATCGATGGTTGTTCTAAGCGCCTGGATTAAAAACAAATTGTTTTGTTCAATTACTTTTATGTTAGCTGCAATTGGTTTTTATGAACACTTGATTCTTGAAAGGTAGCATTTATAATAGACCGGAGAACTTTTGAAATATCTCTGAAAAAGTTCAGGTTTGTTATATATCTTGGAGTAGTTTTTACATAGATTTATCGCGTAATATTCTGTAATTACGACCAGTGCCATGTAAAAGATGTAATCTTTGTGCAGATGTAGAAGTTTCTTTGTATTTGTTAATATTTCAGTCATCCACTGGCGTTATTTAGTAAAAAATAAATTTGAATCTTTTGAAACTGATAAAAGTCGTACAACAAATCTTATATTTCGGGTGCTACGTCAGATGGTAACGAAATGGCAGCTTAAGCGAATTACCCGTGAAAGACTATTTCTAGTGGCTAGAAAAAATACAGCCTCGTTTTCGTTGGAGAAAATGATGGGAAAGTGTCGATTATTGCTGTTGTAGAGGACCGGTGTGTGTTTACGTGTTGTATTAGAAACACGTGTGTAAGTCCTGGTAGAATATTAAAAGATACAACTACAAGAAAATGGCCGGACTTGAATTAAGTCCAATTGAAGATAAAGAAGACAAACAAAACCGATATATATATATATATATATATATATATATATATATATATATATATATATATATATATAATCAAATATATGTATTAAACAAACAATTTTACAATGGAAAATAACATTTGGTGTTTGTTCTTTGGTGAATGTTCTTACATACGTGTATGTGTGCATAATGTTCATGGCGCCTCCCAAAAATTGGAAGACGCGGATCTTCTAAGAGAGCTTACATTGTAATCGCTGAAATGAAGAAATGAAAAAGAGAACGAGGCGAGAAGTCACCCAGTATTTATAGTATAGTGAGAATGACCCCTAGTGACAATTTGGGAATTAAGGAGGAGCTAACTCCGACACTGTAAGTGAATCAATTGTTTACAAGAGTTACACTTTCTACTTTCATTATAAGAGACTTAAATCGATTGTTGAATTGATTTTTAATCTTTCTATATTTGTATTCTCTGTAAGAAATTTCCTTTTGATAATAATACAAGTAAATATAAAATAATTGGAAAGGATATTACGTTCTCAGTCTGATTAATGAAGTTTTCAATCCGTGAATTAAATATAAAGTTAATCTCTGCCGGTAGAGCCTGAGTGAAAGAAAACAGATTCAAAATTGCGATTATACCTCATTCACGAGAAAGGCTTTGGAAGTGAAACGCGAGGAAAACTCTAGAGTTAAAATCCAAGAAGTAATTCTGGGTTACATACATTATTTACATTATTCGGACTGTTACCCTCATCTTCATTACCATATTCACGTTTCGGCCGTTGTATGCTCCGGCGTTCTTCAGATGATTGGAATTTCGAACCGACCCTTTATTTCGTCCACTGTAGTAGATTGTTCTTGTTCCACGTGACATACCTCTTCCGGATGTCTCAGTTATTTCCCTTTAACTCAACTCTCCAAGTTTTTGGTTTACCATTGCTGTGGCCTTATATTGAACTCACAACTCTTTATCCACTAGGCCATGTGAATAAGGCAATGAAGATGAGGATAACAGTCCGAATAATGTAAATAATGTAAGTAATCATAATACCTCATCTCAGAGATATAGACGGATAATTCGTGGTTATATTTGGCAACGTCTTGATAACAGCTCCTGCGATGGCGCTTGAAACATATCAGTTTTTGCATTTCCGTTGAACTGTTTCAGCGACGTGAGGTTTGTGTGTGGAGGGCTGCTGCATTAGTAACTGTCTGTCTCCCATATCGACATGCTTACGGTCATATCACGTTAAAATACCTGTTCCCGTACGGACACTTTAAGCAACGCCGAGCCTGGTTAGTACCTAGATGGGTGACACCTTGGCAATTTCAGCTGATTTAAGATTGGATTTGCGGGTGATGGAATGGATAATGGCTCGGAATTGTTAATCACAGAGCCGAGTTCCATTTCCAGTTAAGTTCCTTATATTCACTTACGGGCAAATACCATTGGGAAAAGGCATGAATCCACGTCTTCCCACAGCTATGGTTTAATTATTAAGACTTATATCCCTAAATCATTATTATCTCAAAAAAAAAAAAAGAAAAGATTCTTACACTCTAAAAATATTTTCTGGCTTCAAATAACCTTCAAAGGTTTGAGAAGCCATAAGAAACGATCCAATCAATCAATCCACCATATCTACCTACCCAGGCTTTATGCACTGGGGAGACGGAGGCTGCAACTGAAAAACCGCCCAGAATATAACTTTATAGTCTCTTGAAGGCTGACTGATATCTAAGTGAAGTGAAGAAAGTGAAATTACAATTTTTAGTCTAAAAATATCGCCACATAAGAAATGATACCAGCACAGAATTTGTGTTGAAATTACCAATGAAAAGGCGAAGAACGTGTTGAGTTCAAAGTTTTCAATTGTAAAAATCGATTGATATGTTGATCTGTTTTTCTCCCGGTATAGAATAACAAATGTTCTGAAGGTGTAACAACCGTTTATTTAGGTATGAAAAAATGTGTGCCTACTATATACGTATATTGCGCATCTAATTTTTCATTATTTTACTTTAATAAAGCCCAACAAAATAATTGCCAATATTTCACTTTGTATGAAATTTATAGATAGAAACTTTGTTAGATAGTATATACTACACGATGGCATTTTAAATACAATGTTTAGACGAGGAGATTAAGTACTTTTTCATTATTTTGCTAGCTTAGGATAATTTCATCGATTTACTGATAGGTAGAAAGAATTAAACGTTAGTAATGTTGAATTCAATTGCTAAAAAGCATGAAAATAACCAATGACTTTTCATTCAAATATGTCTTCCAAAATAGGAATATGTAATTACAATGTTTATGGCAAATGATTCAGATGTAGCGTTCTCTTTCGATGGAATCAATTTTAGATTCAAATGTTTGAAGCAAAAGTTCATTTAATGAAATACAAAATTATTACAATATCGATGCAGCAAAATACAATTCATGTTATATGCGCTAATATAGGCAATTCTCTCGGTTTGTCCTTTCTAGAAATTTCATGCGGATGGAGTTGTAATGAACAAATTCGTAGAATGATTTTATCAAAAAGAAAAAAAATGGTTTCTTTTTAGCTTTTGGTTGTTTAAATTAAACTTAGAATTTATAGAAATGTTTTCTCGTTTTAAAAGTTGATACTTAAACCGAAATCAAACTGGTGGTCGAAAAAATGAGAAAAAACTTGAAAATTCTGAGCAGTGCGTATGTTTGTTTCAAAAATAAACTTCAGTGAAAACGCTGACAATTGTTCTATAATGTCGAGGTATTATGCACTTCTTTCTGTGTGTAGAAGGATTTTACTCTCTAAGAAATAATTGTGTTAGCCATTTCTTCATCCCTTTGTTTTAGTACTACCCCTTCATTTTTCACCTGCATATTTCTCACCTGCCGTCGCTCATTAAGTCCCCATTAGTTATTTACCCTAGTTTCAAATACACCCAGAATGTTAATGTTTAGCCTTTTCATTTCCCGATTAACATTTTCCAATGTCCTACACTAATGTGGTGTCCTTAAATTCTATCTTCCTATTAAAGTTTTGTCTTCGCTAGAAAGAGTCGCTAGATGAGAGTAAAGGTGATGCTGCGCATCTCACTCTTTGACAGACGAGGAGTCAGTCACAAAAGAGATGACCCACTTTAAGAGGTTTTTCTATAATATTTGTGCTGTACAAAGATATTATGTATCGAAGGAAGGATAGTTAAATGGTTACATGTTGTCTTTTTAACACTGACTTTATTGACATATCACCTCCGGTGAGAGGTGGTCGGTAATTATTGAATGTACTGCCAACCATTGTTTGTTTTGTTTTTTTTTGTTTTTTTTTTTTCATCCTACAGGGTTGCTAACCAATATTCTAGTTGCTCGTTAATTCTTGTGAATTCTTCCACCCTTTGATCGTTCTTATTTTTAATCCTATGGGGTTCCACCATTGATTGTTCTCATGTTTCTTCCGACTGTGTTGCTAACCACAATTCTAGTTGGGCCTAATTTATTCTGAATTCTCCCACCCATTGATTGTTCTCATTTTTTCTAACCACTATACTAGCAGGTCGTAAATTCTTTTGAATTCTTACACCTTTGACTGTTCTTATTTCTCATCTGACTGGATTGCTAATCATTATTCTAGGTGGTCCTTAGTTCTTGCGAATACTACCGCAATTTGATTGTTCTTATTTTTCATTCTACAGAGTTGCTAACCACTCGTCTATATGGTCATTAATACTTGTGAATGCTTCCAACCTTTGATTTTTCTTATTTTTCTTGCTAACCACTATTCTAGGTGGTCCTTTATTGATTGTTCTCGTTTTACATCCTACGTGGTTGCTAATTACTATTCTAGCGGGTCGTAAATTCCTTTGTAATCTTCCAACCTTTTATTGTTCTTATTTTTCATCCAACCAGGTCTCGAACCACTATTCTTGTGAATTCTACCACTGTTATTATTGCTATTCTAGCTGCATATGTCAAGGAGAAGGGGACCGGTGTAGTTGGTGTTGTTAAGTGTATTTTCTACTTTAAAAATATTGTAAGAGTAGAATTTCTCTTCCAGTCTATCTTGAACATATCGATTCAAAATTATAAGTATAAAAATAATAATATCAGGCGACAAATACTGAAATATTTTAAGCCTCATCAAGTGTACGAAGATGAAGAATGGAGAGTTTCAATTCATTTTATATCTTCTTAGACTATGCTTTGAACATATAGAAGCACAGATATTAAGAGATGGGCACTAATCATTTAAGCATTTCATATCACATCCGAAACGAATCTACGTCTATGAACAGCGTTCCTGATTTCCCTCTCGAAGTCAGTGTGCTGATAATGAGAAGGGCTCTGACCTAAGTATTCACATTTGGGATAATAATCATCTTGAACAAAAAAGTAATATTGTCTACAAATTCCTCCAAGAAATAGGATTCAAGGTAAACTATGATCTGGAATTGGAATGAGGGTTGTAATGTCACATACATTAAATCCACCATTAAAATTCTGGATGTGGGAATTAATAAATGAAAAAAACTTCAAATACCTGTGTGTATGGATCGCTTATAACAAATTTAGCCAAGAAGAAAAGGAAATTGTAGATATAATTGGTTACGCCAGAGGTATTTTTGCCCTACATCGGAAATTGCTACAAAACACAAACCAAAATCTAACAACTCGGGTCAGATCTTGGCTTTAATATCGATGCCAAACATGAGGTTAAACTGGTGTAGAAAAGTCTAAACCATCAGCTGTATACAACCGTTTTTGAGATCAATCATTAAAAATGCCGACTGAGATCAATGCTTAAAAGTGTCTTCGAGTGAATGACGTCTATAGGTCTTAATGAGAACCATCCTTCTTTGAGATTCATGGACTGGTGCTAGAGAATCATAAAGAACTGTGCCAAATAACAGAAATCTCATCACTTGAGGACTTTCAACAACACCAACAACTAAAATGGTTAGCACATGTAAGTCGAAGATAAAATAGTGTCTGGACCATTTCAAACAAAAGGTCAAAAAGGGAGACCACCCCCACCAGTAGAGAAAAGAGAGATAACAGTTACTAGATTTGAGAAACCTGAAAATACTTTAAATAGAAAGATTTTAGAAATTTCAACGGATAGTAGGACTAGCTGCTCGGTTAACGAATATTGAATATTTCCATCTAAGGCAACAGTTATAAGCGATAGTACTACCATAAGAGATAACGAGAACAAATACTACACTTTGATCCAAGTTCAATGGTCAAGGAGTGAAGAAAAGCGTAAATTGAGTAGTTCACTGGTTGCTCAATCAATTAAATGCTGAATGTTCCTTATAACCCAAACGTCCAATATGACTATTACTATAAATATAATTACATAGACGTAAATATGTATTTTTTATAAATACATAATATTTACGTCTATGTAATTATATTTATAGTAATATTTATAGTAAAATATGTTTCATCCTCAGGTGAAAATTTAGGAATTTTAAATTCCTAAATTTTCGCTTGAGGATGAAACAGGGCTTGATACTTTAATTCAATTTAATTTCAATAATTATATTGAGGTTTTTGGCTCTTGTTTTTTGAAACATGAGAACTCTTATGTAGCGAAGGAGTCATATTTTAAAAAAAAAATAATTACTCTACTTTTATATGGAGCAATGTTTTTTTTAAATAATAATAAAAAATACTAAAGAGCCCTGGATTATTTACCTAACTTGTTCCTGCCTATTTTCTACATATTTATATATATATATATATATATATATATATATATATATATATATATATATATATATAGATAGATAGATAGATAGATAGATAGATATTAATGGTCAATATATATATATATATATATATATATATATACAAATTCCCAAGAGGATAGAATCCAGGTAGAACTCAATGTCCAGGACAGAGTAAGAATATAATATAAAAGTCTCAAACACTAATATTCCATGGTTATAATTTATTACATTGGAATCGTAACCACGATCCAATTCATCAGACCTACAAATTCAAAAAGAAATCGGAAAATAATAAAAAATAATAAAATAAAATAATAAAATAAAATAAGGAAATAAAACAAATAATATTTTCCGATTTCTTTTTGAATTTGTAGGTCTGATGAATTGGATCGTGATTACGATTCCCATGTAATAAATTATAACCATGGAATATTAATGTTTGAGTCTCTTAGATTATATATATATAAGAACTAATCATCAGCTGAAGACGACAGAATGCGTGGTTGTCAGCAAGAAGAAAAACCATTGATGCAAATTACTAATTGAAAATATAAAAATCAAACAAGTACAGAAGATTAAATATTTGAGAAATGTTTTAACAGAGGACGGAAACTATGACACTGAAATCTAAAAGCGCATTGAATTAGCGAAACATGCCCCTCCCCCAAAACTAAACAAAATACAAGGAAACAGGAAATATCTGTTAGAAATAAAGAAAAGAAAGCTGAACTGCTATGTAATATGAATCATCTTATATGACAGTGAATATTGGGCAGATAAAGAGAAGACTTGAGGCAGCAGAAATGTGGTTCTACAGAAGGATGATGAGAATATCATAGACGGAGCGTATAAACAACAAAAAAGTGTTAAGAAAAATAGAAATAAAAAGATTATATCATATATAAGAACCCGAAAATTACAGTTGACATTTCTGGGCTACAGAATAAGGAAAGAAAGCTTGGCAAATGTTAAACTCACAGATCAGAGAGAAACAGTGAGTGATTTCCGTAACAATCTTGTGTAAATAAAATACAGAACAGTGAGAAGGATAGGGAATTAAAAATTCGAACACTGCTAAGATCTACAAACATTAGAAAGTTGTGGAGAGCCATGATCGTGAAGAAGAAGAAAAAAGTATAATCTTTGCCATTTAAGCTAAATAAATAACATAATTCTTATGTTTTTGGCCATCTTTATAATTTAGAAAACAATCATTTTTTTCATATGAATATATTTTGATTAAAGTCAATATTCTAATAATCTGGGCTGAACAGTTTTGTCATAAATAAAGTGTTGAGACAAACGAAATGGGATTTTGTCAATAAATTTTAAGATGTTTATCGAGGGATTCTGGGATGAATAGGGAGATTTTAGGGAGAACAGGAACTAAAGCTTTTAATATCAACCCAAAAGAGATAATTGAATTTTTGGAACACATAATTAAAAAAAGAAGAGAATTTAGCAGATGCAAGACGCATCGAAGTCAAGATAAGCAGAGGAAAACAGCAAGAAACCAACTTGAAAATAGAGGCAAATGGCCGAAAGAAAGAATGCCATCAAAAGAAAACAGTAAAGAAGAGAGTATCGCTGAGAACAATAGAATACAAGAAAGTGTGGAGAGGCATGATCACCAAAGCCATGAATGACGATGATATATAGAGAGAAAAATAGAAAGAGAGAGAATTGAAGAATATTTTACTTAGTTTTTGTGGAAAATTCAAACTTGATACCTGGCCATGAAAGAGATTGAATTTATTATTTTATATCATAGTTTTGTTGGTCAAAATATTATTTTCATGGTAATTGTTCTGATGAACTTTTCTCTTTGCTACCGCCATTTTTATGAATTTAAGCGCAGTACTAGATTGGCAGATAGGTGTCATCATTTTACAGAGGAAATTGCTAGATGTAACAGTAAGTTCTATGCTAACATTTTTTCTATCACACTTCTCGCTTGTGGAACTCTCTTCCGGGTTATTGCTTTCCAGTCAACTTTGATCTTCAAAAATTTAAATGTCAATCATCATCTTATGTCTCCTTTAAACTTTTTCTTTTACTGTCCTTTCTCTTTAAGGATGATTTTTCTCAGATTCTTTCTTAGTCGCTTTATTGTCTTGCTTGGGGTGAAATGATAAAAAAAAATCTTTCTCATGTAGAATATTCGGACGTGTAAAATCTAATTACGACAAAGTAAAATATTATGCTTGCATATTTATATTTTGTTTGAATTGGCAAAATAGTGACGTACCTTTTTATGTGTGTTTGTGTGTATGTGTATGTATAAGTGTGCGCGTGTGTACGTGTGTGCGTGCGTGTGTGCGTATGTGTGTGCATGTGTGTGTATGTGTGTGTGTGTGTAAAGAGGAGAGAGGATGAAAGTAAGGTGGATAGTGTAAAAGAGAAGTTAAAAATGAAGTAAAAGATAATTTCTTTTGTTCGCTTCTAGAATTACTTAGAAAAACCAAAGAAAAATGTTGAAACAACATTGGAGGAAAAGAGAACAGAGACATTTCAACTCTTTTGACTGCGTTTTGACGCATTTGCTTCAACGAAGAAAATTGCCCGCGTTTTAGAACACTGGGAAATATTACAATATCTACTTCCCAAGTCTCATATATACAATTTATGATGTTTTTTTTTATAGGACTGTAAATAACAAAATAATCCCACATATTCATTGGTTCCTTAGTTAGTGTGTACGCTACGCCCTGCCAACACCTCATAAATAATCGACTATTCTGTTTTGATCGCGAGGAAAAGCGGAAAAAACATATCAGAGACGCTGTGTAGTTTGATCGAGAAAGAAAGAAAGAAAAGGAAGATAGAGGAGACAATAACGCTTTAATGTGTTTAACGTATGTTTCAGGGAAATCGAACAGCATGTCAATTTCAAATCTTTATTTCTATCCTCTTACTTCTTTTAATCTCGACTTAAATTCAAACTTATGATTACGATTGCAATATTTGTTAAACGTGAAACATTTAATGATGCAACTGTGGAATTCGTACAGAGAGCTTATTCAATTATTAACTTAAAAAGTATGATTCATCAAAATTCAAATAGCAAAGCCGTGAGGTTTTCACGCATACCACTAATGTTATTAAATCTTCTATGTGACAAAAAATAACTTCTTAGATTTTCATTCTAATTTTACTTTTTCAAGGGTGCAAAAGGTTGTTTGAATTTTTTTCTGATGCTTCCTTGCGTGTTCAGTTTTCAAATTTGAACATTATTCTCTTTGTATCTCACACAAAAAGGTTAAAAACAAAATGATTTGGACATTTATTTAATGAAATTTATGTCTGTAAAGATAAATACAAATATAATACCTGGAAAGTTACAATATTGCAGGTCAAGTTATTATTATTATTGTTGTTGTTGTTGATGAAGGGAAGAAAACACCAACAAAGTGACACTTAGTTACATATAACGAAGCCCATTGTAACGATCATGGCACTTAGGGTGTGCGGGCGGTGTAATAGATATCGACTCGGAATAAGAAATCAGAGAGCCGAGTTCGAATTCCAGTTGGGATCATAATATTGGTTGATGCGCAAATCATCTTGGGAAAGGTTTGAATTTATCTCTAGTGATGGGTGAAATAGTAGGGCTTGTATCTGGAAAAATATTGATATTCTCAAAAAAAGTGTTAATGCAGTATTCATTGGAAAAAGCAAAAAAAGAATTATTCTTACAATCCAAAATATGGTTCGGCTTTAAATAACCCACAAAGGGTTGATAAGTCGTCAAAAAAACAAATCAATAACTCATGACACTCAGTCTGATAAGCGCAAACAACACATGTGCAAAATGAGCCCGATACGAAGGTGGGCTTGACTATGAAGGAGTGATGATATCTTGCATGCATTAATATCAACTCTTATTATTAATAACTGCATCTTGGTAAACTGACATCTAACTGTTCAAAGAAGACTCTCCATCCTGTTGGTCAAAAACCTTTGACAACAGCAGATATGACGTCATCATTACTGTGAAACAGATTCTCACACAAGAGTTTTTTATGTTGGGGAACAGATGATAGTTAAATTAGAGGAATAGGTAAGGTAATCAATCAGTTCAAAACCACAGTCCTGCACAGAAGCCATTTAAAGCAAGGACTTCTGTGGCGGAGTACTGTCTTGATGAAACAAGACCGCTTTCATCAGTTTTCCTGGGCGTTTGGTCTTGCTTGCCTCAGCAAGTTGACATAGTACTCCCGATTGATTCATAGTCAATAAACGCAATGCTTTTTGCATCCTGAAACCCTGAAGTCATCACTTCCTTGTAGATGAAACGACCTTGGTCTTCTTTGGAGCAGGTGAGAAGGGGTGTTTCCACTGCATAAATTGTCTCTGGCTCAAAGTGATGAATCTAACACTCAGGTTAGGAAACATTCAAATAAATAGGCTGGATCTGCCTCAAACAATGTCAAATTTTCCCGTGATGTGATCAGCCTATTGATCAGGTGTCCGAAGACGTGGCACCCAAAACAGAAACCTTTGTCATGCCAAGTTCATTATGCAGAATATTCTCAAGTCTTTCTCAAGTTTTTCACAGGATATGTTAATAGAATTGGCTATTTCATTAACACTCAATCGCCTCTCATCCATCACAATGTGGTAAATATGATCAATGTTTTCCTCTGTGGTGGCAGTTGACATTCAGAACTTGGATCATCTTCAAGACTCTCTCTTCCCTTCCTAAATTCAACAGCCTACTTTTGCACTGTTGATAAAGCTGGAATGTTATCCTCTAATGTATCGACAATGCCAGCATGAATGTCCTTCAGGGTTAAATTCTCTTTTTGCAGGTACTTGCATGATATCAGATTTTTCCTATTTTCAAGAGACGTTCTTATAAGTTACTTTTGAAGCCTTCTTTAAACAAAAGTGGGCAAATGAATTTGTGAGAGGAAGGCAGAATCTTGAAGATCACCCAAAGTCTGGAAGCCCTGCAGCTGCCACTACCGAGGAAAACATTAATCATGTTCACCATATGTTAATGGACAACAGACAATTTGACTATAAATCAAATAGCCGCTGCTTTTTAGCATATGCCGTGAAAGTGTTGAGAATATTCTGCGTAATGGATTTGGCATGACGAAAATTTATGGTCGGTGGGTGCCACGACTTCTGGCACCTGATTAAAATCGCACCAGGCTGATCGCATCACGGAGAAATCTGACATGGTTTGAGGTAGATCCAGCTGGATTGCTTGAATTTTTCCTAACTCAGGATGAATGTTGGCTTCATCACTTTGAGCCAAAGACAAAGTGAGACAATTGATGCAGGGAAACCATTCCTCGTCACCTGCTGCACAGAAGGCCAAGGTTGTTTCATATACAGGAAAGTTGATGACCTGAGTTTTTTTTTAGGACGCAAAAGCCATTGTGTTTATTGGTTATCTTCAAAATGGCTACACGAGCAATGGCGATTATTATTTCAACTTGCTGAGGCAGTTATGAAAGGCTATCAAGTCAAAACGTTCAGGAAAGCTTGTTTCATCATGACACTCATCCAGCAGACAAATCATTGATTTTAATGGCTGCTGTGCGTGATTGTGACTTTGAACTGGTAGATTACTCTGACTATTCTTTTGATTTGACTATCATCTGTTCCCCAACATGAAAAACTAGAAACCAGTATCGTAGTGATGATGATGTCATAGCTGCTGCTGATGCTTTTTTGACCGGTAAAATGAAAAGTCTTCTTTGAACAATCAGATGTCAGTTTATCTGAAAATAAACAAATATAGTTATTAATAAAAAGAGTTTAAATTAATTCCTGATAACTGATAAAATCAACTAACTGAAAGATTACCATTTGAATTCCAACGCATGTTAAATTTTCTTCTCGGATTTCTTTGCTGATGGCTTAGTGAAATCGATAATAAAATTCAGAAATCAGCTTTAAAATTGCCTTGATTTAATTTGCTGATGAATACTTCCTGAAGTTGCTGACAAATAATTCCTGAATTTGTTGACGAAGATTTCCTGAATTTGCTGACATATACTTCCTGAATTTGCTGATGAATACTTCCTGAATTTACCGATGATTCCTGTGTGTATGTATGAACCTAATGATTTCTTCTTTGAATATTTGTATTATTCAGCTATGGTTCATACAAGAAGCAAATAAATATGAAAATAAGAAAAGCTAAATTAATTATCAATTAGCAAAAAAGTTCAAGGTACTCTTTCAGCAAAGAGAGACTAAAGAAATATGTTTTACAATAAGGAGATGAGGATTGATTTTTTTGTTTGAATTTGAAGCAAAAACAAAATATTCAAATATTTTTGTATTAATGATGTGGATGAAGAAAGCAATCGATATAATAATAAATGTTTTCTGTTTGAATTCCTTGCATTAGTCAGAAATGATTGATGGACATTTCTCTTTTTATTATTGATGCTGATTAGGGAGGTACTCTGAGAGTCCCAGGTGGTCGTATCGATGTCCAGATGGTAGGATTGCTGAATCTGTTCTGCCACAGATCACTGGCCTCATCACCAGCATTGAATCTCCGGCTGCAAATGTCCAGGCAGCATCCCTTCTACAGTTATTCCGTCTACCACAGGTGAGTAAGAAAAAAAAATCAGGTCAATCATTTTATTCACTATTTTTAAACTTTCTGAAAATGGATTCTATAATTCAAATTATGATAGTTGCCATGCATTTATATAATGATATTCAATCTAAAATTTAATGTTGGTAAATAATCTAAACTTATATGTTGGCAAGAGGTTTTAAATTAAGTTATGATGAGGTTTATATATTTAAATTAGGATAATTGATCTAAGTTTAAATTACAGCCTTTTGAGAAAGAATTTTAGGCATATAATATCAAGTGCATCCAGCATTTTAAATTGTAATTCTGTATTTAGCCCAAAATTTAGAGATAAACAAGAAATCAAATAACATTAACATCAAATGAGTTCTATATATTTTCAATATATAATAGGTAACAGAGATTTTAACAAGAATTAACGAGAAAATTTTTGTAGAACTTTTTGACAAATATTTTAGGCAGTTTATAATAAGCCAAAAATTAAATTAAACATGTTTTCCAAAAATATAGCACATTATATTTATATACATGGCTTAATACTTCAGAATAGCTTCTCCTCTATTACTTAAAACAAAGAAATTACAAAACCTCCCGCAGAAGGTAGCAAAAGAGAGTGTGAAGAAGGTACTAATCATAAACTAAAAGAAGGCAGAATGCGTAGTCATCAGTAAAAAGATGAACCCCAAATGCGATTTGCAGGTTGGGAACACCAGAATCAAGCAGACGTGGAAGTTTAAATATCTGGGAAGCGTTCTGACAGAGGACGGTAAATGCGACACTGAGATCCTTAGACTTATTGGGATGGCCAAGGGCGCATTCCAAAAGCTGGGCAAAGTATTGTGAGACATAAGGATTTCTTTGGTAACGAAAGGAAGAATACTGAGCTGATACGTGGCATCTGTCCTCCTTTACGGCAGCAAATGTTGTACGATTTCCTCAAAGATGGAGAAGAGACTCGAGGCGACGGAGATGTGGTCCAACAGAAGGATGCTAAGGATATCATAGACCGAGCGTGTGAACAACGATGAGATCTTAGAGAGGATACAAACAAGAAGAAGGCTTATACTTAACATCAGGAAGAGGCAAATGAAGCTCCTGGGACACATAATGAAGGAGGACAGCCTGGAGAATCTGATACTCACGGATTGAATAGAGACAAGGGAAAACAACACATGATATGCCTAGTGGCCTTATGCAAGTGGGTGACAAAACGAGATCTGGGGGAGGTGACGGAGGGAAGAAAATTGTTGAAAGCTGCGAGGGATAGAGGGAGGTGGAGAGCCATCATCGCCTACAGCCTGAAAGAACACGGCACATAGAAAGAAAAATTACTTAAAACAGTCAATACTATTTTTGCCAGTGAGGAATATAAATTCAAAATAAATAAATAATCAATCTGCGCACTTTATTCGTGATCACCCAAAGTTGGTCAATAATCTTTTACTATTCTTTTTATTACTTTCCAACAAGTTTTTATAATATTCAAGTCAGGAGACTGGCTTGGCCAATTTTCGGAAGATACGATGTCCTTTATTTTCAAATAATTTATCATCAACTTTGAAGTATGACAGTTAGCACCGTACTGTTGAAAAGTGTACGAATATTTTTTTTTATATTCACAGTAGACCTCCATCGAATATCCACTGATATTATTTCGACTTTATATTTATATAATATAAAATAATGAAACTTTTCTCATCTCTCATGTCACTGCTGTGTGTTGTACAGTTTTCCCAGTATTTTTGTTAAATTGTGTTTTCTCACATTTTTTACACCCGATAAAAAGTTCAATTCGATATTCGTTCGAGAAAATAAACTTTTGAATGCAACCCACATTTGGAATTAATATATTTATCAATTTCCATTTAAATGTAAATATTAATTTGCATTTTAATGTAGATATTAATTTAAATAAAATATCTTTTCATACCACACTGAGAAATATGTATTTCCATTTAAATCTTTACAGATTTCAGATCAACGTGTAGATTCTTTTCCCTTTTAGACATTTGAAACTCCAGATTAACATGGATCCTTCAATTAATGCTAATGGTAATATTAGCCATTTCCCTATAAGGAAACATTTGGCTTTCATTGACCGAGAAGACAATACCGCTTTTGGTTGAAATTTATAAAATCATTCTCTTAAAATAATTTACCAGAAAAAGGTTTTCTCAAGCCCAGTAGCTGTTATCGCTCTTTCCAATATTAATGGGGGTTTCTTTCCTAACCTTTTATTAGTATGGAATGTTAACATTTTCATTATTTTCTTTTCTAGTTATATGTGATATCCATTTTAGTCGTTGCTGCTGTTGGTAGTCTTCAAGTGATGTGGATTCTGTTATTCGGTACAGTTCTTTGTAATGGACTTATCGAATAAAATAGAACAGTATTCTCAAAAATCCTATTTGATTAATTGGTAATTCGTAATAAGATAGCAAAACAAAAACATCTGCACTTCCCAACATTATCAATTCTGGAAAACATTACTTGACAAGTTACTCGGATAAAGACGTAAAAATTATATTTTCACTATATATTGTTTCTATTACAGCCTATGGGTCTGGTTGTAACTGCTATATTTAAGATTTAAAATTTTATATTTAAATTTTATCTTTAAAATCACTGTAAATAACAGGAGAATTTTCTGAAAAGATATTCATCCTCAATGAGGTTTCCATAAGAAATAGAAATGTATAAAAATGTATTTAAAATCATTAATATGAGTATAAAATAATAAGATTTGATGCATTAATTTACCGTTCTGTAAATGACTTCAGATACGAGGCTCAATACAAAGTAGAGCAATATTATTTATTTTAGGATATTACTCAGAAAACATGTCAAAATCGATACACAATTGCAGTCGTGTTTCGATGCGTATCAATGCATCTCATCAGGTGATTGTAAATTACTGGCGAAACACGACTGCAATTGTGTAGCGATGTTTCCGATGTAATATCCTAATATATAGACTTAGGTGAAGGAGAGAAATACATTGAAAAACATTTACAGTCCTTCACTAACCACATTATTTTATCGTCAACACTAGAAAACGAGCATAGAGTTCACAAATCCTAAAAATTAAACTCTGCCGATAGTACTTCTGACAACAACACAAAACACAAAATTCATAATCCTACACTGTAACACTCTTTCTACAAAATTTGTAAGTAAATTAGTTAATACTACGAGATTTACCACTACGTCTATTCGGAGATATAAGTAGAAAGAAAAATAAATCCAACACCAATTCAGATGCTGGAACTTATCAAATTTACCATAGAATGTAAAAAGACTTATATCGGCGAGACATCTTGAAATCTAAAAGCCCGTATCTACGAATATAAAACGGATTTACGTTTGGCCAACCATATAAACTCGCGCGTAATACACAGGACAAAACTGTCATCACTTTGATATTAGAAATGCCACCATAATTAAAAAAGAACATAATTATTTAACAAAGCGAGATTTATCACATATCCGAAGAGAATTAATAAGAAACCCAAATGTGTCAAGTGCGTTCATATTTGAGGCCGCTGGAGCTCCTGTCAAGGGAAACAAGGTGTAAAGCATTAAGGAAGTTTGTTGATGTAAAAAATCAAATAAAGAAACCCATTTTAACAAAAAAACATAAGGAAAGAAGATTGCAGTGGGCAACAATATACATGAAAACTGATTTCAGTAAAGTGCTTTTTACAGACGAATCAAGGATCACCCTCGATGGACCCGATGGATGGGTTCGAGGATGGGTTTGCAAGCAACATGACTCAAGAAAATTTTTAAACGCCAACAAGGTGGCGGTGGGATCATGATATGGGCTGGGATTATTGGTAATGAGCTTGTGGGTCCATTTAAACTGAAAGACGGGGTTAAAATGAATTCCAAAAGTTACTGTGATTTTCTAGAGCAATATTTCTTAGAATGGCTTGATAACCAGTCTTTAGCCAAGCATAGATCTATGATCATTATGCAAGACAACGCACCAAGTCATGCATCAAAGTTTACTAAATCTTGGTTGAAAGAAAAGGGATTTGTTGAAGATTCTCTTATGGACTGGCTTTCAAATAGCTGTGACTTGAATCCCATTGAGAACCTGTGGAGAATCCTCAAGAGAGATATTTATTCTAATGGAAGGCAATTCAACAGCAAGTGTGACCTCTGGGAGGCAGTTAAAGTTGCTGCAAACAACTTACCAGCTGCTAAAATTGCAAATCTAAGATCAGATGTTGAAAATAGGCTGCTCAGAGTTATTGAAAAGAAAGGAGCATTTGTGCAATAAATTTTAGGAGGTTTTATTATTTTTTTTGTTAATATATCTTTTATTTTAAAATAATTTTTTTTTATGTTTTTCCTTTAAGAAATTGACGAATTTGTTCTAAAAATTTTTTTCATATTTTTTTTACATTAGTCTTACAAGGTATAATAATGTAAAATTATCAAAATAAATAGTTGCAAATAAACTACTGACAGTCAAATTAGTCTGTTTTGTTAACATAGTAAATTTTTTTTTTCCAACCAAAAACAATAGTTTTCTCTATCACTATACATCTAAGTTAATAATATTGACTTTAATGTTAAAAGTCCTATTATGATGTTGTTTAGATTCTATCTAAACAACATCATAATAGGACTTTTAACATTAAAGAGGCAAATCTATACCAATTCATAACTTGCATATAATCTCTAGACGCAGTTTATATATATATATATATATATATATATATATATATATATATATATATATATGATGAAAAAGAGAACAGATTGAGCAAAATTCCACTGTTCGTAGTATTTACTTTTTAAAAAGTGCTCAATACAAAGTAGAGCAATATATTATTATTTTTATTATAAGAGATTATAATAAAAACATATTGAAATCTCTACGCAAAAGTTTTAATGTTTCAATAATTTGACTGTACTTCTTCAGACGATGGTAAGGAACTGGTGATTAAATGACTTTTTAAAAAATGAAAAACAATTGATTACCTCTTTTCCGAAAGTTAAAGGTGGGGTAACAAAAGGTCAGAATTAAAAATAGACTTGTGGGTATGCCATAATTAATCAATTAAATGTCATATCTGCGCTAAATAGAAAAACTAAGCTCAGAGCGTGGAGGTGGGGTGAGGTCATGACAATCCAGAGCATAGACAGGCCATCATTGATAATTGCGAAAAATATTGTCGCTTACATATTTTTTGTATTTTGTGTAGCGATTTCAAACATTTTTATTATAATCTTTCATAATATATATATATATATATATATATATATATATATATATATATATATATATGGGATTAATGGATTTTTTTTTTTATCCGAAAATTTTCATTATTACAATTTTTTTACAATAGAATCTATTACGTTTATCGATCTACACACTCGAGAAGCCTTTACAAAGCTAATGTGTTCTCTGGCTGGGTTCGAACTGGTGTATCCTTTTTTAGAAGAGAACGTTGTTTGTTCCGGCGTTCGTTAGATGACTCGCTTACAAAGTGCGCTACAGCCCTGCCACATTCTATTTACCATTTTTGCGATGGCGAATGCCACTCATTTATTCCTCGATCAGTTATTTCCGAAAGTCCATATGAAAACCATTTCTAAAGAATGACTTTACTTCGAATCCGACATTTTTTATTACGGGGCGTCTATTTCAAACACGGGTATCCACTAAAAAGTGACGTTTGAAATATTCTCTTTTTTAAAAAAAAATCGATTTCACCCCATACAAGGCAGTTAAGCCACTCAAATACAAAGGATGTAGAAGAATCAGAAATAGAAACAGAAGCAATACTAATGAGCGAGAACAAAAAGGAGAGGAATCAGGAAGACAGTAGATAGCGATAGACATTGCATTTAAATTTGTGAAACTTGAAGTTGGCTGAAAAGCATGGGACCGGAAGGGAGTTCCACAAGCGAGAAGTGCGAGAAAAGAAACTCTTAACATAGAATTTACGGTTACAGCCACCCAGCTAAACTTAAAATTGGTGAGACCTCGTCACCAATCTAGAACTGCGCTTAAATTCAAAAAAATCTAGGCACCATAGCGAAGAGCACATCCGAACAATTATCATGAAAGTATTTAGAGAAAAGACACAGAGAGGCAACCTTACGGCGGTGGGAAAATGACTGAAGCCGAAACGGAAGATCAGGACCAAATAATATTGCTGATTCTGCTTTGACTTTTACCAAAGAGCTCAAGGTAAATAGCAGGAACATCGGACCATGTGTGGCAGCAATATTGTAAGCGGGAACAAATGGTAGACTTCTAGATATCTAAGATAGATTCTGGAGAGAAAAATTATCTCACACGACACAGTGAACCAACTTTCTTAACAGCTGACCTAGCAATAGATTTAATATAGACTTATGAAGAATTTAAAAAATTAAAGTTATTTACTTTTTGAGTTCATAGATGATTATGTTATTTTTTTTAAAAAAAAAAAAACAAAAAACAAAAAAAAAAACAGAAAACGATTCGATCCAATGTACATAGAACTTCATAATATAACCAAACTAATTAAAAGCCTTTTCAGGATCGAAGTGATCCCGAATATCAAGTGATCGGGTTAGGAAAACGGAAAATCAAAGTGATTTCCAAATTAAAGACAGTTATCTTTTCATTATATTGTTGACCAGATGATAGCGAATAACTATAATGACAATATTAAAACAATCACGTCATTTCAAAATTAAATACAATTAATCATTTTGTTAATTGTTTATCAGATTATATCCAACATATACACAATATAAAGCTATCATGAAAAACATTTCAAAATTGAACACAATCGCCGCTCCAGGACAGATTATAATCGCAGCATAAAATACACATGATGATGAATGATAATTGGCTTTTTATTACATTATTGATCAAGTTATAAACGAATGAACAGCCAACATAAAAATATAATGAGATATATTTCAAAATAACATCTACTTGCCTTTTCACCATGCTACTGATTAGATTACATGCAATACATACGCAATATGATAATTACGTATAATAATATCGTAAAATCATTTGTAACTGAAAATAAAATTACTTTTTCGGGATATTAATCATCTGATATCGAATATAAATGAAAAATACAAATAGTTTCAAGACCATTTAAAAAATAAAATCCAAATGACTTTTCACATATAAATTTCTAGAAAAATGAAACCTAAAATAAAATGTTATGGTTTAAGGTTTAATGAAAATAGCTTTTTGGTGTTGTTGATCGGATTATTTAGAATATAAAGGCAAGAAAAATATCACAATATTATTTCAAAATTAATAACTATTACAATTTTCAATACATTGATCATTAGACTAAAGCCTTTGAAATATACATAAAATATTTCCAGAAGCATTTAAAAATTAAAAACAACTTTTTTGTTCAGAGTCTCTGGCCTTCTTCAGGTGGTTGGAAAAATCGAACTGAACCCTTTATTTATTCACATTAGTCTGTTCTAGTTTCACGTGCCATGTTTGATGGATGTCAATTTCAGTTATTTAATTTTCCCTCTGAAAGTTTCACCTTCCTGTCTGTCATGGATCTAACAACGCCTTTATCCACTGTGCCATGTGTCCTGAGGACATCTGGGTATGAATTTCTGAGTATTATAAACCTAATGTTTTCAGCATCATTTTACCAGTGCTCATATTGCAATTTTTGCTGTTATCATTGCATGTTTTTACCAGAGTTCATATTGCAATTTTTTTTTTTGTTATCATTGCTTTTTTCTCTGGCACTCCTTATTACTGGTTCCCATATTGTATTTATTTCTATGCTTGGTCGGCTCAGGAGATTTTTTGTGGCCTAGCATATGTGCTGATTCTTTAAGTTTACGAATTTTCCAATGGTGTTCCTTGTCTATGATCTCAACATGATCCCACAGAGGGCGGTGATCTCCCTTCTCTCTCTCCATATGTGGTCAGCCACGCCTGATTTTTTCTACTTCCCCTCGTGTTACAGCTTTCTGGTGTTCTTGAAGCCTTACCTTGAGGGGGGCGGCCTGTCTCTCCTTTATATTCCTTTCCGCAGCTGCATGGGATAGCGTACACACAGTCTTTAGTCATGTTCTCCTCTATGGGGGGTCTTACTCAGGAGAGATATCTGCGAAGTGTTGTCAAGCTTTTGAAGGTTGTCCTGATGTTATATGGACCGCAGATCCTTTGTATTTTCTCTGATAACCCCTTCACATAAGGCAGGCAGACTGTTTTCTGAGTGTTGTTGTCCTCCTCCTCTTGTACCCGCCTATCCCAGTTTTTGGGGGCTGCTGCCATGTACCCAGGGTAGTTGTTACGTTGTAGGGTACTACTTATACTGACCAATTCTTTATCTAACGTCTCTGGATCGCCACTTATGACTTTTGCTCGGTGTTGTAAGCATCGGACGATCCCTTTCTTTACGCTGTATGGATGGTGGGAGTTGAAATTGAGGTACTGTCCGGTGAATGTTGGTTTACGGTATACGGATGTCTTGAACCCATTCTCTGTTCGAGATATTAGTACATCCAGGAATGGAGGGAACCAGTAATAAGGAGTGCTTGAGAAAATCAATGATAACAAATTGCAAGATGAACTCTGGTAAAGATATGCAATGATAACAGCAAAAATTGCAATATGAGCACTGGTAAAATGATGCTGAAAACATTAGGTTTATAATACTAAGAAGTTCATCCCCAAATGTCCTCAAGGACACATGTGCACAGTTTGGATAAAGGCGTTGGTTAGATCCAGTGACAGACCTATTGAATACTGAGTTCAATCTCCTGGTTAAGGCAGTGGAGAACTTTCAGAGGGAAAAATTAACAGGAAATAACTGATAACTGACATCCATCAAACATGGCACGTGGAACTAGAACAGTCTACCCCAACGATCGAAATAAAGGCTTCAGTTCGAAATTCCAACCACCTGAAGAAGGCCGGAGCGTACAACGGCCGAAACGTTGTGATAAAATGGCGACAAAGATTTTTAAAACTAAAGTAAATCTGAACTTTTTTGTAAATTTTACACCTTTTTTGAGAAATTTTTTGATATTAAATTCGATATAAATTAAGAAAAATAGCAATGAACAAATTTTAAAATTTCAATTTGATTAAAAAATTTTTAAGATAATTCATTTTTTTTCTGATACATGAACTTGTCATCTAAACAATGACAAAAACTAAAGATTCTCGTTTTTCTAGCACACATTGGATTAGCCTATAGAAACTCAGTAAATATATAATGACAGCCTCAAGACAAATAAAAGCAATCACTTTTCTAGCACAATGAAGATCTGAGTTTAAAATACGTAAATGAAAGCCCTAAATACTACAGAAACATATTCAACATCGAAAGCAATTACCTTTTCAGTTGAAAACAAAAAATATCATCAAATGTATTTCAAGATGAAAGCCACTTACTTTTTTATTACGTTGACGATGAGATAAGACCAATATCTAATCAACACTAAATATTATCACAAAACAATTTAAAATTTAGACAGTTGCCTTTTTCATTTATGATTAGACTAGCAGCATGGTCCGGCGTTGCCCGTGCTTGATTCAAAAATCGTACGACTCATATCCTCACTCACTTTTTAAAAAATTTTTTTGCCCTTCCTTGCCTTTAAAGAAGTGCATTTTGTGCTGATGTTCCTACATGCCTTTCATTTGCCTATCTCACATTGCGATTTTTTTTCTATACTAAACATTAAATCTGTTAAAAAAAATTGAACTAAAAAAATGAACACAAAACGATCAGCTTTAAAAAAGGATTCGTAACTGGAAAAACCGAATGAAAAAGAATGTTAACAACAAATACTTTTTCACGCCCAACCCAGTTCTTCGGAATCAGAATCAACGTTGAGTTTAAGCAAGCGAATGAGCCAATTGGAGTAAAGTGCCATGCAGTTTAAAATTTTTAAAAAACATGTGACGAATGCAGCTATCGATTTTTTTTGCATATAGCATGCTAGTTAATATTTATTTGTCAGCCAATTGTTGGCTCTGTTTTTTTGGCCAATAGAATCTAACCATGTCCAAAATGGAAGCCAGCTATATGAATTTCACCTGGCCAGTACAAGATGGTCGCAATTTATATGAAAACTGCCGTAGAAGCATGAAAAATCGATTATTTCCACTATCGATGGAAGTTGAGAAATGCAAAGTCGGTCTTACTTTTTGCGCTAACTTGGAGCAACCATGCATGTAAATTTTTGTTGCATATCCGCCGAAAATTTGCATTCGTTACTCCAAAAACACACACACACACACACACACTTTAACACACACAAAACACAAATCCTGCCTTTTAGGAACCAATGTGTTGTCTGTGTTGTGTAACAAAATTTTATTTTGTAAATCTTGAAATTTTATATAAATCTGGAAATTTGAAATAATGGTGTTTTGTAAAATAAAAAAGCGAGTGAACACCAAAAAAGATATATTTATTTATATATATATATATATATATATATATATATATATATATATGCAGGGTGTATCAAAACACTTTTACAAACTTTGGGGGCGGATTCCTCACACTAAAACAAAAAAGGCCATCGTTCCACCTCAACACAGCATCTCATAATAAATTGTTCAAAATGTCCTCGCTTACTTCTACACATGAATGCACCCATCGGATCATTGACTGGCGGACTCTTTCACATACATCCAAACGGTGTCGAATAGTTTTGCAGGACCCCATGACACTTTGATGAAGTGTCTCTGCATTATTAATGTCTTCTGCATAAACTAATTAGGTAGACCCACAGATAAAAATCCAAAGGATTTAGATCGGAGGAACGTGCGGGCTAGGAAACCGGTCTTCTCCTACCTATCCATCATTCATGGTAGATGTCAGCCAGTCCATCACGAACAATGTGACTAAAATGTGCTGGAGCTACCACATGCGTCTTCGTAGTAGACAATATTTATAGAAAATGCACAGATAAGCTGCATTACAGCGGAGGGAATGTGACTAAAGCCGAGATGTCATGTCATGACCAATAACATTGCAGATTCTTTTTAGTATTTTATCAAGAATCAATAATACATAACAGGAGCTCCAGACCAGATACATGGTAAATTTATAGATGTGTAAAATAGTTTCTGGTGAGATAAATTGTCTAGCATGATACAGTGAATCAACTTTCCTAGCAGCAGACCTACTTTATAATAGCATTAGCCCGAAAAGGAGCAAAATATCACTTTCGTAAAGGTTAGCATCAGCCATACTGATGGAATGCAGAATAAGTTTTCACAGAAGATTAAAAATAGAAATTTCCTTCTGGAGCCGTTAAAATTAACAAGCCATTCCTTGCCCCATTTAACAACAGTTTGTAGGTAACTTTTTAGATCATCAGCCAATTTGACCTTATCGAACCGACCATACTTGAAGACAGAAATAAATAAATGTTTTATCAGAATAAATATTGAGTTGAGAACCGATGATATCAGGAAGGTAGTTGATGAAAATTAACAACAACGTAGGTGCATGGGGAAACATCTGCAGTAATGTAAAAAAGACCTCGAAGAATGGCTGTTCGAGACAGCTTTTATTTTGCGATTTCTTCAGAAAGATTGAACCAGATTAAAAATTCGTCCAGAAATATTTTTTAATTTTTCAAATTTGAAGAAGAACTAGCATTAAAAACGAAATGACAAATATCACTTCGCGATATCCAAAGCAACAAAATATTTAAAACCCATATCAAAAATTTATCACTGTTTGCATTTGTATTAAGATTATATTTTAATGACGTCACATTATTATGAAATGGACAAAGTCCAACAATTATTTGCAAGACATTTTTATGTTTATACGTTCTTTTTATAGATCAAATATTTAAAAATGCTCTGTTTATAATAAACAGTTTTGGGGTCAACATTTTCTACAGAGGAGCGTTCGGTTGAACAAGGTCGATTTTAAACAAAAAAAATGTCTTAAAAAAATAATTGTCGGACTTTATCCATTTCATAATGTGTGACGTCATTTGTTTACATTTAGATACGCATTGGGCAGATATGAATGTACGAGAGAAAATCATGGAGAATTGTGTTTAAAAAGCAGTAAAATCGAACATGCTAATCGAACGCTTCTCTGTGGCCCAATCGGTTAAGGCACGTCAGGCTAAATGACGGTTCCGTATAGGATACGGGTTCGATTCCTGTCGAAGGATGCATAGCCATTTTTTCTATGAAAATTTCTCGGACATTCAGGCCGGTAAATGTTGTTAATACTGTTTATTAAAACAGAAATTTATTTAAATATTTGTATCTATAAAAGAACGTATAAACAAAAAAATTATATCGGATAGAAATTAAAAATGACACTAAAATATTGAAAAGCTAGAAGCATTGTTAGTTTTTGCGATTATTTAATGAGATTATGACCAATACAAAAAAAGAAAAAGTACACGCAAATTATTTGTAAACTAATTTCACTGTTCATTTTTTTTTTAAATTTTCAATGAAATTATTCAAATAGATAAACAAGCAAAGCAGTTTGAAAACTAATGTCATTGTTTTTATTTCTGTTTTTGAAGAGATTATTGATACTAATATAGACATTAATTAAATTTACTTTCAACCATTTGAAACCTAATACCACTTTTCATTGTTGTACATCTTTACATGAAATCATTTAAAAGTTAATATCTCTTTAAATATTCGTCATCTTTGATAAGACTATTCACCATATAAAGAAAAAAATTTTAATATTATTACAAAGTTATTTGAAAAGTAACACGACTGGTTGTTTATGTATGCATTTCATTAAATTATTCCCAATATAGACAGAAATAAAAACATAAAATATTCTATTCTTATTATCGTGGAACTTGCCAAGAGCTTATTCAATAATCAACTTAAGAATTAAGTTTCATCAGAATATTCAAATAGGAAAACCGTGAAAATTTCGTAGGTTAAAACTAATAGTAAATATTTTGAACGTTAAAGTCAAGCATTTCTTGTAGGCTTGTAATTTGATTATTCAAATTCTATTAGAAAAGAAATTATCAGAAAAACCTTCTGAATGTTAATCTCACAACTGTTCATGTACACTTTAGATCTTATTTATTTAAGTTAAGTAACGTTGAGCCTGGTCATGAACTAGATGGGTGACCGCTTGCGAATACTACAAGGTAACAAAAAAAAAATTATCCGTTTTTTGATTAGTCATTGAATGAAGTTGAAATATATACGAAATGCGTGTAACAATTGTTTTCAAATTCGGACAGCCGGAAGTAGGAACATCAGACGTTATGAAAAACACGCGCACCGTGCCCGGCCATCAGTTATAAGCCGGATAGCTGTGAGAAGGATGGAAGTGTCTAGAGATCTCGTTCAGGGCTGTTTGCTTTACGACTTCAAAGTGGGCTGATCAGCAGCTGCATCAAGTCGCCGCATATGTCAAGCGTTTGGGGATAGTGCTGTGGATGAACGTGTTGCAAGGTGTTGGTTTCGAAAATTCAAGTCGGGAGATTTGTCTCTGCATGATGAGCCTCGCAGTGGACAACCACAGGTGTTAAAGTCTTTGGGTAGTTTGTTCACAGAAATGACTACGGTTTAGACAAGACAAAACTCCACAATAAAGAAAAAAATGGTGGCTGAGAAATGGCTTTTATCCTTAGCAAAAATTCATTAAACGTCTTTGTTGTTGTTGGATATGATTCATTGGTAGTCACCGACTGGCCGTCCATCCAGTTGTTGGTTTAGCGGAATCGCATGAAGTCGCACACATACTTTTTTTTCAGCACACACTGGAAAGACTTTTAAAGTGTTGATTTAGTCAAATCAAATCCATGGTTGAAAAATTCATTGAAAGTTTCACTGACTATCATTGTTGTTGCTGGTGGTGATGATGATTCGTTTAAAGTCGGCGACATGTTTCTTTCAGCACGAACTGGAGGTGAAGTGACAGTCACATCTCACATCTCTAAAAGTCAAAATCTGTGGGGTTTTGTAAGAAATCTTTCTCAAAAGTCGGCTAGAGAAAAATAAGTTTTTAGTTTTCTCTGGCTGGTCAAATATTCTAACCAATATATACTTCGATTTAAACAGTGTGTGTTGTATTGCGGAAACGTGTTTATAGTATTGTCTAATATTGAGTAGAAAATAAAGTTTGGATCTATGTGGATATGTAATTGTGGCGCATTTCGGATCTTTGTATCCACAATATATCAAAAAGAAATTTCCACGCTATATCAAAAAGAAATTTGCATTTTGTGATCTTACTAATCATAATTTATTTTGTCAGAAAAATCTTAAAATTAATCGATATATCTTTGTTTTTATTATTAAAATAAAAATTAAAAAAAAAAAACCTAAAAAATGTTAAATCCATATTTATAATATATTTTTAAAAATAGTATTTGAATAGTTTAAACAAAATCTATTTCAAATATTAAAATCCTGGTGGTAAGGTTTCGATCTCACTATTCACCACGATTTTTCTGCTTTTGATCACAATAACAAATCAAAACTAACACAAACAGACTTTCTATCATTGAAATGATGTAGTGAGAAACTATCAAATACATCATTCTGATAAATCATGTGGAAATTCTTTTTCTGATTATTGGAACATTAAAAACATCATTTACACTATTTATATTTATTGTCCTCGATCTTTGTTGTTATAATAAGGACCCCCTCCTCCAAGAAATAGGGATCTTAAAAATAAAAAAGAAAGACAAATGAGTTGATAAGTTTCAAATAAAACATCTTTCCTTCATCAAATCTTGTAGACACCAGTTTCAGCAGCAGCAGTCAAATCGATGAGACATTTAATCATTGAACATTTTTACACAAAATTCTATTAAGTTTTCGACAACAGATTTTCCTTCTTCTTCTTCTTGAAACAGACAAACAATAATTGAACAGTATTGAATAAAATAAGAACTGGAAGATATCCCTTGACATGAGCACTGTTTTCTCTTTAAATAAAAGGGTAGAACTTCAGAATTCTTTCATTAGGTTACCCAGATCGATATATTTAGATATTGTCCTATATATCACAGTGGTGAATTTTCAACTGTTGCACCATATATATATATTTAAAAAAAGTAGGTTGGAATAAGAACAGATGCCGTAGATTAAATAAAGGGTTCAGAATAAACCCTAAATTACCCAAATCAGTATAGCCTTGAAAGGTTTCTATAATGGTCAAAACATTTGATAAAACAACAAAGATGAGGACACTAGTCAATTTTTATAAATCGTAAAATAATCAAACTGATTCCAGAAATTGTTTTTCAGAAATTATTTATTAATATCCAGATTCCAAAGCAAAGTTCATAAGTTAATATTATTTTGATGAATAATTCTTAAGCCATATTAACATGTTTATGACTCTTGAAATGAAAAGAGAAATGATAAAAAGGTTCTTATTTCGATTTTTTCCTTCTAAATTTTAGTTCTTCTTTATTCTCAGTCATTCATTTTTCTTCTTCTTCTGAAAGCCTTTTCTTCTTATAAACATTTCTTTTTCTTTTTCTTCTTCTTCTTCTTTCTTCTCTTCTTATTTCAATATTCTTATATCTTATAAATATTGAATCCTTCTAATTTTTTTTTTCTCAGCTCAGTCATTCATTTTTCTTCAATATCTTCTTCTTCCCTCTTTTCTTCTTTTCATTTTTTTCTTCTTCTTCTTCTTTTCTTCTGTCATTTCCTTTAATTCTGATTTCTTCTTATTTTTTTCTTTTCTTTCTTCTTCAGTCGTCTTCTGTCTCCTTCTTCTAATAAAAATTAAAGAGATAAAAGAATTCATTTTTAGTTGTCCATTTTCAGATCAATGCCAAATCACGGAGTCCACTTCTCAGGACAATTGGAAGATTCCCTTATTTACATCATTCCGTCCCATCTTATTTCCAACAACTGAGCGTCGTCATGGAAGTCTTGCGCTATTTCCATTGGACTTATATCCATGTCATTTTTGAAGATTCCGAATATGGTTCTTTGGTAAGACATTTTGAATATCATCAATTCATTTTTGGTAGAATCTACTTTAGAAATTTACCTGATAAACAAGCATCATCTGTTATTTTGTTATTGGTGTCTCTAAACTCAAGGGAAGATGACACGTTTTGTCGAAGCTCCAAAGAATTAACAGACTTGAAGTTTAACTGAAAATAAAAATATTACTAAAATAAATTTAATATTTTTGCAAATTATTTTATTTTTTATTTTATATATTATATATATATATATATATATATATATATATATATATATATATATAATGATTATTATATTTATTTGAAGTTATATATGTATTGTTTATTATTATTATTTCTTTCAACTATTCCAACAGTTACTGATTTTTTTTCTGTATTTGTATTTATTTGTTTTTGCACAACTAATCAGGAGATCGTGTGTTTTAGTTTTACTTTCTGTTTTTGATTACCTAAAATTATATTTATCAACTTTGAATTTTCTACTGACTCACTTTCATTTTTTATCAAATGATAGTTTAGGTGTTAGTACCGTCAAAAAGGTAATATAAATGATTTTATTGTATGTTAAATAATGACTTTGTAATCTCCGAGTTATTTTAAGCTTAAATCACGATATATGTCTATATTTCTGAGATGAGGTATTATGTACACTATTTACATTATTCGGACAATTATCCTCATCTTTGTTGCCATATTTATCAGAACGTTTCAGCCGTTGAACGCTCCGGCTTTCTTCAGATGGTTGGAATGTCGCCTTATCTATTGTGCACAGTGGATAAAGGTGTTGGTTAGATCCAGTGACAGGACCCAAAGTGTGTAAGTTCAATACCTGGTTAAGGCAATGGAGAACCTGGAGAGGTGAATTAACAGGAGATAACTGATAACTGACATCCATTAGACATGGCACGTGGAACTAGAACAGTCTACTCCAGCGAGAGAAATAATCCAACCACCTGAAAAAGGCCGGAGCGTAGAACGGCCGAAACGTTGTGATAAATATGGCATCCCGATATATATTTTAATTTTGTTTCTACTCCCATTTTCTAAAATGAACAAATTTGTCGATATTTGTGTTTATTTATGTACTATTTTGCAATTTTTATTGTGTCTAGATTTTGTTTACCTAAAGTTTTATATATTTAAAAACCCGTTAATGTTTTTTGAGCTTCTAAAAACATGCAAAGTATATAATGTTTATATACGTACATTATATAAATGCTCCAAAGGTTGTCCTAACCAGGGGTGATGGTGAGGACAAGATCCCACTGTCGAGAAAATGCATTCGTGGCATGCATCTCAAATAATCTTTGACAATAAAGTCCAGCGTCAAGCAATGGCGGAAAACTAGTGCCTCATAAATAGGCTCCTTTGGGGGTAGATGGAGCTTGACCATCCATTAAGGCAGTCCGTTTACGGGAAGGAAGACCCTGATTTTAAAAACACGGATAAGCTTTGGAGATAAATCTAGACAGAAAACCCAGAACGAAATCCTGAAGGTGGTTGGCTGTAACACTGACAACTTTCCGGCAACTCCTGCAGCCAACTCATCCTTTGGATCTTGTCGGTATGGCCAAGAGGGAGGGAGGGAGGGTATGTAGTCTGGTCAGCACGCGGTCTCCATATACCATCGCCAGTCTAGGTGCCGTAATTAGATCCCCCTGCTTAACTTGTAAGTCTTGCCTCTTTGAGAGGAGGAACAGGGTAGCCTCAGCATCCCCGGTGCAAACCATTGCACTAGTCTGCCTTGAATCTTACCATTAAACATAGCTGTGAGATGGAGGAGAGGCGTGGCCACAGCGGCGCAAAATGCGCTAAATGAATAAATAAATGAAACAATTCATTATTTCCTTTATAACAGATCATTTCTGATAGTATGAATGCATAAAATTTTCAAGATAATGTTAGATTTTTAAGACAATGAAAAAATTTGGGGCGGATAATGAAATAAAAAAGAAAATCAATGGATTTTACAAGGCAGCAATGCATTTTAAAAGACAATAATATATTTAGAATCCAATGATTTATTTAGAGCTTTATCAACCCAATGATATATTTTACAAGCCATTGATATTAGGTTGTTTAAAAAATAATATCCGATTTTAGAATAACCCTTTTAACTGTATTGGTATAAAAGTTACGCTAAAATGTTTTACGCATTCCTAGTGATCAAAGTGTCCCTTTTTTGTTAATTTTATAGCAATATCTTTTAACACGTAACCTAAAACATTATATGCCCCTCATCTTGAACATGAAAAAATAAAATAAGCATTTCATTTTTTTGCATGCGTCCAAGTTTGGTCATAATGCTACTCCAACTGCTGCCAACATTAACAGAGTATAGGGTGAAGGATCCACTTGTGATTGTAAAGTACAGCGTTGGTTTCTGAGGTTCAGCAGTAAGGATAAAAGTCTTGAAAATCAATGTGGTAGAGGATATCCATCTTCAATTGACAATCAAAATCGTGGAAACAGTAGTCGAAATAAACTCATGTCAAAGTGTCAGAGACATATCAGATAATGGGTGTCCGTATTTCAACAATATTGGAACCATGTCAAGAAAATTGGCAAGGGGAAGAAACTTGGTAAACGGGTTTCACATGAACTCAGTGAAAGTCAAAGAATTCGACGTTTTGTAGTGAGTTTGATGCTGCATCTGCGAAATTCAGATGATCCATTTCTTGATCGAATAGTGATTTGTGATGAGAAGATGGATTTTTTTATAACAAATGTAAACGATCGGTTCAAAAACTTGATCAAGATAAAGAACTCAAACACTTTCCCAAACCGAAATTGAGCCAAAAGAAGATTCCTGTGACTGTCTGCTAGTGGTCAGCCATTCTTGTTATCCATTACAGCTTTCTGGAATCTAAATAAGACATCTCTACTGGAGTGATTACTGCCAGCAGCTGGATGAGTTCATTTAAGCAAAAGGTGACCAGCACTATGACAATATTTGGCAACGCGTTACCAGGAGGACACTGCAGGAGTTCACTGGCTTAGGAGAAGTGATTTTACCCCGTCCACCATATCCACTTGACCTCTTGCCCACAGACTACCACTTTTCAAAAAAGAGGATACTCAGAACTTTTACACGCACCTAATCTATTAATCTAAATTCATGATTGATAAATAGCAAAGTTTATTGAATGTTTGTTAAAAATGTACCATATCTGAAAAAGCAACAACAAAATAAAACAAAACTTAATTTTAAATTCACAAGGATATGCATCTTATTATCAAGATGATAGTTTTATTTATTAAAGAAATAAAAGTAACAAACATCCAAGAAGTTATTAGAAACTATCAATTGAGATTTACATTCAGTATCTGTCTATATTGCTTAGATTAGTTATTATGTACACTATTTACATTATTCGGACTATTCCCATGTGTCCTTAAATGGCACAGTGGATAAAGACGTTGGTTAGATCCAGTGACAGGACACAAAGAGTTGTGAGTTCAATATCTGGATAAAGCAGTGGAGAACTTGGAGAGGTGAATTAGCCGGAAATAACTGATAATTGACATCCATTAGACATGACACGTGAAACTAGAACAGTCTACCCCCAGCGAGAGAAATAAAGGCTTCAATTCGACATTCCAACCACCTGAAGAAGGCCGGAGCGTACAAAATCCTAAACGTTGTGATAAATATGGCAAAAAAGTTGAGGACAACCGTCCGAATAATGTAAATAGTGTACATAATACCTCATCTCAGAAATATAGACAGATACTGAAAGGCCGAAACATTGTAATAAATATGGCGCCAAAGATGAGGACAATAGTCCGAATAATGTAAATAGTGAGATTTACATTATCTTTTCTTTCTTTAGGAAATGATTGAATCGAAGTTGTTGACGAAACTAAAATAGCATAAGAGTTTGAGTGGCTATTGTTTTATCTGATCATAATGATGATGATGATATCCCGACTAGTTACTTACTAGTCGGGATGAAGATGAAGCATCAGGTGAATTGTGACTTAACAGAACTATGAAAGAATTAAATCAAAATAATAAGACATCTGATAAAATAATTATAGATCTTCTGCCATTTAGGAGATAATGCTGTGTCCTTACTTAGTGGCATTCCCAAATAGTTCATCTTTACCATAGTGCAAACTCTGTCATATTATAAGGCTATTTTCTAAGCGTAGCTTAGATGTGACACAAGACCAAAAGTATGGAGCACCTAGTGAGGATCGAACTCACTTTTCAGTCGTAACTGATCGAGCTAGACAAGCTTGCTAACCATTGCCCCTCTGCCATATTATAAGTGTAGCTAAATGACATATTTATCTTCACCAAGAGGTCAAGTCCAGGAAACAAAACGACTGCACTGTTCAATGGAAATGTTTTTATTGCTGTTGTTCACTTAATACAAGGCCCAAGAGCCACTCATGGTAGAGAGTTAATAATGAGGTTGTTTTAAAGTTGTACAAGTGGAACATATTGCGAGGATATGTAGGATAGATAATATCTGACCCTAGACTTGAAAAGTTTAATATTGTAGTGATCAGAGAAACCCCTTTCAGCGTTTATATATATTTATAATGCTAATCGAAATATGTTTTTTTTTAATGTGTTGTTAACGGATACAAACTTTTCGAGCGTGCAGTCGTAACGCTAAGGTTGAATTTTTTTGAAAATTTAAAAGAGTGCGTTTTTTTTACTAATATGGCAATTTGAGAATTGTTTGTTGTATGAGTTTATCAGTCAATGTGGCATGAACTAAATTGTTCAATAAATAGAGTAATGTCTCAACCGTGTATCTTTGCGTGTGTGAGTCTCAAAATGCGACGAAAATTTGTTTGCTGTTTCTATTTATAGTTTTTTTAACAACAAAATCGGCTCCAGCGGCTTGGGAGCTTGTTGCAATTTTTTCTGAGTAGGCGAATGTTCTATTTTTTTTTTATTTTTTAGCCAATAGGATTTCTTGAAACATTTAAATTAGTGATGAATTTGAAAAAGATTTTTTTTATGTCATTTGAGCTTATTTTTGCACAAATTTTTGACTATTTTGTTATGGAAATTTCTCGAAGCTTATTTTTATTTAACAACCAATGAAATTCAAGAAAATGTTTGAAAATTGAAATGAGGTTTACTAAAGTATCACATTCGTGTTCTCAACCGCCTATGTTGTGCATTTTGGTTGGTACGATTCAATACTGGTTGAAATATTGAGCTCTGTATGGTCACTTATATCATAGCAGCAGAAATAGCCTCGTGTACACAGGAAATAAAAACATTTCACAGGAATAAAACCTATACAGTAGTAACAGTAAAAGCATATTAAATTATATATTAATAACATACAATTTATTTTATTTTGTGTACTGCTGTGTATATTTTCGGCTATAAGTGTTTTAAGGTTGTATGGGATAAAAGGAAGACGTCCTTCGTATTATTGTAAGCAAAATCCCGACGAAAGAATTTGGGACGCGTGTTGACCGTCCGCCAGTCAGTAGCGAAGAGATCGAATTGGCGGGAAGTCTGTTTTCCGTCAGTAACAGTTTCTGTTGCATGCTGGGAGAACATTTTATTATTTTTGTTTTTTATTTAATTTATTTTATACAAAGTTTTAATGTCATTGTTTTATTTTAGTTTACTTATAATTTTCATTATTATTATTCTTTTTTATTTTTATTTCTATTTATTTATAATAATTCTTTTATATTTTTATTTCTATTTATTTATAATAATAATATCCCTATAGTTCTGGTTGGAGACATGTAGATACAGTTATCTTGACATTCGTTTGGTGGCCTGTCAAACATAAGTATCTATGAGTTTGTTTCTATCGGTAATACAGTTCTCCAAAATCATAAAGAATATTGGTTGGATGCAGTTTTACTTTTGTCGATGATGTGTCATTTCTGATAATAAAGTTAAATGTTTTAGTTTTTTAGAGTAGATAATTAATTTGATATTGTTCAACAGGAGTGGTACATTTTTTTATAATCTTTCTTATTCATCCTATTTGCAACTTTTGCATAGTTGGTTATGTTGCGGGAGTGCTGTTCGCGTTTGGGTCGAAAAAAACACGTGTCTCCTGGTATATTTATTCCACAACAAAAATAGCTGAATCGTATGTGAGTCCGGGTAATAAAATGAGTGCAACAACAAAACTACATATATAAATATAAACAAACAACAGTGTATGTATTATCGAAACAAAGATATGCATAGACAACAGGGAATTGTTGCGTGTTACAAAACAATGAGCATGAAATAAGAAAAGATTTAAAAACTAAAGAATGTGTTTATGTGTGTGTAGTTTGGTGTAGGAGAAAATTCCTAGAGAAAATGAAGTGAAAGGTACGTACTTGCGCGTGCGTGTGTATGCGTGTGCATGTTCCCCAGTCGGGAAAACATTTTCATCGTTCAACCTATATCTTACCGTCTTACTTATTGAAATAGGAAAAAGAAGACGACAGAGAATGTCACTTCCTATTTATAGGCTTAGGAACCCTCCCCTAGCAGCGTCTTTCTTAGGAACGTAAGTGGGGTAACTCCACGATCACGATAAAATATCTGCTATTGCCTCTGCGAACAATATTATTACTGTTTAATGAATTTGGTTGAAAAAATAGTTACTTCAGTTATTGTCGTTTAACTACAAATATTAACACAGTGTGTACAGAATATAAACTAGTATAATATTTTGGTGACCGTTGGGGTTTCTGTCTCTGATCATGGGTCGATCAGTCGAAGTATTGAAGCTCTCCCTAGTCGTTGTCGATCGGACACAACAATTAATTAATATTGACATCTAATAATAACGATTGGGTATCGCGTTTTATTTGCCATTGTTGGTTATAAACTTCTCAGTATTATATCAACTCATCCTATCAGGTTGACAAAAGACTGTACATCAGATCGATACACATCGACTAATCGATCGATCTAATGAAGTAGGTGGCTACTGGTCAGTTTTTCTGCTGGAGGTTGCAATGGCCATTGTCGTCATCTTGAGCCGGCTGCTAAACTGTTTCACCTATACCCCCCAACCCCGTCGTCACGTCCTGTAGTCATTCCTTTCGCATTCTCTAAGACGACCATTATAGCCTCTCGAACTCTAGCGACATTTCGACCTGAATTCTTTGACTTTTCCCCAATTCTGTCGGAACTTGCGTGGAACTCTGTCAGTTTGACTTGACGAATGCAAGATATATGTGAAATCTTCATCCTATCAATTATGATAGAAGACCAAGATGTTTTTATACTATTGTTCACCCAGTACAATACCCAAGAGCCACTCAAGGTAGAGGGTGACTGAATGAGGTTGTTGTTGGCGCGTAAAGGGAGGAAGTAAAAAATGTATATATTAGGGGGTTAAGAAGAGGAACCATCCTCTTGGGAGTCTGTTCCACAAAGTAACAGTTCTGTAAAAGAAATTGTCTGAGTGGGACGTCCTCCTTACTAATGGAATATAAAGGGAATAGGGATGAGTCGACCCTGTGTACGTTACATGCTGGGCCCCAGCTGTTAAGGTCTCATCTGTTGATACAAAGAAAAGTATCTTGAGAGAACATTTGCCACAGAAATAGCGATGGCGTGGCAGGATCTAGCAACGTATTGCCTGTGGGAAAGGGGTTGTAGGGTGGGAAGTAAGTCATCACCCAAAAGGCTAGTAATTCTCCATTTTTGGTCTGACCTGATTCTTGTCAAGATAGAGTATTGTCGGAGATGTCAGGTACTTTCTGGGGGCAGTAATAGGAATTAATTTAAAAACATCCTTTAGTGATGGATCGTGTACACGAGTTCCACTTGAGAGATCTGCTGTGAGGTGGGGTCTGATTCCATTTAACCTACAGACTGACTTTCACTTGGTGATTGCTTTTTTTTCTGGATAACAAAATAATATATATCCGGACGATTTACCGAATTCGTTCGTTTGAATTCATTACTTGAACTCCAAAAACAGGAATATTTTGCCGATTAGCATTTTAAGTAAATATTCAATTTTTAGGGTTTTTAATGTTAGTTTTAAGTTTTATCTTTATAGGCTTCTCATTTTTCCCAGTTCATGCAAGTGTTCCTTAAGGGTGGGTTGGGGTGTGTTCGATTTCTAATCATTCTATAATTAACTACGAGTTAAGATTGGGTTCGATCCTTACGGACTCCTTTTACTGGATCCCTTTATTGGAACCAGTAAACTCTCTTAATCAGTTTATTTTTCTTAATTCGTCCCGACGCCCGAAAACTTATTCAGTGTAACGTTTCTTTGACATTAAAACAAAAATGAGTATATCTGCCTAAGATCTGTTGTCAAGCTTCTTTGGGAATCAGTATGTCTCCCGTGACAAGGTGTGCTCCATGACACACAGAGTCCTACTAAAACACAAAAAAAGTTATTTTGAAAAGTTAAACAATGTTTAGTAGAATAAAAAAAAGTCTTCAGTTGCTTCATCACAAATAATAACAGCGAGTCGGTAACTTTTCGTTCATTTTATTTTCAAATTCTATGCAGAGTTTGAATGAAAAATTTATCACCTAATAGAAAATGGAAGGCATGACTTTGCATATTTCATTCAAAATGTAAACAGATTTTGTTGGGATGAAAATGTTTTCTTTTAATAGGTAACGTTTCATCACAAATATTAACCTCGTATACAATTTCGTCGAAGAAAGATACTGTATATTTTTTGAGACAGATGAGATAGATATGAACAGAGAGAGAGAGAGAGATAGACATAAACAGACCTAGATAGATAGATAGATAGATAGATAGATAGATATGAACAGACTGAGATAGATATGAATAGACTGAGAGGGATAGATATATAAATAGATAGATATGGACATAGAAAGATAGATAGATAGATAGATAGATAGATAGATAGATAGATAGAGAGAGAGAGAGAGAGAGAGAAAGAGAGAGAGAGATATGAACAGACTGAGAGTGAGATAGATAGATAGATAGATAGATAGATAGATAGATAGATAGATAGATAGATAGATAGATATGAACAGACTGAGAGGGATAGATGTATAAATAGATAAAAAGATAGATATGGACATAGAAAGATAGATAGATAGATAGAGAGAGAGAGAGAGAGAGAGAAAGAGACTGAGATAGATAGATAGAGATAGATAGATAGAAAGATGAGAGAGAGATAGAATAGATAGATAGATGATAAGATAGACTAGAGATAGATATAGAATAGACTGAGAGGGATAGATGTATAAATAGATAAAAAGATAGATATAGACATAGAAAGATAGATAGATAGATAGAGAGAGAGAGAGAGAGAGAGAGAGAAACAGACCGAGATAGATAGATAGATAGATAGATAGATAGATAGATAGATAGATATGAACAGACTGAGATAGACTGAGAGGGATAGATGTATAAATAGATAAAAAGATAGATATGGACATAGAAAGATAGATAGATAGAGAGAGAGAGAGAGAGAGAGAGAGACATAAACAGACCGAGATAGATAGATAGATAGATAGATAGATAGATAGATAGAGAGAGAGAGAGAGAGATAAAAGAGATGGGGGGATGAACAGACTGAGAGTGAGATAGATAGATAGATAGATAGATAGATAGATAGATAGATAGATATGAACAAAGATAGATCGAAGTGTATTTAGTAAACAATTGGTAAATGAATTTCTCACTTTCTCAGTTAATAAAAATATTTTTGAAAGTAACTTAATGACAAACCAACGCAACTTAAATAAATTTCGCACACACACACACACACACAATGTAAGGAAACATTGTTTTATTTTTCCGATGTGTGTGTGCGTAAAATATTTGCATAAACGTTTTATATCTATATCAAAAAATATTTCAAAGTAAATTCATTAAATGTTGTTCTTACAATTTCAAATATTATTAAATCCAAACAAAGTTATAAGATGAAGATGAAAACATTGATTTGGTTATCTGGTGTTTCACAAAACTCTTGACGACTACACAAGTGAGGCGTTGTGAAAATTCTAAAGAGATTCACCTGTTTTAAAGCCGGCAATATCAATCCTCAATTGTGTTTCACCACAATCACAATATTTGTTTATCCACGTCAAATACCGTTTTTCTTTTACAGACACAATCTGATTTTTCTCATAAGAAGTTGAACAGTGTGAAAATATTTTAATTCTGTTCCTTTTCATTATGGAAGCCGGTGATTGAAAATGTGTTTAATCTTTGTTTTTTGTTTTCGATTCATATATATATATATATATATATATATAATTTGTTCATATTTATTCCTACTTTCAGGAATTATTGATGTTCTGCTTCCTCCTTATTTATCTTGTAATAACTAAATGCACAAATAAATGAGTTTTAACATTTTGGACATGACAAAGATATGTGCATATAATGGTTTGGAACTGTCATGGTTGACTAGAGCAGTAACAGCTTTGATAAGGTATTTAAGGTAAATTGGTTTAACCACATGCTCATTATCTCACTATCTTCACTGTCAACCGCTGTAATCTGCCAATGATGAGAATTTTGGTGAAGGTATCTAACTGTAGGACAAAATGCAGGGAGATATTTTATAATAATGTTCATCCACTACAAGGCCTATGAGCCACTCAAGCTAGAGGATTGCTCTGTGGTGTTGTATGAACGTAAGAGAAGGCAAGAAGTGAAGTTCATATGAAAGAAAGATAACGGTTAACCGTAGACATGAAGAGATCAAGATTGTAGCGATTGGGAAACATTCTGCTGAGAGTCTGTTCTACAAGGCATCAAGGGAAGAACCTGTCCGAGTGGAACTCAATTCTTACTATTGGGATACGAAGGTAAATGGGGATGAACCACGCTTGTGTACGTGACATCCTCACAGGTTGTAAAGATCAGGGGTGTCGAAGGAATGGAACTCATCAAAACACATGCCATCGAATTAGCGTTAGAGCAGTGAGAGGCTCACGGCATATTGTTTTGTGGAGAATGGGGTGAAGGGTGAAGAATAAATCATCACCCACAAGGCCGCGTAGACGCTTTTGAACTCTATCAAGACAGGCAAGTGAGGACTAGCCAGTTCCAGCTCATTAACAGCATAATAAAAAATATCCAAATGTTGAACAATTTTTGTCTTTATTTTCTCCCAAAATTAAAGCAACTATACAAAGTTTAGAATGGCTCATGATCACACATAATAAACATTCATTGTCTGTTATATTTAACAATTGTTTAAATATATATATATATATATATATATATATATATATATATATATATATATAATTGGCTTGTTATAGTTAAGGAAGTTTTTAGAAATAGATGACAACTTGTTGAAGGCCAAGTAAAAAGTAAATTTCAAACACTTCTCTGCACTATACAAGACAATATTCCTTGATATTGGCTTTTATCCAAGTGGAAACCTCAGACATACATTTTTGAATGGGATGATTAAAAACCACATTTTAAGGAATTTTGCAAAGGAAATCATTGAATGAGTCCAAGTCTGAATATTGATAACAGAAATATTCTGTTAGTATTAGGTTCTTGTCTGGTGGGGAAGTGGAAGGAAATGTTAATAGACACTACAGCATGATCAGAGTTGCCAAGAGGGCAGAGCTGCATAGTGTGATAAGAGTCAGTGCTGGAGTTAAAACAGAGATTGAGAAGGGAAGTGTTACCATCAGAGTTACTGAGGAAATGTGTAGGAAAGTGAGTGATTGAAAAGTTAAGGGTTTAGATGCCAGCAACATCAGTTACAAAGTGTTTAAACCATGTGGTATGGTGGGTGTTAAAGTCACCGGACATGAATATATGTGCAAACGGATGTAGAGAGAGAATGGCCTTGTCTATACAAATTATAATAGAATTCTATAAACAGAAAATGACTTGAAATCAATCTTAAGGGTCACCATTGTTAGTCTTTAAGCAAGTTTATTATCTGATTTGATGCACTATTAGAATGTGATTTGTATGCAGTAATGCTATGTTAATGTTATTCTTTTCCAGCTGAGCTATAAACTGCAGGAAATTCTACAGCACAATGGTATTTGTATCGCAAATACAATCATGATTCAGTCTACAATTTTTACAAAAGGACGTAAGCAAATGTTTGACATGATTGCTACACGTCTTGTTCAACATCGCTATGCCAGAGGTAAGGCCATTTTGCTAAAGATGAATTGTTTTGATTGTTCTAAAATTCTATTTTTCCATCTTTGGATATAAAAATATCTTAAATTAAACCCAACCAAGCATCAGTAGCAGGCTGGTTAAGAAGAATATGAAAGTTCTAGACTCAGGATTGTCCCACAGGACAATAGTCTAGTGGATATTAAAGTGTTCATGAAATTAGTGACATTGTGAGTTCAATCCATGAGACAGGGAATACTGGTTTTACTTTGTATTATAAATTGTTGCAGTTGAAGACTTTGAAATCATGTGTGGTGGATTACTTGTGGGAGAAAGATTTATGGATAATAGCAGAATAAGTTCTAAAAGTAAAAAATCAAGCATTTTCAAAAGAAACAAATTCAACATGTGAAGAAATTTTACACATATATTGAATAACATAGCTCACAAAAAATAATTAAAGTTAGGACAGACATCTCTGAAAAAGGAATGAAAACATTTCTGCATTTAGCCATAGTGCATGTGCATGAGTGTGTGTGTGGTTGAGTTAAATTTTGATAGTTGACCACCTCGGGAAACAAATCTTCCGAAAGGGGACAACACATGATATTATCTCTATTACATCTTGAGGCAGAAAGAGAAAGTTAGTTCCTTCTTTTATACTCGTGTGTAGCATCTTGGCAGACAAGGTAGGGTTAATACTCACTCGGATAGTAAAGACTCAGTAGAAACAGGGTGAGTAGTAACTAAGCAGCACTAAACAGAAGGAAACAAGATATCTTTTGACATGGACAACAGAATAATTTACTCCTGTAGAGTAAATAAAGGGATCAGTTTAAAATTCCCTGAAGCTTTCTCAGATACCTGAAGAAGATTGGAAGGTACAACAAAAAGGACAACAACAAAAAGGACAACAACAAAGATGAGGATATTAGTCCAATTATAAATAATTAAACATTAAATTTATTTATGTTTTTCTTGTTATTAATCCAGTTTGAGAAATTTTAATTTGGAGCACTAAAAGTTTTTAGAAAATGATGCTTTTATATAAAGAAATAGATGAATAAAACTCAAAAAACAAACATTATTATTATACAGTGATTATTATTATACAGTGATTATTATTATACTGAGATTATTAATATACAATGGTTATTATTATAGAGTAATTATTATTAAAATCTAATGCATAGCTAGAGTAATTAATAATTTAAAATTAATCTCTTTTTTGGGGTATTTTGTTTTATTTTGTCAATTTAATTGATGAAGCATTTAAAAATTATTCTTTCTCAAAGTCATGTCTTTATTCCATCCGATGTATGTAACAATTGTGATTAGAATTAAATTTGAATTTGCTAAATGAAAAGAAAAAACAATATTTTGATAAATTTACTTTAAATGCTTTTCATCTAACCAAAATTTTTGAAAATTATTCAAATAAAATCTGAATAATTAAAACAACAAAATTATAGGCATGATTAAATATTTTGGGGTCTAAAAAACAAAGATTTCTGTATTTATTAAAGCTTCCTTAATACATACACAATATTTGTATTCTAGAAAATTCTATGTAAAACACTTTTGAGTTGGAAGAATAAAAACTGACTAGCAATTCCGATTTTTCTGTCATACCTGCAACAAGTGTCATAATTGCAAAGACAGTGTAGTAATTTGAAGTGACATTGTGAAGTGTCATATGAATGGTGACAGATTTGAGAAGATTGTCAGTAAATGCCATCTTCTTAAGTCAATTCTATATGACATTATTAAGAAAGGTTTCGGGACTGTTATCAAAGTGAAAAAGTGTGGAAGATGCCTACAAAGAATAGTTTCAGAATGAAAAAATGCAGGAGTTCATGAGTATTGTAAAGAATAACTATAGAGTGACTGCTAAACATATTACTGATGAATCAGCAGCTGTAAAGGAAAAAGTTTCTCGGCAAAATGTAGATAAAATTCTTGAAGGAGGAAAATGTTGAAAGCATTTCATCCTCGGAAACCTCTCCTTTGCAGCCTTGCAATTTGAAGGCATATTTCAAGTTTGCTAAAGATCAAAGAATGATGAATTTTGGAAGTAAATATTATGGTCTGACAAAACAAAAATAGAGTTATTTTGTCATAACAACATGTCACATGTTTGGAGTTGAAGGTCTTCTGTTGAAGAACACTTTCTTTTCAGTGAAGCATAGCAGTTGCAATTTGATTTTTTGGGGTCCTGGATTCAGGAAATATAAAAATATTTGACTGTTAAAAGGAAACATTCATTTTATAATGTTCTAATTCATTTTATAATATTCTAATTTTACATATATTAAAAATAAATTTGTGCAAATTTGGTAAAGAAGCTTCATTCATTTTGGCAATTTTGAAAAACTGAATGTGTTTCCTTGAGTTTCTTATTTGAACAAACTGAAAGTTCTGATAAAAGTTTTGGGAAATTTGAAGATTGAATCAAATATAGACATTTGCTGCTACCCTTAGTGATAAGTACCTTCTGGAAGCTATTGTACTAACAGCAGGCAATGGACTATTTTGAAAGAGATTAGAGAAATTAAATGTTTAGTTTTTGGTTTTTATTAATATTCATGCAATACTAAAATCGAGAATCAATCATGGTAGAAGGTTACTGTTAAAATTGTAAAGTTGAATGAGGCATGTGGCATGAATGTAAAATAACGTGGTAGAATGTGAAGATTATGAGGACTGGGAGGATAGATAATGATTGAGTCTGGAACTTTAAGAAGTTAATATTGTGAAGTGTTCAAGGAAACATTCACATGGAACTCTATTCCATAAACTGGCAGTTCTTGGAAAAAGCTGTAAAAATGGAATTTTTTGATATTTTTAGAACATGGAATAAATGATGGTAATTCTACTTAATGGAAGTAGTATGGTATTTCATAGTTGTAAAGGTCTGAACTGGTGGAACTAAAGAATGGAGAGTTCATCTGAACATTTGCCATGGAAATAATAAAAGTAATGAACTGTGTATATTTTCTGTTTGTTTTGGAATTTTCAAAGTTTTTAGATAGAATTTCATTCTCTAAACAAAGGACAGAAAATGTAACACTGAAATCAAAAGGTTCATTGGTATAGCAAAAGATGCTTTCCAAAAGCTAAGCAAAGTATTAAAAAACAGGAAAATTTTGTTATAAACAAAGAAAAGAGTACTGAACTGTTATGCAATATTAGTCCTCCTATATGGCCTTGAATTCTGGACAATCTCATCACAGATGAAGATACTTGAAGTAACAGAAATGTGGTTCTACAGAAGGATGCTGAGAATAACATGGTCCAAACATGTGAGCAACAACAAAGTTCTAGAGACAATGAATGTATATATGTAACATCAGAAGATAGTTGAAATTACTAGAGCACATAAGGAAAGATGGTTTGGAAAATGTGATACTAACAGGACTTATCAAAGGCAAGATGTTCAGAGGAAAACAACACATAACTTACCTAGTGAGCTTGTGTAAATGAATGACAGAACAAGGTTTAGGAGAGAAAACAAAAAGACAAAATTTATTAGGACACAAAAATTTGGAGAGACCTGATCACCTATGTCCTGAAGGAATACTGCACATACAAAAAGAAGGAAATCAGACTGTACTTTTAAAATGTCAAATTTTTTAATTGCAATCAAAATTAATTTAATTAATATAATTTTAATTACAATGAAAATTAACTTAATTAGTTCAAGGCATAAATCTTATTTTCACAATAAATTTTTGTGGTATTAATAAAGCAATCTATTTTAGATTTTAAAATACTGAAAATTCTAAAAAACTTCATGTTGCAAAATGAAACATTTAAGTAAATGATCTGTAAGTAATAACATTTGGAAATTTTTTCATTATCAAAATATTTATTGTATTTTTTTTATTAATTTTTTCTGAAGGTTTTTTTTATTAAAATGTATTAATATATATTTTTTGCCACAAAATCTATTTGTGGTATTTTTGCAGGATTAAAAGGTTGGCTTTCTTTGGATTCATTGGGGAAAAAAATCTATAGACTGGTAGTTATTGAAGAAGTGGTAAAATTCTTCCTGTTTCAATTTAACTTTTTTGGAAATGCTTTAATTGGAAAATATTTGACCAATAATAGTTTAAAGGGATTGTCTTCTCAGTTCAAACTTGATAAAAATATTTTATTTCAAATACATTTATTATTTTTAAAAAATGCAACAAAAAATACAGTTAATTCATCTGTGTGTATTTTGCTATTGCTATTCATCAAGCTTCACATTTATTATAAACAGTAAGGATAAATAGAAAATTGTTTGGGAATATGTCTGCCTGTCTATTCTTTCAGCATTTATAATAGATTGTCTTTGGGACTCTCAATGCAATTTTTGAAATAACCATGAAAAAAATCATTAATATATCTTTTATTAAACTTTAGATCCGTCTCCCCTACTTTCAATACGATATGTGGATCGGAAGATTGTGTAGCATCAAAATTTCAAATGGAACACACCTGCCCGCTTTCAAAATGAGCATTTGAGGTTGTGGCTCCAAGATTGATGAGTTAAGAATCTGTGTTTCAGTCATATGTTGGAGCTGTAAATATCTCATATCCTTCAAGAATAGCATTAAAAAAAAAAAATCTTTAATCCCTGTAAAAAAGATTGTCCAATATTATACATTAAGGTTCATTCTTATTGGTTGGTAATTTATATGAATGCTGCACAACCAGTTCCTGATATATTCAAACTAGCAAGATCTATTCTGGATAGAACTTGTATATACCCAGTCAATGATAGTAATAAGCAGATATGTTATCACATTGCTTGAGGCCACAGATGATGTGTTTTCTACTGACAGATGCTAAGAATAAATTGATGGAATGATGAGGAAGTTTTCATTTCAGAAAACAAGAATTTCTGAGATGGCAATTAGAATCAGAAAGAGACAGTTGAAATTTCATCATAAGATAATAAAACACATAATGAGGAAAGAGGGCTTGGAGAATTTGACACTCACAAGTACATATTGAAGACATGAGAGGCAGAAAGAAACAGTAAGTAATGAGTTTGGGTAAATGGATGGCAGAATAGTGACTGGGAGGGTTAGTAAGGAGATAAACATTACTTAGAGCTACATAGGTTGGGAAGTTGTACAAAGCCATGATTGTTCACATCTTGAAGGGTAATGTACAAGAATGTAATTCAGTTAATCTCAAATTTATAAAGTTAAACTGATTTTGAAAATAAAAGGCTATATTAATTTTGATACAGAAGACATGACCAAAAAATGTTGCAATTGAAAAGGATAAAATTATATCTTATTTTGCAACATAAATTTACAAAGAAAGAAAATTCTTTTTCTAACGGATCCATGCTTAAATCTAAAGAAATGTTTAGTAAAATATTTGCTCGATCACCATTTACTAGGCACACAATTCAGGAGGGAGACAGCATAATGAATAAAACAGTTGACTAAATGGAATAAGCTTAACTTAGATATTGATGCCATCTCAACAATATCTTAATAAGTACACCTCAAGCCTCGTTATACAATTGGATCATCATAAGTGAACTAATGTTACTACTTTACTACCATTAATTGTAATTAGGTTAAATATAATTGCTTCTTGAAGTCAGAGCACACATAATAATAGGCATATTATAATAATATTTAAATTATTTCTTGTTATTTTTAGGGTTTCTTTTGAATTCATTGTTCAATATCATAATTATCAGAACTAAATTCCATTTAGTCAACTCTTTTATTGAAATCTTTGTCTTCCTCCAGAACTGTATGTCTAATAAATGGTAATCAAGCCAAATATTCAATAATAAATAAATATAAAGTAAATTTTATGCAAAATATATATTAGTTGATAAATATATGCAAAACTTTCAATGAAATATCAAATAATAGTTAAATATTTGTTTGAAAATATTAATCTCTTCATCTAAAGGTTGTATTGGAATTTTTTTTACTCCCAATGGACTAATTTTATTTAAATATAAAATATACATCTTGCATTTAATTACATTCTGTCCTAGATATGAAATCACTTGTTTATGATACAGCTATTTTAAAATTAGAAATGTAGAATTTTTAAAAAAATGCCAGACTGATATGTTGTCGTTTTTTCATTTACACTTTAATATTTTGCTTGATGATTTTTTTGTTGGTTTGAAAGTTCTCAAACAAAACTTTGGATAGTTTTTATATAAATTAGAGGCAAACTGGAAAAATGTAATAAAAATGAAATTAACAGACTCCAATGATTGCATTTAATAAAGCACTTTTAGATATGGTGCATAAGAATTCCTCATGATAATATTACATAAATTTATACATACAAATTTGCATATATGAAGGTATGTGAAAATCGTTGTCATTTTTGTAGCATGGCAAATCTCTCAAGATTCCCTGTGTGTTTTATGAAATTTATATTTATCCTCTTATGACAGTAGATTTTAGCTCTTCTGAAAATAGTCTGAGAGATGATCTGATCATTTTTTTATGGCGATTTTTCTGCTTTATTCTATCTTTCCCAAATTGAAGTTTTGTCTAGACTTTATTTCAACTCAGCATCCTTAAAATGCTTCAACCAATTTTGGGCAATATAGCCAAATCATGTTTCAATTTCATCCAGTTCCTAAATTTTGGAAGTAGTTTCAGCAACTTTGATGTCTAGCTTAAAACCCAAACTCAAACAAAAACATTGTTTACAATCGTTATGAGTCTATCGATTGGTGAATAGAATTTTATTATAAACAATTGTCTTGTAAATGGAATTTTTAAAAGCATTCTGAATGTAAATAAAAAAAAAAGTGTGCAAGACAATAAGAAATATTCAAAAAAAAAAAAAGTGGATGTTTGTTTTATCGGCTGAAAATGTAAGAAATCCGATCCCATATATAAAGGAACACACACACACACACACACACACACACACACACACACACACACACACAAACAACCTGGGTTTTTTTTAACCTAAGTCACTCCACGGAATCGCTAAAACATAGAGCATAGTCTGATGAAAAAGACGCCAAAGTTTATGAAAACAAAATTTTATCGTCAAAATGCTTATGTTTTTTATGAAGAGGATAGACTAAATTTTTTTTAATTATTTTTAAAAAATTTTTCCATCTTTTTAGAATATTCTAAATTTTGATTTAAAAAACCTTGTTTCTCTTTGTCGCAACAAGGGGTAGTAAATAACATAGATAATTTTTTTAGCGCGTTTTTTTTGTATTTACACACATTAATTTGGAAAATCTTGCAAAAATAAAAATAATTGTCAGATGTTAATGAAACTTTCAGACACTATTCACAGATGATCGAAATTATTATAAATATGTTTTTTTTTTTTTTATTAAAGTCATGGCAGAAAATTTTTTTTATATTTATTAACACCCCATAACTAATTTTATGAAAAACTCTAGAAATTGAGACCATCGGTTTTAGTGATTACAATAGTTAAAAGCACAAGGCTTTGAAGAATGCAAATCATGTTTTTTTTTTTTTTTTTTTTTTTTTTGGCCAACGTACCTGAAAATCAGCTGTGAATTGTAACATACAAAACTCAATAAAACAAATATATTATTTAATTTCAAATGCTTTTATTTGTTTTAATTTGTTTTTATGAATATGGACAATATTTTCTGAAAGCAAAAAATTTTTTCAATGAAAATTGAATTTTTAATACAATTATTTCTTATTTCTTTAATTTTAAAAAGATTTTTTAAAAAAATGTTTAAATTGAATTTTAAAAAATATTTTAACATTAGTTAAAAGCAATATCAACCTTTCAAAATGTCCGTGTGAGATTGTCATTGTCTAGCGCTTTGAAAATTGTATAATTTGGGCCAATCAGATTAGCCATGGTAATTAAGAAATGTAATTTTTTGTGTTTATAGTCGGACAGTAATTATCAAGTACGGAAGACCAACCAGAATACAATTTAGTTGCATTATTTGTGTTCAGCATTGTTCTCTGCTGTTAAGCCCTTTACTTTTGCGAAACACGTATGGAGATGTTAATTTGAGTTTTCAATTTCAACTGAGAAGGGTACCTACAAGTAACAGTATCATCTTATGAAATTTAACTACTGCTAAACTTTAATTTATATGATCTTATTTTTTATATTAATCTCAGTTATGACATTTTTTTCCATAAATGAAATATCAAAATTAATAATAAAATGAATGGAAATACAAATAACACAGTAAAATGTAATAAATGTACATAAAATTATAGTATTTTATGTACACTTTGATAAAATTTCATAAGAAAGGTACCTAAATTAATTAGATACCTTTTTCTTATGAAATTTAATCTCACTATTAACAGTCTTATTTTTTAATTTCTTTATATTTTCCATAAAGCATCGTAAACGTAAAAATGAAAGCTAAGTACAAAAAAAAAAAAAAAAAAAAAAAAATTAGAGCGCTGAAAGTTTTCCTTAAAAGTAACAAGGTAAATAATTTGTTCACTTAAATAATTTCACTTCCTTCCATCCGTAGAAAGAATTCTCATCCCGTAAGTTATCTAAACGTCATGAATGTGCCTTTCGTCAATCGTCAAGCGACGCGAAAGGTTATGACCTGCTTTGTTTTATTTTCAAATTACATTTTTCGGCACAGAAGCTAAGTTAAGCTTGGTTCAAAATATTTTAAATAAACAGTATAATTTCTGTTTTTATTAAAATCAGTTTTGAAAAAATGATAATTGATTTTTAAAAGAATATCAAAGTAAGATTTTAATCTTTTTTTTTTATCAAATCGAAAAAATGATGAAAAAAAATGATGATTATCTGTCCTTTTTTTTGAAAAAAAAAAACAATATTTTTAACGAAAATTTCAGACGTGCTAGGAACGAAAAAAATAAAAAAAATACCCCCCAAAATACTTTGATCTTTCCTCTTTAATAATAATATGAACATTAGACGATAAAATTTTGTTTTCGTCAAGTTCGGCGTCTTTTTTCATCATGCTATGCTCTTTTGTTTACATTTTCGTGGGTGAGTTGTCCCCCTTTCATTCTCACGATGTGTCTTAATCGTGTTTTCAAATTGATTTTTTATAAAAAAACAACTGTGTTTTTCCCATTTTCGGCCCGTTAGAACCACCACAAAGGTAATTTTATGTAGTCCTGTGAAGTTTTGTTGAAATCGGCTAAAAAATGTAGGAAATTCGATCCAACATATAAACGTTACAGACACACACACACACACACACACACACACACAACCTGCGTTTTATAATAAGTAAGATATATATATGATATTTAAGATAATAATGAATCATGTATAATAATAAAATATATTTTCAGTTATATATTTTATAAAAAATGGGCATCAATCAATACCTATTAATGAGTTAAAAATGAAAAAAGATTGCAAAATTTTCAAACACAATGAACAAAATAGTCAAAACAATTTAGCATAAAACCTCTTTTTTTTTAACATTTTACCTTTTGGTTATTCTATGATAAATACAAATTTTCAAAAACATTTTAAACAGTAAAGGTAAATACTGCATTTTTATAAAAGAATTAAAAACAATTTGATTTTTTGATTAAATTGACAGTTTAAAAAAAGTTTGGTTCTTTTTTTAATCAAAAAAAATTTGAAAGTAAAATAAAATACATTAAGATTAGATTGCAAAAATCGGAAATTAAATAATTTTGAAAAATTACAACAGTTTTTTCAATTTCTTCATTCCTTCTATAATTCCACATATTTTTTTATCCAATTTGAAGTCCTTTCATTTAACTCATGATTATTCTTAAATTGAATTTATATAATATATATATATTAATATATATATATATATATTATTATATGAAAATTAAAACATTTTAAATTTTAATTTTTTTATTAAATTTATTAAAAATTTCTTTTCAAATTTTAATTTTTAGTTTTTGAATGTAAAGATAAAAGAACAAATGTTTAGATTACAAAATAATAATATTCATAAAAATCCAAAATTTAAATTAAATAATAAGCATTTTTTTTTTTTACATAAATTCATACTTTAATTTATTTACATGAAATGGGGAAAATACAAATAAATATTCAAAGTTGATTTTGAAATGAAAGCAAAAAAAATATCATTTATACACATTACTCATCAATGAACAATGAATAAACATAATAATGTTTTTTTTTTTAAATATTCATCTAAAAAACAATGTTTTACAAAAAAATGACAAATGACTGAGTTTAATTTATGCAATGCATTTAAAATTGTTCAAAACAATGCAGTGGAAAGGGAAATTAAAAATTTTTAAAAATTAATAAAAAATAAAATAAAAAATGAAGAGAAACAATAAAATTTTATTATACCACAGGGGAAAGAAAAAAAAAATAAGACCATTCATAAAACAAAAAATAAGATATTTTATATATTTTTCTCATGTATTTTTTCTATTCAAAAAAATTTACTTTAATTTTTGATTTTTTCATAAAATTTATGAAAAATGAAAATAAAAAAAAAATAATTTGACAAAACTTTTTGTTTTAAAAAAAACATTTCAAAATTTGAAAATTTATAAAATAAATTAAAAAAAAATATTTAAATATAAACGTTGTTTTAATTTCCCAAAATGTAAAATTAAAAAAATTGGAAACATTTCTCTCTACTTATATTCATTCCATTTTTATTTTTTTAAAATTTTTTTATTTTTTTTTAAAAAAATGGATTTAATTGAAAATATGTTATTTTTAAAAAAAATTTTCGTTTTTTTCTGAAATAATTTAAATCTTAATTTTTAAAAAAAATTTTTTTTCAGAATTTTCAAAAAAAAATTTTCAAAGAAATGTACAAATTTTCTTGAACAACATTTTAAACAAATTAATGATAATTCAAGGTTAAAATTAAAAAAAGAAAAAAGAAAAATTTTATCATTGCAAAACAAAAAAAATAATCTGACATTTTAAATTTTTATTTCATTTATCATTCATTTTTCAAGAACATTGAATTCTTTAAAAACTTATTGAAAATTAAAATAAAGACTTTAATGAAAAAAAAAGATTCCCAATTTAAAATCAAAATTTTAAATTTAAAAAATTTCACATTAAATGTTATGAAAAGAATCATTTCATTGTACAATTATAAACAAGATTATTGAGAAATTAGGACAATAAAAAGGTTATATTGTCCTATAAATATCAATATTATCAAAAATTCACAAAAATAAAAAAATTAAAAAAAATTAAATAATCATTTGGAATTTATGAAAACTGACTGTATTAATTTTAAATTGTATCTTTAGGACTGTTTTCAATCTTTTGATATTAAAAAAGTTCAAATTCAAATAAAAAAATTCAAATTATATTTCAAAAAATTAAATCAATAATCCAAATAATGAAAATTTTTCAAAATTCATTTAAAAAAAAAATTTATTTTTGAATATTCTTCATTTATTCAGATTCTTTCCCAAATTTTTTTGAATCCCCAAAAATATAACCAAATAAAAAATTTTCTAAAAAAATTTAAAAATATTTTTCGAAAAATTTTGAAAATCAATTAAAATAAATCTCATTAAAAGGGATGGACTTTAAATTTTAACTATTACTTTACCAACTGGTATGAACACTGTTTTTAATGGTCAGTTTTCAAAATCACCCAAAGTTCAATCTACTAAAACCCATTCAAGAAAAAAAATGATCAAAACCTATAAACTGTTTCAACAATGATCAAACATATAAAATCAGGTTTTTAACTTTGAACACCACTTAAAAGAATTTTTAAATATGCAGAGGTGTTTTATATATTTAAATTTTTATTTTAAGATTTTTCATAAACTAATTTATAAATATACTAATAATAGTTACCTATTTGAAGGTTTTTAGCTGTGGAAAGGAATAGGGTATTTTTCAAACAACATCTCAAGACATGCCATATATCAAATTTATATTGAAACCATATTTGAAAAAAAAATAACTGCAACAGATGAATTAAAAAGATAGAATTTTTTTAAAATTCTGAAATATATTTTAAAAAAATTTTTTTTTAAATCAAAAATATTAAAATAAAAAAAATAAATTTATGCCAAAAAGTGAAAAAATTATAAGAAATTTGGTCATTTTTAAAAAAGAAAAATTTCTTTTAAAATTATTTTCTTTTAATCAACATTCAAATTGAAAACAAAAAAAATTTTTTAAAATTACATTTTAAAAAAGTTCAATTTTTTTTGAAGATAAGTTTTTTTTTTTTTTTTTTATTCATATATAAATTTTATTTAATTTTTTTTTACATTTTAAAAATTATCACTATAAATATATTTGAATAGGAAAAATATTATCAACTTATTAAAAAACAAAATTAATGAAAAAAAAAAAATATTCAATATATTTTTTTGTTTATCATTCTCATTTGAAAAAAACATTTTATAGTTCTCATTTCATTTTCTTTAAAATTTTTATGTATTCAATTGTTGGTTTGATAAGTTTTATAATTCAATCAAAAAAAAAACAAATGACAATCTCAAATCATTTTATTCTTTTTTTTTTGTTGAATATAAAAAAGAAAAAAAAACCAAAAATCTACTTTTTTTTTTGACATATCATTTTTTTTTCTGCCATTATAAATTTCTTTTATTTATAATATTGATATCCATTTAAAATATAAATTAAAAAATTATATATAAGACCTTGAGACTAATTTTTTATTCACCAGTGGATATAACCTTTTTAAATAATTTGCTGGCAATTTAATCTTAAAATAAAAACTTTTGAACAAAATATTAGCCGACATTCCCCAAAAAATTTTTAAAAACCTATTTAATTGACTAATTTAATTGTTTTATGAAATTATAAACCACAAGTTATATTAAATAAAAAAATTTATAATTCCATGTTTAAGAATCTTTTGCAGATAATAATATTTTAAGGCCGAAAAATCTTAATAATTAAATTTTAACGATCTGAGATAATGGATCCATCCATTTAAAATTTATTTAAATCTATATAATATAAAAAACCCTAACTGGATTTGGAACTTGAATTTTAAAAATTGTTGACCCATTATCCAAATGATGAACCAGTATATTCAATTGAAAAAATAATTGAGATACCAAGATGGCATTTATTTAACTTTGGTGATTGTTTGTATTTTTTCACATGAAAAATTGAAAATTGAAATAAAAAACAAGACGCATTGATAATGGAGTTTGAGAAATATATATATATATATATATATATATAATATATAATAAATTATATATATATATATATATATATATATATATTATATATATATATATATATTTTTATTAAAATATATATATATATATATATAAATATATATATATATATATATATATATATTGTTTTATTTATATAAATAAAAGAAATTAAGCATAAATATTATATTGATGATTTAAAATATGTTTTCTTCAAAACACAGTAATCAATGTAAACTTTTTAAAAACTTCAAATTTAATTTTATAATTAAATTAAAAGCATTAGTTCCCTTTCATCTTCAAGTGAATATTGGGAACATCAAAATCAAGTAGCTGTAGAAATGTAACTGTCAGCGTTGTATCCTAACAACAAATAACAGAAAGTGTAGCACAGAAATCTTAAGATATATATGAATAACTAAGTGATGGACTTCAGAAACTGACCAAATTATTAAAAGATCAAAAAATATTCTTCAAAAAAATATATGTAATATCTATTCTCCTGTATTGATGCTGGACAATTTCCTCACACATAAAGAAAAAACTTGATATGGTTCTACTGTTGAATATTAAGAATACCATGGGCAGTGCATGTGAGGAAAGGGGATGTCTTAAGAGGAATGGCAATTGCAAAGAAACTTTTGCTAACAATCAGAAAGAATCAGATGAAATTATTGGTATATGTAATGAGGAAAGAAGACTTGGAAAATTTAACATTCACAAGGTAAATTGAAATCAAGAGAAGCAGATGGAAGTAACTGACATAACAAGTTTAAAGAAATGTATCAAAGAAAAAACAGGAAGTTGTGGAGAGCTATGATTACATATCCTGCAAGCACATGGTATATAGATAGAGAGATATAGACCTGATTTGATAGTCTTCTACTGTATACTTTGGCTTTCCATTCCTGTTCAACAAAGAGATACTAACAACAGATTCTTCTGTCTATGCGTAAGGGCTTCTTCAGGGCTACATTTTTGTTTCCATGGTGCATTTATGAACCACTGTGAGCAACGACAAAGTTTTAGAGAAAATGGTAACAAAAAGGATACTTATACTGAATATCAGGAAGTGACAGATGTAATTTCTATGGTATATAATGAGGAAAGTGGACTTGGAAAATTTGATACTCACAGGACTGATTGAAGGCAAGAGCAACAGAAGAAAACATTGGGTTCCATGAGCTTGAGTGGATGGTCGAATAAAGTTTAGGAGAAATAAAAAAAGTACAAAATTTATTACGAGCAAGGAAGGATAAAAAATTGTGGAGAGCCATGATCGCCTACATTCTGAATGGACAAGGCACATGAAAAAGAAGATGAAATGCATTCATATGTGCTATACCTAACCACTTTGGGATGTGCTTCTGATTTCAGGCTTCCTTCAGGAATCTGAGAATTGGTTTTAAATTTGGGAAGAGACACTTTCAAAAGTTGCTTGATTATTTTTTAGTTTTTACTAGTTTTTGACTTTCTCATCACTAATTTCATTGGTCTTTAAGTTTGCTGATAGACTTTGTAATATTTGAATATATATTGCTGTATATTCTATATCATCTGTCATCTTCAGATCAGTATTGTTGAAAAACGGGTTCTCATACAATCACCGAAGATAAGCAATGTCAAGCCTGGTCAGTACACAAATGGGTGACTACTCGGAAATACCATGTACTGTAAGCTTGGATGTGCCGATGATGTAATGAATAAGGGCTTGAAATTGGAAACTGAAGAGCAGAGTTCCAATTCCAGTTGGGTTTGTTATATTCACTTACATGAAAATGCCTATGGGAAGGGGGTATAAATTTACTTCTTCTCCCCACTAGCAGTTCATTAGTAGAACTAGTATCAGTAAAAATCAATATCTCCAAAACATTCAGGTTGATAAGCCATAAAAACCAATCAAGATTAGTGTTGCCATGGTTGAAATGTAATTTGGGAAAATGAGAACAGGATATTTCTTCTGGTTTGGATTTGATTGTTATCATGATTTGTTTGCTTTTGTTTTACATTTCAATGCATGATTTGTTGTTGTTTAGCTGCATTAATTTTATTTGATATTGATTTCTCAGAAAAGTAACTTGTTTTTGTTTAATGTTTTTGTTAATTGTTCAGGGTTCTCTCTTCTATTTTTTCTATGTTGCACAAAAATGAAGAATGAATTTTATGAAAAGAAAAATTGATATTGATTACTAAAAATAAATGAAATAAAAATTTCAAAGCAAAACTATCATCTATAGTTATCTTAGTATTTGAATTAAATTTACATAAATCATTAAAAATCTTTAAAATCATTAAAAGCATAATTTCCTCGTTATAATAGACCAAGAACGTTAATCTTTTCAGTGGAACTTAACATACATCAGTGAAGAAGATGCTTCTGTTTTCCATTAATCTTTCATCATAAATTCTTCCTCTAAATAAATTGTTTTGATTTGTTTCATTTTGAAAGATGTATTTTTCACTTAATTTCTGAAAGATTGTTTTTCAAAATAATCTTAATTTCTAAAATTTCTATATATCTAATAATATATATAATATTTTAGCATTTCAAATGATGACTTAATTGCAACCATGAAAACCAATAGAAATTTATCATATCTAAAATTATATATGCATTTCAACACTCATTGTGCTGCTAAGAACATCTGCGTAAATCAAGTTTGTTAACCATCACTTTGCCAGAGGTGGCCAAATAAGAATTTTCAGGATTAGAATAGCAGAATATGTCCCTCTTAAAGAATGTAGTAAGGATCATTTTTGTCTTGTACAAGGGATGTTCCAAAAGTTATGCCTTCTATCTATTTCCATGGCAACTATAATACATGCAGGGAGCTCAATAATACTATTAGATAGAGAAGGTTTTGAGTCACAATCGTTGACAATGAATGTTTCCTGCAAAGAAAAAGAGCATTTTCTGTTGTATTTATAAATTTTGACACCAGCTAAGACAAAGCATTTTTGACAGCAGTGATAATGTTGTACTACATTGTTTATCTTTTGTCAACATAAATAAGATGAAAGTTAGAAATCAGTGACAATACAGTGGGTGTGATGTGAGTGGCCAGGCAGAATTTGTAGCATACATGATAATCTTTGCACTGTTTTAGAGCCTGAAATCATCTTCTTTTCTGGTCTGAAGCTGGAAATGCAGGCCCACAGCTTTGCATCAGAATTGATGGTTTGTTAGAGTTCCAAGAAATCAATGACAATCAAGCATTTCTCATCTGAAAAGAAAATGTACATCATTTTACACAATGATGTCAGCATTTTGAACTTTTTCTTCAATCAGAAATTCACACACACACACACACACACACACATATATATATATATATATATATATATATATATATTATATCATGAAACAATTTATACAAAGAATTAAATATCAATGTTAATGTGACTAATGGCAAAATCACTTTGTTAACAAGACTTAATGAGATATTAACTTACTATCAATTCCTTGAATAATACAATCCTTGTATTTTAGTTGCTATCAGATGGAAGACATGCCAAGTACTTTCGACAATTTCAAATTGTCATCTTCAGAGCGCAATTTTCTCATACATAAGCAAACACTAAATACTTTGGTTGTACTTATTTAATTGGAAATTCACACACGAACACACATACACATGTGCACACATACACACATGCACACATATATATTAATTAGTACATATATGTGTAACTACGTTTTGGTGTGAGACTTAAGTTTCACTGGACTGCAGCTCATCAGGCACAAAGTCTATGTTGCTAAAAGTAAACAAATGGCATTACTTTTGCTTACATATTTTCTGCAATCGTCAATAATGGCCTGTCTATGTTTCAGTTTATCATGACAACTCCCCCACCTCCACCCTCTAAGCTTACTTTCCTATTTAGTGTAGATCTGACATTTAATTGGTTAATCAAGACATACGCACAAGTCCAAGTCTATTTTTAATTCTGACCTTATATTTTCCCCTCCCTTTATCTTTCAGAAAACAGGTAACTTTGCTTTTGAAATTTTCTTAAAAATCATTTAATTAATAGTTACCTACCCTTACCTGAAGAAGTACAATCAAAATATTGAAATATGAAATCTTTATATATATATTTCAACACAATTTTATTATAATCTTTTATAATAATAATAATAAGAAAGAAGAACATGTAATATATATATATATATATATATATATATATATATATATATATGTGTGTGTATATATATAAATATATATGTATATATATATAAATATATATGTATATATGTATAAATATATGTGGGTGTGTATGTGCGTATATGTGTATATATAGGTGTATGTTTAGGTCTCAGTTTGTATGGGTTTTTTTATATATATGCATGTATTTGTATATATGTTTGTATATAAGTATGTTTGTATGTTTAGTTTATATACATATATGTATACATACATATATTTATGTATGTATATATATATATATGTTTATATGTGTGTATTGTATGTATGTGTATGTATATATATATTTATATTTGGTTTGTTTACTTTTTTACATTGATGTGTGGGTTCATATATTTATGCTTGCTTCTGTATATATATATGCATATGCTTATATGTATGTGCATATATGTGTAGATATATATATGTGTATGTGTGCATATGCATATATGTTTGTATATATTTATCTATAGGTAGGTTTTTCTGTGCTTCTGTTTGTCTTGATGAATGTGTACATATATATATATATATATCTGTGGTAGTTCTTATTTTCTTTCACCTAATGTATAATAATATAGCGTATATATACATTATATATTTTATATATATTTATTTGTGTTTGGAATTTTATTTTTATATATTAGATGATGTTATTTTTATACATATATTTCTTTACCTATTGTTTGTTTCTCTATTCTATTAGACCATTTTTATCTATGTATATTTGCCCATATAATATATTTTAATAAGTGGTTAGAATTTGTTTAATAACACTTTCAATCTTGAATATTTCTTGGTTGTTGTATCAGATTGACTAGATCAATGTATGTTGGTGTATGTATGTGTATTTATTGGTGTTTATGTGTATAGTAACTTGTATACACATTTAATTGTGTATATATGTGTGTGTTTGGGGTTTTTTGTAAAGGGTCATAGTGATGTTTCCTGTCTCATCACTTTTTGTGTGTGTCTATATCTAAATATGTCTGTGTGCTTATGTATTATAATCTGAGTGTGTATGTATTGTCTTTCGAGAGATGTCATCATCCCATCACTACATATAGAATTCAAATGTATCCATGTTGTCATGAAGTTAAGAGCAGTCGATCTTAATGTTGCAATATAATTTCAATAAAAACAAAACAAAATAAATATGTATTTTTTCTTTTTTCCTCAGTAATTTTAAACTTAATAGAGATTAAATTTAGATTTTAAAATGGGTAATTTTTTATTTTTTATTGTTAATTTCAAATTTTATCATATAACTTAGTACTTATTAGTGAGAATAAATTCTATTTTAGCTTAACCCCAACTTTAAACCATTTAATAGGTGTTATAACCTTACTTTATTGTCAATTTTTTTTTGAATTCTCATATACTTTTATTTTGATTGGTCATTCCAGCTTATGTAACAGCGTTTCCCCATTGCGAGGGGTGGTTAATTAATTTGAACCTTTTAAAACCCTTTATTCTACATTCAACATCATCACTTGATAAGACACCAGAAGTGTTTAAACAAAATGGCTATTTTTGTAGTGATTTTATAACATATTTATGTTATAATTTTTAAATAAATAATTATATATATATATATATATATATATATATATATATATATATAGAGAGAAGAGAGAAAGAGAGAGGGAAAAGAAGTTGAAAATGCAACTGGATAATTTAAACATATTTATTGAGAATAACTTTACTGATTTCACAGTTCTAGATTTTTAAAAGTTAAATTAAGATAGAGATATCTGGCTATGTGCACAAGAATTTTTATTTGAGCATGTGTGTTTGTGGGGGGATAGTGGTTTATCATCTTAATAATAATGATCATAATAATAGTAATAATAATAATGATTCCATTAATAAAATGAGCAAAGCATTGTTGTCATTAACTACTTAACACTTTGCCGTCATTAGCCATGTTCATTGAACTATGACACTTGCAACCACTTGTTATACTTGACCTACCATGAGTGTCTGATTTGGCATCAAGAAGAGCATCCAACCTTGTAAAACCTTGCCTCAAATTATTATAACAAATTTTTTTGTCAGGCAGGACCCACCTTGCCTTGTGCAGGATTAATCCTGGTCCTGCCTCAAAAAAAAAAAAAAAATAAAGCTATGTAGTATGTATGCTATGTGAGATTAAATTTAGCCATTTTATTTTTTAGGTTGATTTCATAAGCACTTATTTTCCTTTTGAAATCTCTGATCTTCAATCAGATTTCTCTTATAAATGTAAAATTCTATTACAGGATAAAAAATCAGAATAAACCACTGTGTAATAACAGTTCCATATATCAGAATCAAATTAAATGTTTAGAACTATAAATTTTGAAATCATTCTCATTTGGTTTACACACAAACTAAGCACCACCTGAATTGACACAATGTTGCCAACAATCTGATTGGGGAAGGATGGGGGCGGGGGGTTCATTGACAAACTGCTGAGAAGCATTATCTAATTTTGTCCACAGTGTGCTGTTCATCTGCTGGCACATATACACTCCACCGCAGACCCAGAAGAACTAACAATTTAGTGAGGGACAGATCTAGAGAATTGGGACAGTACAAAAAAACACTTGGTATACCTAATTACAGGGCCAGTGCAAATATATCATGGCTGAATCTATGATATGTCACATCTGATCTATGACATGAAAACTCTATTACATCTCATTTTTCATATGGTTGTATTCATATAAAATACAAATTTTATTGTAAACTAATTGTGTACAATAATGGATCATATGTAATATAGGTGAACAATTCAACTGGAACAATTGAAAATAAAAAAAAAATGTATCTAAATACAAATTAGAGACATGTCATAATAGATCATTCCATATTAAATAAATCAACAATATTTTGCAACAATTTTTAACATCAGCTTGAAATTTTTCTTGTTAAGGTTAGGGTGGAATAATTTTGACACATTCAACATTATGGTTAAAATATAGATTTTTTTAGACTTAGCAAGAGCAAAACAAATTCACAGATTTAGGTAAAAAAGAGAACCCAGAATGATGTAAAAATAGTTTTATTGTTATATTAGTTTTATTTGTTATATATATATATATATATATATATATATATATACAGGTAAGGGATAAGAACAAATGGAGTATAATTCCACTGTCTGTAGCATTTAATTTTCAAAAAAGGGCTCAATAAAGAGGTAGAGCTTAAGAGGAAGTGCAACTTTAGTGCTGAAACATGAAAGCTGTTGTGTAGCAATTTTAAATATATTTTTGGTTTTATCTCATATAATAAATAATTTATATATATATATATTTTATCATATGTTTTTGATTTTTTTCTTATAGGATATTCACTGGGAATATTGCCATGGAAAACCAGGTTTGTGTGATGCCATGAAACAAATGACAGGTGAAGAACTAAGTCGATATTTGGAGAAAGTGCGCTTTAAAAGTAAGATAACATTAAATCCATCCACTCTAAATTTTGCTTTAAATCACTAAACTTTTCTTTTTACCATTCTTTGGTCGGTACATATGATATTCTCCTGATTAGTGTTTATTTAAAAAATACATCAAGGCTTTAATTTAAGATGTCAGTTGCTCTTGCACATTGCCTTGCTTCATCATTACACAATAAAATATAATTCCAAAATGAAAAGATTGCATTTTAAAAGATCAATATAATGTCTGTAATAGAGTTTTTAAACAATTAAGATCTTGGGTCATGAAAATGATTAAACAGAAAACTGAAAGAATCTATCTAATCTACTGTTTGTAGAGAAACAAGAAAGCATATTGTCATACACACATTTGACATTAAATATGCTCCTTGTCTTTTGAGCAATTCTTAAGACTTCAGCATTCAACAGATCAATTATATAAAAAGGCTAGAATAGGCAAGATAGAAAAGCATAGCAAATGCAATGTAGTGACAGTGAGATGAATGCCATTCAATGAATGCAGCAAGAAAGAATACAAAAGGAAGCATGATTGAGTTGGAACAGTAGTCAATTGAGAACTGTTCAAATGGATATGATTTAACTCTTCCAACCAATATTAGTGCAAACTAGAATCTGTCTCAATGTTATTGACAAAAAAAAAACCTTGAATGAGCAGCAGATCTTCAGTTGCATAGATAGGCAAGCAACAAAAAACTAATCTTTGATTGATGCAGTGATCGATGTGGGTGGTAGGAATGATATGTGATGCAGTCAGCTACAATTGTATGGATTAATCAATTGTAATTAGTTGAATACTAGTTGTGATTGATAGTAAGAGTTGTGACCTCTTGTACTGAAGTGAACTTACAATGTATGTGTGGAAGCAACTGCAACACATCATGCTGCATTTCAATTCTCTAAGACTTTGATATTCAAATCTAACCATTTATTCAAGGCCAAATGACTGGATCTATCAAATGGAAACAAAGAAGAGAAAATTTGATTGTGGATTTCTCACTGTTTCCATGGATTAGAAATGAAAATATCAAGACAATGAAAAGTCAGAAAAATATCAAGACATTACAAGAGAATGAAGTTGACATTTGTTGTAGGAAGACGTGGAAATTCAAGGAAAGATTGAAATCATCTGAATAGCAGTACAGTTGAAAAACAGCTCAACAGAATATTGAGAAAACATGTTTGTTACTTGATCTCCAGTGGAAAACATCAGGGAATCCTGATGGAGAAGGTCAATGAATAAAAAATACTAAGTGATTATTGATTGATTATTGATTGATTATGGATTGTTGCATCAAAAAAAGAAACAATCTTTATTTAAAGGCAAAATGGAAGTCTCAGAAAAGTGTCAGAAAATCATCTACAAGAAATGCATTTTTGTGGTGCATATTATAATAGAATTTATAACAATTTACATTATTTATATTCGACAAAAATTACAATTTATAGACAGGCATCTCTGTATCGTCGGTGTTTACCAATGTAGAATTGTGACCATCATATGTTTTATTTTACCCTCTCCCCACATATATAAGATTGCTTTGGTGAAAACGTTATTAGTCTGAAGAAGTCCTTTCAAAGGTCGAAAGGTATAAAGCTTTTTCCATTTTGTCATTTCAATCCTCATCATCATTATCAGGCCATTGATGGCTTCAGTTGTGGTTGGGACCTAATGGAAACAGTCAGACCCCATCAGGATGATCAGTTGGTAGTGACTCTCAAGAGTTCTGAAATTGTCATGTCTGTCTACACTCTGATGTTGTCTGACCAGCTTTTTACACTTTGTTCCTTATTTACATAACTGACAATGTCCAAATGATGGTCTTACAAAATTTTTTTTGACATTTGTCTTTTTTCGACATCTGATTCTTAATAGTGGTCCAGGAATTTGATTTCAGTGTCATTCCATAAAACTTTTACCTTGTTCTGTACATAGTCATTAGTTTTGTGCTCCAAGTAGGAGATACAGAGGAGCTTTCTCAAGCATTTGTTCTCAAATACTTGGATCCTTTTCCTGCCTCAACCAAGAATGTCTAAGAGGAGGGTGGATACAACCAGCGATTTGTAGAGCTTGAACTTGGTATAGAAGATGATGTTGCTCTTCCATATTCTTATCCAGTCTGGCCATTGCTGCTGTTGCTATGGTGATCCAAGTGCAGATTTCTGCATCACAGGTGTGCCATCATTTGACAGGGTTACTTTCAAGTATTTGAAGCAGGACACTTCTTCCTGCAGTTGTTTGTCGTTCATGATGACACTGGTGCTGCTTGTGTGATTCACCATTACTTTGGAATTCTCTGCATTGAGTTCCATTCCATATGCATTTGTTCTTTCATTTTGTTGGTCACGTCTTACAGTTCAATGTTATGGCTTGCCATAAGGTCAATATCATCTGTGAATCTCATCCTGATATATAGATATGTACATCTTCTAAATATACATCTGTTCATTATAGATGTTTAATAGCATGTAATTTATAGCTGAACACGTTTATATTAACCTGTGAGTGTTTTAAAATCAATATCTGTTGAAACTTGACTAATGCATGGAATAATAATGCAACACAAAATGTACTTAGAACAAAATGTACTGAAACAAGAAAGTGTACACAATATTTACATATAGTCTTTTGTATATTCCTGGGAAGACCGTTCATGGAGAATGTGTTGACCTAGTCTCAGTCGGGCAGAGTCTCTGGATTGAATCTCTTGATTCCTCTCCTCTCTTCCTGGTACCAACCATATTTATATGGTCAGTACTCCACTATGCAAATTAGGTGGATCCTACCACAACAATATCCTAGAAAGTTTAACAGACGATCATTTTTAACAACTGCCGGTTAGAAACTGCAAAAATCAAATGTTTTATGAGATGGTTTTACTGTTAAAATTCCAAATTCACATGTGAGAGTTATAAAAATGTATTCATCATTTCCTTTCATTTATTAAATTATTTCTAAAATTCATTTTATCTTTTATTTCAGCCCTGAGTGGTCAAGAATTTGAATTCCATTCTCAGCGTGAACCGAAATCATTTTACCGTCTTCTGAATTACCAGCAAACAGAACCAGGCATTTGGAAGTGGGTCAATTTAGGAATATCAAAACACAATTTTAAGAATGTTAGTTTTATAATATTTTTCTTTCTCCTAAAGAAATATCTTTTTATTTTCTTATGACCACACATGTACATACACACACACTTATACATACACATGCACACATAAGCATGCACATACACAAATACACCAATATACATACACACATGCACAAACACACAAAAATACCCAGATGTGTGCACACACACATGCACATGTACAAATGCACCTAGAAGCACACACTTGCAACACACATGCAGACACCTACATACATACACACATAAGCATGCACATACAAAAAAATATGCACAAACATAGACATGTGTGCAAACACTCACACAGATATATACACACACAAACATACTCACATTCATACATGCACACACACACTCACATATACAAAAACATAAACATATGAATTTTATTTCTAATATGCCAACTACTTTTTCAGATGAAGATTAATATTAACAAGCGAAAGTTTTCCAACCTAAATTTTACATCAGCCATATTTCACTCTCTTTCTCTTCCTCTCTGTCTCTTCTTCTATCTTCCTCTTTCTTTCTCTTATATATATATATATATATATATATATATATATATATATATATATGATTTTATTTTTTTTTTCCATATATACAGGAGTTTTTAAATTTTAAAAGATCTTTAAAATGCACATAAAAACAGCACTTTTTGATTATTTAGCCGTTAGCACACTGTTTCACTCAGCACGATATTCAAAATGGGCATTTGATATCCTGCAACACTCCTGGGTTTTTCAATTCTTTTACATGTTTGTCAAAAGGAATTTGAAGTTAATGTCATTCCTTTCTTGAATTCTATGATTCCCAGCTTCTCCTCCATAAATAGGTTGCAATTTCTTCCTCTGGCTTTCTTCATCTTTTTCATTATATCCCATTCTACAACTGGTGTTTGCCATTTTGTTTTTAGTTGCCATATATGTATGCATGTAAGTATGTATATATGTATATATTTGATTCCTTAAACATTATTTTTAGTGGATACTCATACTTCAGTAGGCACTCCATTTATTTATTCGATAGTATATTCATTTATTTTCATTTAATGGCCTGAATATTCAAGAAATCTTATTAAAGAAAAATAGGTGTTCTTAGTTAGGATGTATTCACTGAAGAGAAACAGTGATTTGATCAGATGTAGTTTGGACCTCATAGCCAGAGAGTTTGTCAAGTAAAGTTGAATAAAGCTTTCCCTGACTCTTGAAATAGACATATCTGCTCAATTTCATATTCTAATGTAAATAAAGCAAGGGATGGAATTTTTATAATAAATAAAAATTCCATCCCTTGCTTTGTTTACATTAGGATTTTATTACTTAAACATCAATCTAGTTAAAAATAACCTTAAAATAACCTTTAAAATAACCTTTAAATAACCTTTAAAATAACCCTTAAAATAACCCTTAAAATAACCTTTAAAATAACCATTAAAATAACCTTTAAATAATTTTTTAAAATAACCAAAAAAAATAACCTTTAAAAATAACCCTGAAAAAATAGAAAAATAACCATTAAAATAACCTTTAAATATCCTTTAAAATAACCTTTAAAATAACTGTTAAAATAATCTTTAAATAACCTTTAAAATGACTGTTAAAATAATAAAATCTGTCAGATTAATAGATAAAAAAATCCATACCTTTCTTTCGAAATTGATATTTATATATGTATGCCTGTAAGTATATCTATATAATAACAGAAGATCATTTGCACTTAACAAAATAGGTCAACCAGAAAATTATTGGATGCAGATTTTTGCAAATAAATATTAATGTGCTTATATTCATTTATAAACTATATATGTGTGTGTTTTTTGTATATGCATTTTGTGTGTTTTTTGTATATATATTGTGGGTGTTTTTGTATACATATTGTGTGTGTGTTTTTGTATACATATTGTGTGTGTGTTTTTGTATACGTATTGCGTGTGTGTGTCTGCATGACTGGCCTATTGCTGCAGACATTAAGATTTACTCTACACTCTCCCTTTGTTAATACAAATATAGGTTGTTCTGTCTTAGAAATAGATTCCACATTTACCAGGCCTCAGGTGTAATTTTAGTCTGCCTCATTTTAAGAGAGAAACAGACTTAATTTCTCAGTATTGAGTCACATGAATGATGTTATACCAGTCAGAAAAATTATTATTATCTCCATTCAAATAATAATTTGCAGAATCTTCTATATTTTGTATTGAGCTAGTTTTTGTTTCTACTGAAATTTGGTCTGATATTCTTTTATTTCTGTTTTCTTTTTCAGTCTACCTTAGCTTTGGTTAAATTTCGTGTCCAAGAACCAAGATTCCCACCATCTTTCTGCAGTCTTCCATGTGAACCTGGAGAGATGAAAACATTTAGGGTTAAAGATAGCTGTTGTTGGGTATGTGTGCCTTGTCCCCCTGGTCATTATCTTCCTGAAGAAACTCGTTGTGATGCTTGTCCGTCAGGGACAGAACCTAATTTTGATCGTAGACGTTGCGTACCTGTTTCCCCATCATCAAGAAAATCAGCATCAGCAGCTGAAAGACGTGAACCCACAAATTCTACAGCAGAAAAAGTCGAGCAAGATATGTTAAATTCTGACTTGAAATCTCAAGACAGTCTGAGTGGCGGAAAGAAGAAGAAACGAAAACAAAGCTTCAAGTCCAGAGAAAAGGAGAGTTCTGTGAAAAAGAAACAACAGTTTAATAAAACAACAGAAGCTGAAGTGAACATCAATGGAACATCAGAATCGGAATTGTTGGTTAACTCTACATTTAAGAATAATTCTACTTTGATGGCCAAAGGAATAAAAGAGGAAGATCATAAAGAAGCAGATTTGGTCAGTGATAAACAAGACAACTTGACAGATAAGTTAGTAGAAACAAATATAAAAAGGCAAGCAACAAAGTCAGAAAGAGAGGCGCCAGATTTTGAAGAAAGTGATAAACAAATTAACATAACAAAAGAAAGTTCCAAGAAGCAAGAAGAAGCTGCAAATCTTCTTAAAGATGAATCTAGAAATAAATTAATTGGTAAAAAGCTGCCATTGCAAAGGCCAAGCAAGAAGGCCAAAGATTCTGATGAAGATGAGAAACAATCTAATTCCACTGCCAAAAGAAAAATAATCCATCAAGTGTCTGTGTCTGATAGAAAAAGGAAATCGGCATTAGAATTTCATTATGGAGTTACTGTGTCGCCAATAGATTTTTATTATACTGAAGAAAGGAGAAAGACAACAGTTTCACGTTCACTTGTAAACATCAGCAATTCAGAAAGAAATAGGACAGATAAAATGAGAATAGAGAACAATTTATAAGGAAACATTCAGCATTTGTCGTAGATTGCATTATGGTGAGCTGTAGGAAAGAAGACAGACTCTTGAATGGTGTAAATATAAAAACAAAAAAGTCTTTGTTTAAAATATTCCTCATAAAAGTTTGATTTCATTTTTGTGTATTTTTATTTTTGTTGGCAGAAAACTCAGTTAATTATTTTCATTTCTATTTTAAAAATAAAACTTATAAAAAAATAAAACTTATAAAAAAATAAAACTTATAAAAAAATAAAATTTATAAAAAAATAAAACAAAATTATTCAGTATTGTATGAATTGTGTGCAATTTTTATCATAACTTCAAAAATAAACTAAAATATAAATGTCTATATTTTATTTTCTTGTTTGATTATAGATATTCATCAAAAGTTAGTCTGACACAAGGATTCAATACTGGAGCACTCATTGAGAATTAAATTATTTTCATTATTATTGGTTTGCAAGATTTGCTTTCTCATCTTTATTGGCAAAATAGAAAATTAGAAATTCTTTTGGATAGGTCTAGAAGGATGGAATAATGTAAATTAAAATGGATTAAATGATATTAAATGAAAACTGATATTTGATTCTAAATTAAAATGCTATATAATCATTTTCCTTGTAAAGCTGAAAATTGTTGCTTTCTTTAAGGCTGTTTAATAATAAAGCTTTTAGTTTTTTTCTTCTTTGGCAATATTCAAAAAGTTTCCTCTGGAAAAATTCAATCTTTGCTGAATCATAAAGAAGAAATTTACAAGTTACTCCTTCTTTTGTAATATGTTTAAAATAAACAATTTGCTGATTATCTCTGATTAAAACTTTTAGCAAGGGTGAATTATTTTGAAAAGCCTTAGAAAATTTTAGATCAAGTGACATTACATACTTTGAATTCAGATTTTCAATCTCAATTATCTTCTAATTAAATAAATCGCAAATTCTGTCTGTCCATTTGTCTGAGACTCCCTCTAGCTTATGCAATATTTGCCCTAAGTAGATCTGTCCTTCATCTGGTGTTTGAACATCCAGCATTGGGATTTATGTCTGGAGAAAGATGGAATATTTAAAAATTCAAATTTTAAATAACTGAAAAAATTATTTTAAAAGTTTTTAATTTATATTGAGTTTAAAATAACACAAAAACTTTGTGAATTTAAAAATGTTTGTTTTAAATTCCATTTAAAATATCTCCAAAACCATATTAATTGAGGAAACCAATTTTATTTCTTCAAAATGCCAAGGAATCAGAGTTAAAGTGAGAGGTTTTGTGACGTGAGATTTTGAAGTTCTGCAGAGTTTGTGATTTGAAGAACTCAATTTTCGACCCAAATTAGACTTTCATTCCAAATTGATCTTTTGGCAGGAACTAGATTTATAGCCCAAATCAGAGAGGTTTTGAAGCTCCATGGAGTGAATTGAGGAATTTAAAGTTAATGTGCTGTGGGTTGAGAAGTGATATTTGATCATAGACTGGGTTGTGAAGTGTTGTGGAGTAAATAAGACACACCTGGTAATACAAATGAACTAGGCAAGACACCTTAAATAAAGAACTCAAAGTGAGAAGACCATTAAAGTCAGTTGAGGAAATTTCTAATCATGTTACAAGGAGATGTAATATTATAACTGCTAAAAGTGAGTTATAACAAGAAGTAAATTTTGATCATAGGCAGAGGGTTGAGAAGTGATCTTTGATCATAGGTAGAGAGAGGAGAAGTAAACATTGATCATAGGCAGAGGGTTGAGCAGTGATCTTTGATCCTATGCAGAGCATTGAGAAGTAAATATTTATCCTAGATATAGGGTTGAAAACCGATCTTTTATCATAGACAGTGAGATGAGAAGTAAATATTTATTGTAGGCAGAAAGGGATCTTTAATTATAGACTGAGAATTGAGAAGTAAACATAAGATAGGTGACAATAGATCTTTAATCATAGGCAGAATTGAGATGTAAACATTTATCCTAGGCATAGAGTTGAGAACAAATATTTGATCATAGGCAGAGTGTTAAGAATTGATCTTTGATCATAGGGTAAGGATTGAAAAATAAACATTGAGCCTAGGCAGAGAGTTGAGAAGTGATCTTTGATCATGGGCAGTGGCTTGAGAAATGATCTTTGATCCTAGGCAGTCAGTTGAGAAGTGAATTCAAACATAAGCTGACAGTTGAGAATTGATCACTGCTCATAGGCAGTAAGCTGAGAAGTGATCTTTGATTATAGAGAGAGGATTGAGAAGTAAACACTGATCCTAGTCAGTGAGTTGAGAAGTGACCTTTGATCACAGGCAAAGTGTTGAAAAGTAATCTTTGATCAGAGGGAGTCAGTTGTTCTTGGATCATAAGATGAGGTTTGGGAAATGATCTTCAATCATAGGCAGAGAGTTGAGGAGTAAACATTGGTCCTAGAATTAGAGTTGAGAAGGGTTGAGATGATCTTTGATCATATGGTGAGGGTTGAGAAGCAAATATTTATCCTAGGAAGAGGGTTGAGAAGTAATCTTTGATCCTGTGCAGAATGTTGAGAAGTAAACATTTATCCTAGGTGTTGGGTTGAGAACTGATTTTCATCAAAAGCAGATACTTGAGAAGTAAACATTTATCTGAGACATAAATTTGATAAGAGTGTTGAGAAGTGATTTTGATCATAGGGTTTGGGTTGAGAACTGATCTTTGTTCATTGACAAAAGTTTGAGAAATGATCTTAGGGTGAGGGTTGAGAAGTATACATTTATCTTAGGTATAAAGTCAAGAACTGATCTTTGATTATAGGCAGAGAGTTGAGAATTAAACATTTACTCTAGGCACAGGTTTAGATCTTTGACTATAGTCTGTGAGATAAGAAGTAAGCATTTGTCCTAGGCCAAGGGTTGAGAAATGATCTTTGATCCTAAGACAGAATGCTGACAGAGAGATGAGAAGTAAACATTTATACTAGGAAGAGTGTTGAGAAGTGATCATTGATCCTTGGCAGGTGTTGAGAATTAAATATTGATCATAGTAAGAGTGTTGATCCTTGGCAGTGTATTGAGAAGCAAATATTGATCATATATGGAGTTTTGAGAAGTGATCTTTGATCATAGGCAGTAGATTGAGAAGTGATCTTAGACCATAGTAAAAGGAATGAGAAGTAAACATTTATTGTAGGAATAGGGTTGTGAAATGATCTTTGATCCTAGGTAGAGTGTTGAGAGTTTTTTTTTATCATAGGTAGAGGGTTGAGAAGTAATTTTTTATCATAGGCAATGGTCTGAGAAGTAATCTTTGATCCTTGGTAGAGGGTTGAGAAATGATTTTTGATCGTAGGCAGAGAGTTGAAAAATAAACGTTTACGCTCAGCATAGGGTTGAGAAGTGAAATTTGATCATAGGTAGAGAGTTGAGAAGTAAACATTGATCATAGACAGAGGGTTGAAAATGATCTTCGACCATAGACAGAGTATTGAGAAATGATCTTTGACCTTAGGCAGTGGGTTGAGAAGTGATCTTTTTTCGTAGGCAGAGGCTTGAAAAGTAAACTTTGATTATCGACAGAGGATTGAGAAATGAAATTTGATGTTAGGCAAAGGGTTGAGAATTTAACTTTGATCCTAAGCAGTAGGTTGAAAACTGATCTTTGATCATAGGTGAAGTGGTTAGAAGTAAAGATTTATCCTAGGCAGAGGGCTGAGAAGTGATCTTTGATCAAAACTAGAGAGTGGAGAAATAAACATTGATTTTAGGCAGAGGGTTGAGAATTTAACTTTGATCTTAGGCAGTGGGTTGAAAACTGATCCCTAAAATAGCACACCTATTCTCATCACAAACAGAAACATACTCTCATCATTTTTCATAGGTACAATGCTTCTTCATCTTTTATGTGCCCTATTCCTTCCTGAATTTGGCAACCTTGGTTCTACACTTTCTGACCTTTGTAGCTCTAAACAAGTTTTCTCCCTTATGTTTCCTTATAGTTTCTTGACTGCCATCCCAAAGTCTTAAGCAGGTTACTGTTTCCCTTTGCCTCTCCTGCCTTCATTATGCCCTGCAAGTGTTACATTACATTACCCACCATCTTTCTTTTCCCCATCATTCAGCTCAAAAATTTCAACTTTTTCCTTCTGATTTTAAGCTATATTAAGCAATATGATAGACAATACTATTGACGATACTCTCCACTATATAAGTTTGTTCAGTATTGTCTATGAAATCATGGTGAATTCAGTAATTATTTTGGGGAAACTGATTTGTCCAACTCTAAAGCTATAAAACAGATATGAAGACTTGATAAATTGTGTGAGAATTGGTCAGAAGTACACACACACAAAAAAAAACAAATTATATATCAGTCTGATGGGCAAAACAATGGTACACAGTCCAATAGGCAAATCATTTCTACAAATGTTGACTATCTCCATTCCCCAATCTCAAGTAAGCAACTCCCTTATATATATATATATATATATATATATATATATATATATATATATATATATATATAGTTTGTTTTGTTTTTTTTGTGTGTGTGTGTGTGTATGTTTTCAATCAATTCTTACACAAGCTATTTCAGCAGGTTAGAATCAACCAGATATCAAAGGCCTTGTCTAACATCATGGGAAAAAAAACCTTGCCAAAATAGCTTGTGTGAGAATTGATGGGATACACACACAAATCTATATACAAGTCAAATGGACAAAACAATGGTACACAGTCCAATAGGCAAATCATTTCTACAAATGCTATCTCCACTCCCCAATCTCAGGTAAGCAACTCCCCTCACCAAAAACAAGATGCTCATTTTAATGAGCATACTGTACTTTGATGCACCTGACTCAGCCATTGCTCAATGAGCACTCAGAATCACCCAATACAAAAGGCTACAAGTGACAACACCACTTCCATCCTGACTTCCTGTCAATTACACCTTCAGTCTGAAGATTACCAATTTACTTTCTCCACACTCCATTGTAAGACATACCCTTGACTCTGGCCCTTTTGGGTTACTGACGTAAGTCTCTGCTACATTGAATGAATGTACATATATACAGCCTTGTATTTCTGTTAGCAGGTTTCAATTCATCTTCAGTCTGAAGATTACCAATTTACTGTCTCCACACTCCATTGTAAAACATGCCCTTGACTCTGGCCCTTTTGGGTTACTGACGCAAGTCTCTGCTACATTGAATGAATGTACATATATGCAGCCTTGTGTTTCTGTTAGCAGGTTTCAATTCACCTTCAGTCTGAAGATTACCAATTTACTGTCTCCACACTCCATTGTAAGACATACCCTTGACTCTGGCCCTTTTGGGTTACTGACGTAAGTCTCTGCTACATTGAATGAATGAAAATTTCCTTTACAACATGAACATTTAAAAGAGAAATGACTTAAAAAACAAATTTCTTTAGCAGCTTTTGAGACAAACAATTGTCAGGAACAAAATAGCAAATTTCTCAATGGTTAAGAATTAAGATAAGCTTTTAATTTTACAATTTCTTTTTTTTTGTAAATTGAAAGATAGTTTTAAAATCATTTTCAGTTTAATTTGTTTAATTGTTATTCTGGTTAAGAAAAAAAACTAAATAAATTTTTGCTTGATTCACCAAAAAGTTAAAAAAGCTTAATAAATTTAAGTTTACAGTGTCCCAAATTTTCGATGAACATGGAAGAAGGCCGGATCCAGATAGATCGAGTGCAATAAAGGGACATGCCTGCTCCAGAAAATATTGCGTCTCTACAAAGTTTCTTAGGGTTATATAATTATTACAATGTATTCGTGCCAAATATATATAAACTAAGATACCCTTAAATGAATTGTTAAGGAAGGACCAAAATGGGTATGGACGGAAGAGTAATAAATAAGCATTTCAGGAAATTAAAGATATATTAACGCCTGACTTGTTTCTGGCACATTATAATCCCAAGCGTGATATTATAGTTGCAAGCGATGCCAGTGCCTATGACATAGGAGCTTTGCATACTAGTGAAAATGGATGATGGAAAAATAAAACCCATAGCCCATGCATCCCGTTCACTTTTACCAGCAGAAAAGAACTACTCGCAAATCGAGAAAGAGGCGCTAAAAATTATATTCCTGAGTAAAATGAAATTTCATCGTTTCTTGCACGGTAGACAATTTCTGTTAAAACAGATCACAAACCTTCATTAACGATTTTTGGATCGAAAAGAGACTAACAACATACGGCGAATAGACTAACAAGATGGGATACCATTCTTCTGAATTATAATTTTCAAATGCTGTATGTATCATCTAAAGAACTTGGTCATGCAGATGGCTTATCAAGGCCTTTAATACCTAATGCACACAGAACCATTGGAGGATATGGTAATAGCAGCCATTCAAGCGGAAGTTGAATAAAAAATATTTTAGGTGACACGAAAAAAGAACTTCCAGTAACACTTGATGAGATTAAGAGTAAGGCAGAGGTGGACGAATTTATTATAAGCACGAAAGAAAAAATCAACAGTAACCAACTGGATGAGTGAAATTTATTTTTGACATGATAACGTTCTGTTATATAGCGACAGGGTCGGAAGGATTACGACATTACAGAAAAGAATGCTCAAGGAATTCCATTTATGGGACATCCAGGCATATCAAAAAAAAAAAAGCCTTATGCGCTCTTTTTTTCTGGCTAAACATGGATAAGGATATAGATGGAAAAGTCAGGGATTATAGAGGATGCGCATTAGCTATGAAAGCTTTCCGATTTAATTCAGTTCGTTGGACAAAAACGGACCGAACTTGGTCGAGAATTTTGTTTTTGGATTTTGCTGGACCGTTAGATGGTTTCTACTATCTCATTGTTATAGACAGTCTATCTAAGTAGTCGGAAGTACTGAAATGCAAGAAAAAACATCAGAGGCAGCTTTTAACTTTCTGTATGAACTAAAAGCAAGGTTTGAGTTGTCTTGCATTGTCACGACAATGGAATTTTTTCACGTCTATTAAATTTAAACATCTCTGCGAGGATTATCTAATCGAGCATATAACCATTGGGAATACCGTCCAAGAAGCAATGGGCAAGGTAAAAAAATTCGTGGATACGTTCAAGAGAGCCCTGAGAAAGGCTAGTGGATCACCGACGGATGTCAATCCAACAGTTCTTACAAGTTTATGAATGGGTCACTCCGAATGCAAACATCGAAACGTCTCCTTCATTTGTTTGAGGTCATGTTCGGACGCAAGGTTAGATCAATTTTGAAGTTGTTACACCAAACCAGGTAGGCCAAAAAAAAAAACCAATAACATTAAAAAAAAACAAAAAACGGTATAACGTTGGCGAAACAGTTTTCTACAAGATGCATAGAAATAATAGGACCTTTTTGGGAGTCCGGCACTATTGAGAAACAAATAGGCAACATGGTCTATTTGATTAAGGGACCAGATTTCCTGCACAAAAGTCAAACTTTGTCCAAATCCGGAAAATTTAGGTCGAACATGTTTTTGACCAGATAGCCTTGAGGAGGACATCCTGTACAGTGTTTGATACTTTTTCAGGTGCCCATACACAGAAACAGCTCCTGAGAATAGGAGGTCTGAAAGAAAACGGAAATCAACGGAATTGATTGGAATGAACCCAAAACGAAAACGTTATTAACCAGAGGGATATTTTTAAAGGGGGTTTGCACCGGCCTCTAACACAAGGGAATTACACCGGTTCTCACTATATATAGTGCCAGTAATACACAGCAGGCAGTAGCGACAGTACTACCCTGCCTAGCTGATAAGTACCTGTTTTGATTTGTATCTGTGATGTTAAAAACACTTGCTCATTAAACCAACTTCGACTTGATTTTCTTATTTTAGAATCCATTCACAAAACAACAATATATATATATATATATATATATTGTCCAAACAGACAGATTGTTTCATAGCTCATCAGTGTGGCTAGACATCTGGTTGCCTCTAGCTAGGATCGAAACCTGACTGAATTGGTGTTAGTTGGAGATTCAACCCCTAAGCCATTGGCACACACCAGAAATGAAGGTGAATTTAAGTGTATCTATTTTTAGATAAACACACAGTGACTGAGAGAACTCAATTCGATTTACTGAAGAGTCTTGCATTATTACCCGTAATAGTCACTGTTTACAAACCCACAATTCCTCTGAAGAGAGTTCAACTGAAATATACTTTTTAGGAGCATATATATTGTCATCCACAGACAAACTGTTTTGCTGTATCACAGCTCATCAATGTGGCTAGACATCCGGTTGCCTCTAGCTAGGATCAAAACCCGACTGAATTGATTCTACACCTAAGCCATTGGTGAACAGCAGGGATGAAGGTGAATTTAAGCATATTTATTTTTTGATAAACACACAGTGACTGAGAGAACTTGATTCGATTTACCAAAGAACAGCATAACTCATTCTCGACTAGGTCTTTCATTACTGGGAATTTTTGCCATTCATTTGGGCAGTTTAAGTTTAAAGTCAGCCCACCCCAAAATCAATATTAGTAACAACAATTGTTCAAAAATTGAGGCAAACATCCCCAAATGGGGGGTAAAAATTTGAATGAGGGGTGGCTCTGAAAAAAGATATTTTTGTTCTTCCTTTCTTTTTCTAGCCTCATGTTAGCAAAGAAAAGAAGGCTTTTCTCTTGAACCATAAGTCCTTTTATAGCAGTTTAGCCTGATGCATAGCAGGAGTTGAATATATATATTTTCCTCAGTTGTAAGTCCTTTGATCATCATTTTTTTCTCATGCAGAATTTTTCAGATTAGCTCTTCTGGATGGCCTACATTGATCTTCAGACTCAGTGGCTCTGATTGAAGCATTCTGAGACGAATTTTGAGACAGGCAAACTGAACATTCTCAAGATGATTCGTTATCCCTTATTCATATAGTGGACCTGGCAGCAGCGGTTTTGTGACCTAAGCGAGTTCTTTTCTTTGGTGGCATGTCTTAGGCATATATGAATTGTCAAATGGAATGTGTGGGAAAGAGAAGAGAACACTGTAAATCTACAGGAATCACTAAGTTAAATAACTTTAGAAAAAGTGTTGAGTAATAAAAAAAACAAGCTTAATTATTGCTATGGTGAATGCATTGCAAAAACTGGCAGGACAATAAAAAAAATTAAATTGGGAATGGCTATATACAACAATGAAAGCAACACCTTAAAACTGTAGTAGTAGGCTTTATGCAATGGAAAAGGTAACCTCATTTGAGAGAGATTGAATGCTTAACCAAGAGAAGGGGAATGTGTAAGCAGGGCTGGATGTACAGAAGCAGAAGTGGAATTGCAGAATTAAGTGGTAGCAATGAGCTTAGGACTGTATAGACAATCAGTATGACATGGCAACATTTGATTGGCTGTGTAAAGGGGCTTCATGCAGCCAATGGGCAATTCGAACAGGTACGTTTCACAGGTCATGCATATGCGCATCCATCAGTGCGTCACACATCACGTGACACGGTGTGTGTTGCAGGGCCACACATACATGCACTGTTGCACTGTTATCAGGCTCAGCAATGTGTGAAGGTGTGAATCATACCCACACAGCATGAGCTAGTATTGGAGGGTTATGTGTGAAAAAGTAAAATTTTGCCTTTGATTTTTGAACAAAGTGTATAAAATCAGTTTTTTCGATTTTTCACCTTGAAGGTTGTAAATTTTCCAGCCAATTTGGACTCAAAACTGACACTGAAGAATTATCAATTAAACAAAAAAATTTCATCAAAATTGGAAGAAAACTGTGGAAACAAATAAACTTCCAATCACACACACATACATACACACACACATACATACACACACACATATCTTGAGAATTATATAAATAATATTATTGTAATAATTTAAACTATTAATTTTTACTAAAGTTTTTATAAAAGATATATATCCAAGAACAGATAGTAAATAGTAAAATGGTGCTGAGAGTTATAATGGACAGGAAGTAGTGGAGAGCCATTGTTGCCAACAATTTGAACTCAAAACTGGCACTGAAGAATTATCTATGAAACGAAAAAAATTCATTGAAATTGGATGAAAACTGTGGAAATGTATAAACAACATCTGATCACACACACACATTTTAAGAATTTTATATATATATATATATATATATATATATATATATATATATGATGAAATAGTTAACCAAATATCAAAGGCAACTAATACCTTTGGGAAGCTTAAGCATCACCTATGGGATGTTCATGGGATTTCACTGAAAATGAAAATCAGTGTCTATCAAGCAATCATTCTCACCACACTTCTTTATGGGTCAGAATCGTGGATGCCATACAGAACACACATCAATCAACTTCATGTTTTTCATAAACGCTGTCTTTGTTTAATATGTGGTTATACACGGCAGGACAAAATCTCTAACCCTGATCTTTTCATCAAATTTGGCATCGGTGGTATTGAGTCCTTTCTGATGCAATCACAGTTCAGATGGGCTGGCCATGTCATCAGAATGAGTGATGATCAGATGCCAAAAATATAGACCAATCTTGGTCATGCTTCAAGAATAAACTCAAGTGCAATTTAAATGCTGCAAATATCCCTATAGAGGAGTTCGAATTCGCTGTTGAAAAACGAGCAAACTGGAGAAATACCTGCTACCAAGGTAGAACTAATATTGAAAAGAATCGTCTCAACCATCTGAGAGAATTAAGAATTAACACTAAATCTCAGGCTAATATATTAGTCCATATTGTGGTCAACCCTTCAGTATGCCCTTCATGTGTATTTGTTTGCAAATCCCATGCAGGATTGTTGTCTCATACGAAACATGAGCATAAACACTGAACTGAAAGAGAGTCATACATTGAAACGATGGGAGAGTCCATCATCATCACCATTATCATCATCATAAAAAGTTCTATTTTTAAAACATATTTTTAAATAATAATTATAACATATATATATATGTACAAGAACGCACAATTATAAAATTTAAAATCAAACTCAGCGTTGCTACTGCACGCTCCAAAAACAATAACTCATTTCTAATAGAATTTTTCGGATACAACAATATATATATTTTCGTTTTCCTCTTATTACTGAGAGTAAAAATAAGAACAACATCTATTTCATACCTGAAGATATCTGTAGGAATAGACGAAAGCTTGTAGTAAAAATAAGAACTAATGCAACAGAAATTTATAAAAACAAGGATCTTTTCATTCATAACAGGTTCGGGGTTTTTGTATATTATTTGAATTAAAAAGACGATGTTTTTCTCCCAAAATTAAATCATTAACCTTTATATTTGTTTTTTGTATGAATAATTCATGAATATATATATATATAATTATATATATATATATATATATATATATATATATATATATATATATGAAGAAATATAGTCTTAATTATTAGGTATATTTATGGGATAAAGTGCTGATATCAGAGATAGAACTTGTATAAATATAAATGTGAACATAGAAGTTGCTATGACAGGCGACAGTCTGTCAAAATGGTATATACAATCGTCAAGCCTGAAAATTGCATATAGCATAAAATTTTTTGTCGATTGCATATAGCATAAAAACAGACTGTCGATTTATTAAGTGTTGACTTCTATGTTCACCTTTTTATATATATATATATATATATATATATATATATATATATATTGGAATGGAAAACAAGGTTCAATCAAAGAAGATCTTTTGGAAGAAATAAAAACTGTTGCAAGTAATGTTACATTAAAAGAGTAGAAAAGTTAACAAAATCAATGGTTGCAAAACTGATGAAAGTTATAGCATGTCAAGGAACACATATTAACATGTAAAATAATAAAATATTAATTTTCTTTAACTATATGGGATTTTTTTAAGCAAATCACTCCAAGCAAAGTGGGAGTGCCACTAACACCCAGGGGGTTACAGAGAGTGAGAGTAAAGAGGAGTGTTTGAGAAAAGGATAAAGAGAAGGACAGGGATTAAGATCAAGGCATCAGATGTCAATTGACATTACATTTAATTATTCACAAATTATAGCTATCTGAGAAGCAAGTGATAGGAAGGGAGTACCACTGATGGGAGGTGTGAGATAAGAAGCTGTTGGAGTAGAAGAGATGCGTACATTTAGCTGTTTTGACAGTGAAAGGGTGGGGCTGAGATGCTGACCTAGTAGCACATTTAAATTCATACAGTAGCTCATCAGAGCAGTTGCCATGAAAATACTTGTAGGAAAGACAGAGGGAAGCTATAGCACATCTGTGAGAAAGCGACTGTAGACAGGATGCCAGCTCAGGATCAATCCCATTGCATATCCATCTCTGGATTTTGTTGAGGACTTCAAAATGAACAGTAAGAGCACCATACCATATATGGCAGCAATATTCAATGCAAGGACAAATGTTTGATTTGTAGATTTGAAGGATGGATTCAAGCAAGAAAAACCTTCTGCCATGACACAGAGAACCAACTTTCCTTGCAGTAGATGAAGCTATTGATTCAATGTAGTTGTTTGCCTTAACCAAGTATATGATTCTGTGGCCAAAATATCTTTTAAATTTATTTATAAATAAAATATATGTTGAACTCTGCATTATAAAACCTGATAGCCACTTAAAAGTTATTAACAATATTTATAACAAGGATAGATATTACCAACTGAAACTCATGTCATCACTATTTACATTATTTGGACTACTACAACGTTTCAGCTGTTGTATGCTCCGGCCTTCTTCAAAATGTCAAACTAAACCCTTTACTTCGCTCACTGGGGTAGACAGTTCTAGTTCCATATGCCATGTTTTAATGGATGTCAGTTGTCTGTTATCTCCTGTTAATTCCCATCTTCAAGTTCTCCACTGCCTAAACCAGGTATTGAACTCACACTCTTTGGGTCCTGTCACTGGATCTAAGTAACACCGTTATCCGCTGTGCCATGTGTCCTTGAGGACATCTGTGCATGATTTTCTGGGTATTATAAACCTAATGTCTTCAGCAACCCTTTTTTAACCGGTGCCCATATTGCAATTTTTGCTGTTATCATTGCATGTTTCTACCAGAACTCATATTGCAATTTTTGTTGTTATTATCACTTTTCTCTGGCACTCCTTATTACTGGTTCCCATATTGTATTCATTTCTATGCTTGGTCGCTCAGGAGATTTTTGTGGCCTAGCATATGTGCTGATTCCTTAAGTTTATGAATTTTCCAATGATGTTCTTTGTCTATGATCTCAACATGATCCCACAGAGGACAGTGATCTCCTTTTTCTCTCCATATGTGGTCAGCCACGCCTGATTTTTCTACTTTCCCCTCGTGTTACAGCTTTCTGGTGTTCTTGAAGCCTTACCTTGAGGGGGTGGCTTGTCTCCCCTTTATATTTCCAGCTGCATGGGATAGTGTACACACAGTCTTTAGACAGAAAGTCATGTCATATACTTTTCATATAAATATATCCTGAAAATTTTAGCAACATCAATTAAAGAAAAATCTTATTGGGAAATACTGACTTGCCTAATAAAATCTGTGCAGAAGACTAGACTTTTAACTTTTATAAGTTGGAAAGATTTAATATTAATCAATTTTAAAAATAGTATCATATAAAGAAATTGGATGTTCAGGAAGGTTTACATCTTCTCAAGATGAAAAGTAGAATTGGCTAGCCAGTTAGCTGCTTTCACTTTGACATCTATACTCTTGGGAAAGGTAGGAATCCATTTCTTCTCCTTCTAGCTATGGATTAAATAGCAGACTAGATTAGTCTCTCTAGCCTTCAGTGGTAATCAATCTAAGAGAATGAAAACCATGGATAAAACAAAACGAAACAAGATTGCAATGTTTTCAGTCATGACCTGGCATCTCTGCCTCAATCACATCCCCCACCCCCCTACTGTAATGTACCCCCCCTGTCCTTTTCTAGGAGTACTTACATAGCAATTATTTTAATTAGTGTCATAACTTGACTTCATGAATTTAAGTGCAGTACTAGATTGGCAGATAGGTTTCATTATTTTGCAGTTGAAATGGGTATATGTAATCATAAGTTCTAAGATAACTGTTTCTTCTCTCACACTTCTTGATCATGGAAATCTCTTCTGTCTTCTTGCTTTCCTGTCAAATAGGATCACTCTTCAAACATTTAAATGCAATGTTAATCATCATCTTCTAAGTCCTTGAACCCTGTTCTTTTATTGTGTTTACTTCTTAATAATATTTTATCGGTTTTTCTTTCACTCTCAGTAATCCATTGCATCTTTGTGCCATTATTGCTTTGCTTGGGATGAAATGATTAAAAAATCATCTCAAGAAGTCATGGCAATTCACACATAGTAAAATAAAGGAAACTGGGGAGAGCCAACATCCTGAAGGCACATAGCATTTCTTTATTAGCAAATCAAGGATTGCATATATTTATTTACTTCCAAAGTATGTTATAAATAATGTTCTATTAGATTAATGATATGAACATAATCCATTACCAATAAATATTTACATCCAAATTTATATATTTCTTTAATCATTCGTGCCTTTCCTGTTGTCATGAATTGTATTAAAACTTGAACTATTCAGAAGCATTCCATTTGACAAGTGTAGAATATTATTTATGAGAAATACTTTTCTCTCTTTTTCTCACTGAAACCAAGTAGTGTTTCTGATATGTCTTTTTTGTCTTTCCATGCAATCAAAACAGAATTGTTCATTATTCATGAGGTATTGGTATGAGACGTTAAACACGTCTATCTTCCTTTCTTTCTTTCATTTTCTTACTGAAACCAAGTAGTGTTTCTGATATGTCTTTTTCCTCTTTCCACATGATCAAAACAGAATAGTCCATTATTTATGAGTGTGTAACAGTCATGCTAAGGAGAAACAAACATAATTATAATAAGACTGTAAGCACATTAATAGTTTTTGAAATAATAAGATTATTTGTCTCACTCGAAAGAAGATAGAAAGGTGATGTATGTTCAATTGCTGGATGAAGTATTGTCTATCATCAAACTTCCAGAATTTTGATCTATCAACATTTGACTTAGCTTCCAACAGAGAGAAAGGAAAAAAAAAGGTAATTTCATTCTTTGCTAGTGAGCGCTGTTCACATAGAAATTCTTGAGGAAGACTGAGGTCAAGTCTTTTTTTAACCTTTTGATTCATTTGTCTTCAAAATCTGTCGTCATTAAGATTCTTTTCTAAAGCAGAAGGAAGTTTTGTCATCTTCTGCAATGCTGAGCAGATTAAAAAGTCTATTCAGAAAGCTTTTCTCCTAGGATTTTGAATATTTATAAAGATGGATTAAGCAGGGAAAGATTTTCCAAAGTATTTTAGGAAATCCTCTTATAAAAGAAATTATCAACTCTAGTGCAGATTAATTCTGTTTCACTTGAATCTTTTAAGAAACAAAGTTTATCAAATCTCTTTCGGTTTCTGTTGAAAATACTGAGACATGGGTTCAGTTTTCCTAATTTTAAGAGTATAAATATTATAATTTTAAATAGGAAAAAGGCATATTAAGTTGCACTACATCTTCAAATAAGCTCCATCTTTTAGCTTAACCAGTGCAGACTTTCACTGCAAACATACACCAAGCTACATACACAGAGTTGAATCATCCTCATTTTTTTTCTGTATTCCAATTGAAAGAAAAAAAATTCTACTGCTACAGTTTGGAAAAAAAAAACCCATGTGGGTGCTTCCTTAAAAACTACACTCTTAACCTCCTCAAGTCAAGGGTGAATTGTTATCTTCCTTATGCTTATAGTCTTTACTTCCTCTACCTTAAGTGCCTCTCCAGCCTCATAGTGAGTGAAGTTTACTATTAAAAATGAATAGGTGCTAAAACAAAATCAAAAAATTTCTGGTATTTCGTCATTTGGTTAGATTTTGAGAAAGTAAGAACAAGAACTTTTCAGCACTCCAATATTACTAAAATTTTAGTTTTTTATTCCTCCTTCTTCCTTTTGTGTTAACTGAAAATGCACTGTGTTTTCATAGTTATGAGCTGGAAATGGAGGCAAGACCCTTTAATTGATTGTAACAATTTAGAGCCCATGAGAGTGACACATTTATCTCTGGTCAGTCTTGGCCAAAATATCTTTGTCTCAGACAAGTGTGGGCTGAGAGTTGTGATCTATAACTTTCTTAAACAAGCTGACAGTCCAGAGGAATTCAAGCTTCATAAAAAAAAAAAAAAGAATTATTATACCAACTAAGCCCCCTGTCCTCCCTCATTATAAGGCGGGAACTGTATTTGACATTCTTCAATTTCCCCATTTTCAAAGTCGACTATCAGATATTCCATCTCACTGTTTATTCTTCAGAATAATTTCTTTAACTGTTTTTGTTTTTTTGGCATCCATGATATTTTGACTGCAGGGTCACTTTATAATGACACCCAAATTTTCTGCATCATGTCACAGCAATTGTACAAGAAGATAAACATCTAAAACTCAATAAAGTATTTAGTCAAAGGTACAAGGCTTCAGATGTTATTATTGGTGTGTTGACTTTCTTCAATTCAATGTCTTTTCCTCTCTCTTCTCTTTATTAGTTTGATATCACACATGCAGAAATAAACAACTGATTTCATACATAATATCTTATCATATGTAAATATCATATGTTAATATAGTATGTCAATAACATACATTAATCTTATATATTAATTTTATACATTAATATCACATGTTATTTCAGACATGAATATCATATGTTAATGTCATATGTCATTTCAGACATTAATATCACATGTTAATGTCATATGTCATTTCATACATTAATATCATATGTTAATGTCATATGTCATTTCATACATTAATATCACATCTTAATGTCATATGTCATTTCATACATTAATATCATATGTTAATGGCGTATGTCATTTCATACATTAATATCATATATTAATATCATACATTAATATAATGTTAATATCATATGTTAATATCAAACATTAATATATGTTAGTGTCATATGTTTATATCATACGTTAATCTCATATTTTAATATAATGTGTATAGCATATGTTGATATCTTGTCAATAATTTATGTTAATATAATGTTAATATAATGTTAATATCATATATTACCATACTACATTAATATTATATCTTAATATCACAATTCTTTCTGTAAACTGATGCTTATATGCTAACGGATTTTTCTCAACTAGTTCACTTCACACACACTTATCCTAGTGATTCTTTCTCTTTTCAAGAAAGTCTGCAAAATTGTCTTTTGGGATCCCTGTCAGCTGCTTCCTCAAACTCTCTTTCATCTTTTCCAAGATTTATTAGTAATGATTTTTAGATTTAAGAAAATCTAGTGGTTTCAGAAAACCAAATCTGAACTTTAAGGAAACTAACAGGTTTGGATAATTAGTCACTCCCCTCTCCCCAGCAAAAAAAAAAAAATTCTGTAAGAGATTTGAAGGATCTATTTGCTCAGTCATTTTGAATGAAACTGTTTCACAGTATACAAGCTCACTCATTGGTGTTTCACTATCAACTGAGTAATCACACAGGAGAATCTCTATTCATGCATGCACAATAAGGTCTTCATTGACTGGATACCAAATTACATCTGGTTCACGAGTTACTCAAAATGGTTGGATACATTACAGAAAGACTTTATAATAATCATAACAAAGTTGTTAAATACTTTTCTTCAAAATGTAAATGCTCTCATTTTCAGATTTATAAAACTATAATCATGAATATTATCATCATTCAATCATTAGTCACTATTTGTCTGTGTCAGATTGTAAATCAATGTGACTTATTTCCTTCCATTTATTAAAATCTTGAGAAAACTTCCTTATTTTGTGCCATTCATCAGTTTCGAACCATAGAATTGTTACCCCATCTTTCTCTGTTTTGGTTTTCCATTGTTTCTTTTTCTAGTCACCATAAACCACTCAAGACATAATTTAGTGAGCTCTGCACTTTGAACCTTTAATGTTTACTAAATAGTTTCAAAGATTTCCTATGGATGGTATTGAAGAGTGAAGACAAATTGGTTATATTTCTAAGAAAGCTTATTTTCACTTTATCTCTCAGTTTTTCATCTCTAAGAATTCACATCATATGATTTTGGAAGGTTTCCATTTGAGCTGAAGAAAGTTTTCAAGTTCATATAAAACAATTTAAGCTAAATAAAACAAATGAAAGAACATATTTAAAGTGTATTTTTATTTCAATATCAATGGAGATTCTTGCTGATTTCAGCTTATCCAAGGATCCTTCAACGTTTTGTGACCAAGATATGCAAAATCGATATTATACACTTTGATTAATCTGCAAAATAAAAATCATTCGAATTCACAGTTTTGGTCAAATTATCCAAATTTTAATTCTGGTAGTGGTTTTCAAAAACTAATGTGCAGTTTGTATTTTTTACTGTACAGCAGAAATGTATATTTTTGTTTAAATGACATAAAATTAGTAACTTTCTTCTTTGGGAATTGTCTTTTATCTCAGTAGTGTTAATTTAGTTTAAATTATGCAACAAAGAAACAATGTCTTTTTTGAAACAGTTTTATTATTTTCAATATATTTTCTTTAATATAGTTTTACAAAAGAAAACATTAAAATGACACGAATCTTGATAATATGCGATTACAGACTCTCAGTTACAAAATGCAAACAAACGATTTTGTTGTTGCGAAGAACAAAGAAAAAATGAATAAAACTGAAATGATGAAAAATTGAAAAGAAAGAAATTGTTATCTTTTTATTTAAATGAAACAATTTGACATTTAAAGAAGAAGCAAACATCAACTAAAAAATTTGTCAAAAAAAGTAACAAATAAGTCTCAGTAATTAAGTTGATTGTTGATAGTATCAAGAATAATTTATTTTAAAGTTCCAAAAATCATATAACTAAAATAGATTTCATCTTCTAAATACTCTAATATTGACTCTAGTCATTAAATGTGTTGGCCAATGGTTTCTAGACTTTGTAATTCAACAAAATAGAAAAAGTGATTTTAAGTAAAAAAAAATTACAAAAGTCTTGTGCTTTTAATTATTCACATGTTTTTATTAAAAATTTCAGTTATTTTTAATTAAACATGAATCTTATGTTAAGATTAGATAATATTATGAAATTAAAAGTAAATGTGTAAATTTTAATATAAAGATTAGCTAAATAATTTTTCAAATTTATATATATATATATCTAGAAGAATTTTTTGAAACAATTTTACAGGATTTTCAATTCTCTCAAATAAATGGAGCCAACTTTAGATTAGGCAATATGAATATGACTTTTAATGTTTGATTTCTATCTATAAATTGCTATTCAAATGTTTGAGACATTTTGCTTTTATAAAAAGTATTTAAAGAATTGCAGCTAATAATTTTCATTGGTTAACATATGTCTGTCTGTTTGTCCATGTGTACAATTAAGAAGACAAAATGGAAACACAGAATAGTGTGTCATGTTTTCAGCATGGAAAGTGGAATTAATGAACCAAGTTTGAATTCTAACTTAGGCTACTGATGTGCCTTGAAAAAGTCATAAACCTAGTTCTCCCTGTACTCTGTCTTCTCACTGTATATGCTGAGAAAATCTCTCATCACTAGCATGACACAACAATTTATAGAGGAGAAGGAGGAATGGATGAGTGAATGAGAGCCAGGTGTTTGAGCAAATCATTCTCTCATAATTCTTTTAACTTACCAGGTAGTAGCAGCAACAAAAGCTGCTGTCACCTGTAGAGTCAATATTGTCAGGAACAAATAATAAGATTCAAAAGGAGGTAAGTCTTTTTCATTAAATACTAATAATTTAGCTTAGTATGACACAAGGTTTGGATCACTCAATCCTAGATGACTATTCTGTTCTCCATAGTAAGGTGTCTATATTTCCAGTCTACAAAGGTGATACAAAGGAAAAATAGTATAATCATTATTACCATATTTTCTGGCTTACAAGATGCAATTTTTTTCCTAAAAAATACTCTGAAAAATTTGTGAGCATCTTCCAAGATGAATGTAAGGCAATGCCCAGGCTGAAGTAAGCTTGAACAGTCACCTAATTGGCTTGACTGATAGGGATGTGGATTTGTATGTTGAGTCATTATACTATAATGTTAGCTATCTATCTAATTCAACCTTTTATATGATGTAACCTCAGTACTTAGTGATTACAAGTATTTCCAAGACTATAAACCTTCCTGGAGCCGAGCCATAAGCTGAAACATGCTCTGTTTACTAGCAACAGCAGGAGCCTTTCTGCTCTTGACTTGTATGTCATTGCCATACAAACAAAAATCAGACGAGTGATTAAAATAAACAATACGTATCACCAGTATGTGAGGGACATATGGTGAATGTGTTGTTGTAGAAGAATGACTTTTTTTTCTAAGAAATTTCTTTCCAATATTAGGGTGCATCTTCAAAGCTGCAGCTTCTTGTAAACCAAAAAATATGGTATTTGACACCTGTAAACTTATTATTAACTGGATAATGATGTAAATTTTATCATAACATTTATGAAGTGAAGATTTTGGATTGAATAAGTGTTGCTACAATTAATTCTTTTGAATCAGTTTTCCTCATCTTTGTTGTCTTTATACCATTTTCAGCTGCTACACTCTTTGATGTTCTTTTTGTTTGAATTTCAAATCAAATCTTTTGTTAATAATAACCATGTCAGATTTCTTGTTATTGTTTTCTTTACTTCATTGTTTCTCTACTTTGAGACCAAAGAGCTGTTCACTCAAAATAGCAGGTGTAGAAAGCTTTAATCTATGGAGAAACTTTGAAATCAGGAAAGGAAGATCATGTATAACCTTGTGGATAAAAGTGATAATAAAAATTTCATGTAATTCCCAGAAAGTTGAGCTCAATCCTAGGGTCAAGTAGTGCTGAAATATACACAAGTTCAATAGTTAGGGTAGTTAGAATCATAAAGAAAAATTGACAGTCAGATGTTTGGAAATTCTCTGGGAGGTGTGACAAGTGCATGATCAGTGAATCAGGGAAAGGGATTCTGTCCCATGTCCTCAGATGGTTACTGATTATGATGAATAAATGAGAAAGAATGAAGAGCAAAGAGATTGAAACTTTCTCATAAAAGACAATAGAAAGAGAAAATTTATTCTTCTCTGGTCATATTTGAATAAGTTTATTTGAATTATCTTTTTATTTACAATAAAATGTAAGATTTTTTTTCCCCTAAATAATCTTCATTTATGAAAATTATCAAATATGATTTTTTGGGATTTGTTAAAATATATATAAATTGGTTTTAATTTCATTGATTATTGAATTGAATAAATTTAGATAAAAGTGATTCCAAAATCAGAAAAACGTTCATAAGCAAAATTTTAAAATAAAGACCTTGAAACTTTTTCTTAGCCAAAGGTTTCTGGATTTCCAAACAATATTGAAAAATGTTATTTTTTCTGTTTTTAGATCCTTTCAAGTGGAATATAAAATACTTCTAAGCTCTGTCCTTTTTACTTTCTTTTTTCTCTGTAAGTTTTTGGCTTCTCTCACGTTCAATTGAAAGACCAGATTGACTTTCTTCCTTTTGGGCATCATGTTCCCTTTTTTTCACCGTTTTTATTACTCGTAACTCAAGATCACTTCTTGTCAGTGGCTTCAGTTCTTCCTCTCCAACATCACTTTCATCCATTCCTTGGTACTCATCACTGAAACAATAATAAAGACAACATTGAAGACAAAACAATTGAATTCATTGTGAATGCTATGTAAAGTTGTCTTTGCTTATCGGAAGGACATATATTCCAAGGACCCACAATAAATCTCTGACACTTCATACAGTATCAAACTTGATATATTTTATGTATTTCCTATACATACATACATACAATATGATAATGTTTGATTTACAAATTTGAAATAAATTTTAAAAAAGATTTATAAATCTTACAGTAAAATAGAATAATTATAATATTTTGGTAATGGTAAAATTAACCTTTTTCCTTATAAGGAAATATTTATAGCTGTTATTACTTTTTCCCATATTAGTAGGGGTCTTCCTTCCTAGCCTTTTGTTTGAGGCAGTGTGGAATGTCAACATCTTGATTATGTCATTATTTTCTCTTCAAGTTTCATGTGCTTTTCATTTTAGTTGTTATTGCTGTTCTCAAGTGATGTAGTTTCTGTTATTTGATGCAGTTCTTTGTTTGTGGTTTCATAGGGTCAGTCTACAAAGTTTGTGATTCTATAGGGTCAGTCCACAAAGTTTGAAGAAAGATGGTCCTCATTTGACCTACATGCTTCACTCATTCAAAGCCATTTTTAACCATTAATTTTAGAGAGCGGTTATATACAACTGACAGTTTAGATATTTCTGGATGAGTCTGGATGCCATGTATGACATCCATATGAGAGTCTTGATCTGAAAAGGCTTTTTAAGAACATGATTAGAGTTTTAGGATAATTGTTTTAACTTTGTAGCAATTTGCAGTGGTGAGTGAAACTAAACCTTACACAGACTATGTCCAATTTCCTTATCTCCCTTATCTAATTTGTTATAACTGATCCAAACACCAAGTTATCTGAAGTGTTTAGTATTTACTAATTCCACATCCTGAATTTTTACGACTGTTTCAGGGTAGGTGCCATCATTGCTTTCCTTTCAATTCCAGATCATAGTTTCTGTTTTGGAAAGTTTTATCTTGAGTACTCCTAATTCTTGGAAAACCTGATAGAGGATGTTGATTTTTTGGTTAAGATCATTCTTATCCTAACTATGAATGTCTATATTATTGGCATAAGAGATATACTTGTTCTTATTGTAGATCTTAAGAACCTTAGCATATGCTTCTTCCTTTCTCTTTTCTTATTAAAAAAAGGATTTTATGACTTCTCTTTGACTTGTCCAAATTTCTTGCATCATTTGTAGAAAATGAAACGACAGATAATTTTAAAAATAGCAAGACCATGTAGCTCCTTATATGAACCCTGTTTTCTGTGTTTACATGAAAAATTGGAAATCATCAGGTTTTTTGATAAGAATTCTTTATTAAATCAAAGACCCAAATTAATGGTAAACTGTAAACACAGTCTATCTTTTAACTTATAATTCAGTTAAACTTTGGAATTTGACAATATTTATTCTTAGATTTTAGTTGAACTGTTTTGCATCATATATGACTTATCTTTCTCTTTGTATGATTAATTTGGTTTTAATTTAAATCTGTATTGATCTCCTGATAGTATTATAAACATCTTATATGGATATATTGGTATTTAATAAGTATTTTTCATATTTTACATTGATTGGTTGATATTATTAATATCATATGTATGATATTTATTTATTTATTTAATAGTTGCATATTATTTACCAAATAATTCTATATGTTTAGATTATTTACTAATTTCTTAAAGAGGCCACTTATCTATCAATTACACAAAATTTTTATGTAGGAAATCCACAAAGCTTATAACTACTTGGGCATTTGGTTAAATTATCTCTCTACTGCCCCCCCCCCGTCTGCTTTTATGTCTTATGACTGTTGACTGTCTGGCATATGTACATTTATTGCAACCATTTATATCAGTCTTTAAGTTAATGTTCAACTGCCATTAGATGTGAAATCTAATGACACATTGGCTATGACACATTTCAAAGATAATAATTTTTAATTTCCTTTTCTTTTTCACTTAGTTTGAATTTAACAAAGGTCATATTCAATTAGTTGATCAGGGTAAATCCCTCAAGTATTATATTTTTTCCTTTTTTTTCCAAAAATGGGGATATATTTTGTTTTTGAAACCAAATTATGCTTTCACTCACTAGTCATTTACAATCACCTGAGGAAACGCATTGTTTTGCACTGAAACACAATTGCAATTGTGTAGCGATTCTTACAAGTTTTTTGTAATATCCTAAAATATATACATACATATATATACATGCATACATATATATAATTATATTGTATAATTAAATATATATATATATATATATATATATATATATATATATATATATATATATATATATATATATAATTTATATATATAATATATATAATTTATATATAATTTATATATATTATATTATATAATTTATATATATTGTATTATTGAAATGTAAGATTCTTTACTTTGAAAACCTTGCTTCTTGGTAAGTGCCAGTACCAAAATGTCTGGGTGAACTTGTTGCCAGCTTTTCACCTATTTTCATTGTAAGTTTAAATATAAGACAATGACACAAAAAAAGAGTGACTACACAATCAAGATAGCTGACCATAATTGACAGCCTTTTGCTTAATGAGTAGAACTTTGTGAGAAGAGGGAGAATAGGTATAAATATTCATGGGACATTTTTAATTACCCCCTGCAATACTTATATAGTATGATGTATTTCAGTTATGGAACACACTGTAAGCGCAGTCAAAGAAATATAAATCTGATTTGAAACAAATATTACTTATAGCATAAAATGTTGTATACAGGCATTTCTTTTTTATCTGACATTTTTATTTTTATTTATCTGACATATTTATTTTGATTGATTTATTGACAGCCTAATGTGTTGACAAGTTAGGTATAGTAACATACAATTGCAAGCAAGCAATTAATTTAATATGAGGGGTGTTTTTCTGTAAGGGAGGAAAACACTTAAATCACATGACCTTTGTCTGATTTATAAAAAAGTTCTGATGATTTAAATTCGTCATAGTATTCTGCTTTTACCTAATAGTCACTAAGAATTATCGCACTGAATTCCTCAAGTTTTGATAAAATTAAGTAAAACAATATTTTTACCAAGATTTTTCTAATTCATTTGTGAATAAGGCCTGAAAATTTCATTAAAATCTAACCATTATTTGATTTTTTGCAAGAATTTCCAAATTAATGTGTCTTTCACTGCAAAAAAGGTTAAAATTTGCTATGCTAAAAGTTAGTACATCCGCTAACACAAGAAAAACATGTTTTTTAATCAAAATTTTGAATGTTCTAAAAAGAAGGAAAAAGTTTCGTTATTTATTGAAAAAGTATTTTGATTCTTTCTCTTAATAATATATGAAATAATATTATGAAATAATCTTTTAAATATGCTTGAAACATGTTTTCATCAAGGTATACTGATTTTTTAGTGATTCTATAGAGGTACCTACTTTAAGGTGTTGTTTTTTTATATTTAGTTTCTAATTCATTATTTAGCTTCATCATTAATATTCATTAATATTCATTAATATTCATCATTAATATTTGTTCTTTTCAAAGTGAACAGGAAAGAAGCTGCTTAAGATTTCTCTGACAAAAATAAAATTAATACTTACCCTATGGAGGGAGGGAAAATGGAAATCTGGCTGTGGGAAGATTTGGGAACAATTGTAGAATAAACCTGTCCTCTGGGGTCAAAATTCATCTGATCCTAAATAAAATGAATAAACATATTAATGTCATCAAAGTGACTGATTAATTCTTCAACCAATTGATCAGTGCCAATAAAACAAACCAAAAATAAAATAAAATTCATTTTTCTCACCATTTTGCCATTTGGCTTCTATTCATTTATAATCTTTTTTTTTTTTTTTACTTTCATTTGCCTTCAGTCACATTTTAAAGTAAATTTTAATAATTAAACAGAGTCTTGCAGTTCAAGAAAAAAAATCTTTTAATCACGTGATTTGTAAAGAGATAAAGGTGCATAAATTCTGCATGTGAAACAAAGACAAAATCCTTTTAAAAGAAAATGACTGGTATTTACATGTAAATTCAGTCCTTGACTTTTTTGTTATTATCACATGTTGACTTATGGCCAGATCAAATTGAAATACTGGTTCTTGAATGATCACCAAAGTTAAGCAAACTTGATCCTGGTCAGTACCTAAATGGGTAACCCTTCTGGCTATTGTGCAGAACAGGTCACAGTTATGATTGCTTTTTTTGGTTTTGCCTAGCATGCATTTAGTTCTTCAAGGATCTCATCTTTTTCATATTTGGTGTCCCTAATCTTTACTAGCAGATTCCTTTTTTTAGTAGTTGGCAACCAACTGGTGTTGTTCTTATGCATAGCAATGCTATGTCTATATATGATGCTCTCTCTTTGACTTTCTTCATTGTGTTTTTTTACAGATTATATATTTCTTTCAGTAAGTCCATTAGACTAGGCATATTTTGGTGAGGAGGTAAAACTGTAGCTGTCAAATTGAGGGCCATTGATGCTAATCATACATCCTGGTATCCCATGTTCCCCATATATGGACTTTAGAGAATTTATGACATCGTGACTTGTGCATGTATTGTACATATTGCGGATAAATGGGAATTTGGAGTAGTAATCAACTAACAATGTTTTTCCTGCTAACTTAAAAAAGGACTGTTTCAATTACTTGCCATGGTTGGAATAGGACCACAAGGTGTATTGTCATTTCTTTTTTTGTTTATGTTTTGGTATTTTTGGCACATAGAACATTTTCTGACATTTTTTTCAGTGTTGTCATTGATTCCTGGCATATTGATGCATATTTTAGCTCTTAGGTTTCACATTTCAATGCCTTAGTGTATTGTTGTTATATTCCGTGCTAATAGAAATATGGAATGGACAAACATGGTGGATAAATAGTAACAGGTTTATTGTAGAAACCAGTACACCAAGCAAGGAAGTAATAATTATGCCCACGGTCATCTCAAGTTAGTACAGTTGTGTGTGTGCTGCTATAGGAAGGCCATTAGTCTCGCAGATCCCGTCTGCTGTCCTAACTGATATTTATAGGTGGTTCCACCTATAGTGCTGCTACTCATGAGGGGTGGCAGGTTATTCCATCACATCAGTTGTTATGTGTATTTTATTTATGATCTCATTCCTCATATTGCTGGGATTAAGTATCCTGTCTCCTTTAAGAAACAGGAAATTCTCCACTGATAATTTGTCTCTGGATGACCAGTATGACTTTGTGTTTTTGCTATGTTTTTTGCTTTGTTTGACCATCCAACAAATATCTGTTCTCTAAGAGCTTTGTTGCTGGACTCTACTTTCACTTCTTCTAGTTTCTTTACACTGACATCTACTAACTGGATTCTTATATCTATGTTCATTGGGTTGCAGTTGTCTTTGTTTAGTAGCCTTGACAAATCATCTACTTTCTGTTGTGGTATGTGATCATAAGGTTCTATGCCAGTATCTCTATAAGCATTTACTGCAGTTGTGGAGGTACTGCTGGCAGGTTCATTTGGTTGATCATTTCTAAGGGCTTGTGATCATGAATGGTTTTCTATACAAATGTGTATGGAATCTCTTACATCCAAACACTACTGCTAGCATCTCACATTCAGTATTTGCATGATATGTCTTGGATGCAAAGGCAACTTGCTTGCCATCATGTATGAGTGCTGCTCCAAGCCCTCTGCTAGATGCATCAACTTGTACAGTTGTTGTTTTAGGTCAAAATATGCCAGGATTACCTCTTTGCTGATTATGGTCTTGATTTTTTGGAAAGAATTCTTCATGACTCATAGTCCATATATACATACTGTCATTTTTTAGGAGGTTATAAAGATTAGCTGTGTGCTCGCTCTCATAGTCGTGATATGAATGTGCCCATAATGTCACAATCCCCACTATATGTTGTAGCTCAGCTTCATTAATAAGAAGCTTGAGAGCTTTTATATCCTCTGCTTTTTGAGGACCTGGATGTATTCTATTTTCATCATATATTGCACCAATGAATTTTATGAATTTGGTCATGATGTTGCATTTAGTGTTGTTGAATACAAGACCATTTACTTTGGCAGCTTCCATCAGGTCAAGTAAGTTTTTGTCAAGTTCTTTTTTTATTTTTTCAAATACTAAATCATTAGCAGAGGTACCAATAGCTCCAGTGCATTTCTTTAGTATTTGGTTCATCTTTTACTGAAATACATCTTGACTCATCACCAATGCAAATGGCATCCTTACAAATCAGGTCCTTCCAAATGGTAACTGAAACATGTCAGAAGTTGAGTTTTTTCATCTAGCTCAATGGACCAGGAAGCATTCTTTGCATCCAGCTAGCTGAAATATTTTGTTCCCATTAGATTGTGGGTTATTTCTTTCAAGGTGGGTACTTGATGATGGCAAATTTTAATTGCTTTATTTAGAGTTTTCAGCTCAAGGCAGATCCTTAATTTTCTATTATTCTTTCAGCTATATGCCAGGCTGCCGACTTATTCAGTGGGGGTTCTTGCACATTTTTTGTGACCCTGTCTTTCACCTTATTGTCTAGTTTGTTTTTTATTCCCTCTTTTACATTGATTGGGCATTTTTGTTGGATGGGGTATGGCTGGTGTTACTGCTGAGTTAAAGATGATGTGGTATTTACCTGAGAAGTGTTCAATGCAGTCAAATTGCTTCTCTTAGGCTTTCAATGTCTCGTATTGGTCTGGTTGTTTCTCTTATCTCACAATGTAGTGCTAACATTTTCAGCTTTTGGTACTTGGTAGTCCTGATATAACTGGTTTGTTTGTGTCTGCAATAAAAAGTTTTTCCTCTGACCCTGAACCCTGATCATATCTACATTGGAGATGAATGGTACAGATTTGTGGAATGATAGTTTTATTATAAGATGTTAAGATGGTATTTAACTTCTTCACTAGTTTTTCTTGTGAATTTGGACACATCTGTCAATATATTCGGAATGGTAATATATTACCTTCTGCTCCAGTGTTTACTTTTATCAATAATTTTGCAAATTTCCTTTCTTTTTCTGGCACCTGTATGTTTATTTTGCAGTGACTTCAATTTGGTCATCTGCTTTGTTTATTGCATGTAGTTCCACTTCATTGGGGTCACTAGAATCAATGTCATTGTCTACAACATGTATATTTTGACTAAATTTATCTTGGTGATATTGTGGCTTGAATTTCTCCTGTGGTAGATTGCTGTAACTTGTTTTTTCATTTGTACCCTGCAGACACTGTTCCAGTGGTTTTGTTTTTCATATTTTTGGCATTCAGTAACATAGATTGGGCACACATCATACTTTCTGTGGATTTCTTACCATTTTGAGCAATACCCAGTTTTAAGGATACTTTGTATAAAATCTACTGCGGAATTTTGTTGTATATGTTCATGTGTACATTTTAATTGTTTAATTGTGGTTTAAATAGGCTCCATGAATTTTCAACAACTGCAAAACTTTCCCTGTGTCATTTGTTTGTCTTCAATGAATTATTGTGTCCATGCTTCTTGATAGATTATTTGAATAATATCTCATCAAGTTCACAGTTTACTTTGTGTTTTACTGTCTGAAATTCTCATTGTGCCTCTTGTTGGTGTAGTCTTGAGAGAAATTCATCTACTATTTTGGTTTCATTTTTATTGTTAGGATCAGTCTTTTGATTGATGTTTCTGAGTGAATCAAAATTTTGATTTGATTTCCTGTATTCCTCAAATTTTGACCATATGATGTGTCTGGCCACTTCTTTTTTTTCTATATGTGTATGGTAGCATGTAAGAACAAATGAATCAACAGCCCTGCCGGTGAGGGAAACAAAAAGATGACAAGAATCCTACATCCAAAATTCTTTTGTATTGCCAATACATTAGATGCAAGCTGGTTTATATCTAAATGTAGGTGAGGGAGATGGTTTTGTAGGATAGAGTTGGTAATGTTTGGAATTTATGCATTTGTTGAGTCAGTTGAACAAGGTCACAGTGTTGATATTGAGAGAGGCCTGGAGTAGATTAGTTAATTAGTGAAGTCACTATCTGACTTTGCTGATACAGAGGGTGTGAGCAGAATATCTTTGAGGGCATGGTGTGGGTGTTTGGATGAGCATAGTTCTTGATCAGATATGTGTGTTGAGTTGTTTGACCAAAATCGTGGTGGTGATATAGAGAAACTGCAGTGTTGATAGCTGACCGGTTGGACGTGTTCTGTCCCAATTGTTTATGCATAGTTTTCTTAAAAGCAATTCTGGTGGCTCCCAAATTTATATTTTTTCATGTTTTTTCTTTAGCAGCATTTGTGATTGACTTCTTTGATGTTGCATTTATATTTTTTTTCAGGGGATTTATTTTGTGGGCCAGATATGATGCCCTAGCCACTGCAGAATAGGACTTTATTATTTTTGTTTTTTCTTTCTTAGTGTCTACATCTGGTAGGGATATGCAGAGTGAATCAAAAAGAGATCAAATTTACAACAGAGTATAACATTCTCATCAAATGAATGATCCCAACTATTAAATTTTAGTAAAGTAGAGTTTCATCAACTTAGTCTTGTGGGTCCATTATTTTCCTTCATCAAAAATTATTTCATATTGATGTCAGAATAGGGATATGGCTTCAGTCCTGTTTGGGTTGTCCCAATCCATCCTCACATTGTCATATTTTTCTTGGGGTCACCATGTTTGTTTCTCTTTCACTTTCAATACTATACCCTTAAAATTCCGAGCTTAATGTAAACGTGATTCTTCCATTTACTATGTGCACATAGTACTTTATAAACTGCTGCTACCAGGAAATAGGTTGAAACATACTGTAGTATTAATTTTATACTTTAATTAAAAATTTATATTTTGTGGCCATGAGTTGTACATACAATATAGCTTTCAGGAGGGTCTGGCTGGAAGTAACTTGAAAAGTTTGTTCCTGTGGGGCTGCTGTTGCAGGCAGCAGGGGTAGAAGAAGAGGCAAACTGTCACAGGTTGGGTAGTACAGACTCAGTGAAAACAGATCTAGCTGTCACTGAGCAGGACTAAAACTGAACAAGATGAGATTTTCCCAGATATCAGCAACAAATCTATTCCTGTAGGTTAAATAAAAAGTTCAGTTCAAAATTCCTCTAAAGTTACACAGATAAATAGTCACCTGAAGAAGGCAGGGGAACACATGGGTCAAAATGTTGTGATAATAACAGCAAAAATCAAGACATTAGTCTGAATATAAATAATGTAAATAATGATAATTCCTAATTCCAGAAATTCAAACAGACATTTCTGGTAAATGGTTTTAACTTCAGTCAATACAGACAAAATCAGAAGCAAGTGAAAAAATGCTTTAGTGAAACATTGTATGAAAAAGTAGAAGAAATTTTAATTTTTCTATTCCAGGAAAATTTTAAAAAAAACAAGTTTTGGTCTGGGATATTTTGAAAAAAAAACGTTTGTCATCTGACTATATTTCTGAGATGAAGCATTGTAACTATTTACATACACTATTTAATTTGTTTGGACTGTTGTCCACATCTTTATTGTCATATTCATGACATTTCAGCTGTTGTGTGCTCCGGCTTTCTTCACGTGATATACATTGGAACAATCTACCCTGGTGGATGAAATAAAGAGTTCAGTTTGAAATTCGAATGTATATTACCTGAAGAAGGCTGGAGAGTACAATGGCTGAAATGTTGTGAATATGACAATAAAGATGAGGACAACAGTCCAAACAATGTAAATAGTGTAAATAAAAACATTTGTGTTCTTGATCTATATCAGAAAGTAAAAAGTTTTAAAAATAAAATATATCAAATTATTCTTGTTTATAAAAAAAGAAAAAGATTTTTGATTGAATTTTTATTCAGACCAAGAAAGAAAAACATTGTAAAAGCAATTTACATAAAAGTTGATTTCAATTTGGATTATTTTAGGCCATGATTTTTTTTAATGATCTCTGCAGGAGTGAAATTTAAGATTTGTTTACAAAGACTTAAAAAAATAAAAATATAAAAAAAAAACATTTTTTAAAAAACAGATTTTGTATGTGCAAATATTTTATAGGAAACAGCTCTTGGTATCTGAGTAAAAACATGTGATTTTATATTCTTGAATTTCAATATTTATTACTCATAAATACTGCCATATGCAGTAAAACAATATAAATTGTATCTTGTTAGAATATTACACCTTCTGTATATAAAAAATGATAAACATCTAACATTTATGTTGCGGAGCCATGTGCCTATCCTAAGTTGATGTTTTAGCCAAGAAGTATTCAATACATGAGACAAAAACCAGTTTGTTGCTTTATTTACTGACTTATAAAAGTACCTCAAAATTATACAGTATGTAGGTTTCATCTTTACAACAGTAAATATAAGCAAAATTTTCAAAAATGCAGTTATATAATTGCATTTCTTGAAATTAAAAAATATATTTTAAAAAGATGAAACAAAAAGGTAATCAATACTCATTCATAATACCAAAGCAAATTTCTAAGTGATTGATTCTAAAAGTTGTGGGTTGTTTCAAAGATTGGCAACCTATGGCATGCAAGACACACAAGGCATGCCAAGCAATTTCCAATGTTCTGCAGTCACAAATGACATCACAAAATCTGAGCAAATAACTACTACAACACAAAGAAGATATTTAGCTGTTTCAATTTTAATATATACTAAAGTATATATACTATATATTACTATATAAAATATATTGTAAAACATGTATATTGACCTTGACTTGTATAAAAATACGTATGCTGTTGGCACACTGAATGATTTTAAAAGACTAAGTCGGTACATAATCAACAAAAGGTTGCCAACCACTGTTCTAGAATATTAAAATAGTAGTAGTAAATATTCTGAGTATGATAGTATAGTATTGCTATCATAACCATAATGATGAAAACAAAGTTGATTCTACAGACATAATTGGTAACCCTATTCGTCTTTATCCTAAAAGTAAATGTTAGATAATCATTAATGAAGAATTACATCCTTTTCTGGTTTAATAGTTTGTGAATGGGAATGATGATTGACATTGGCAATTAACAGATAATAGATGCTGCAATTTCTTTAATTAGACAATTAGTTTTCACATACCTTATGTAAAATATAACCAAAGAAAGTCAATCTGGTTATGAACAAATTTTATTTGTAAGCACTGAACAGAAGAAAGAAAATGCGCAACTGACTCAGTGCTTTCATGGTGCTCTTTTTATATCGTTCATGCTGTAAGATGTGCTTTCAGGTGCCCTATTTTTATAATGAGACCTGATTCACTTTACATGTCCTCCTCCTCCTGTGACCACAGGATCTGTTAGTCGTGTTCATTTGCCAGATTGACCTTTACTATTTATGAAATGGTCCTTGCATCTCAGAAGATAATGTTCTTGGTGGTCGTAATATCCCTACACTGTGGCATGGGCTCTGACTTGAGGTCAGTTGTGTTGCTGTGTTCTCATCTACGTCCATTTCTGTTGAGCCATCTGTGTCCTCCATTTCCAATGGACAATTCACTCAGTGCTTCAAATGTGCTCTTTTTATATTGTTCATGTTGTAAGGTGTGCTTCTAGTTGGATGCAGTGATATCCTTTCAGGTGTCCCACTTTACACCTTATTTATTTGGCAAGTTGTAGCAATGTAAATTGTTCAAACTGAGTGGCAAAATATTAAAAGGAATAATGACATAAGAATATTTTAGAAACAAGTAAATTAACAAGTTTCATTGATGAGAGAAAACATCAGTGAAAAAAATGCACAAATATTTCTAAGAAATATTTTTGTATCAATTGAGAACTGAAATAGTTTTTCTGTGACTAAATACATTTTTTGTCTAAATTTTAAGCCCCATCAGTAAAACAAAGCAGTGGGAGAAATAAGATGCAGTAATATTTTCAAAAACCTCAAGAAAACACAGAAATATTTAAGGGTCAGAAATATTAAAATTCGTAGTGGAATCTGCACTGACCAAAATGAACAGAAACAAAGCAGCGAGACGAGACGCAATTGTAAGAGACATCCTAGCAGCCTTAGATGATTTCAATATTTACAAAATTACACACATAATAAATGAAATCTACAACAATTGTGATATAGCAGAAGACTAAAGTAGATCTATTTTCATAGCACTATCTAAAAAGTCAGGTACAAATGAATGTGAATTCCATCACAAAATCAGGCATATAACAAAATTTATCATCCAAATTCTTATGAAGAGTGTGTGCAGCAGAATCAAACCAGAAATTGGACAAGGACAGTGCAGGTTTGTTAAAGACACTGGAACAAGGAATGTAATATTTATATTCAGAATGATATCAGAAAGAGCAATACAAATGTAGAAGGAGGTGTACTTGTGTTTTATGTAAAAGTCCTTGATAAAGTACATGACAAAGTCCAGCTAGATAACCTTGATATATTTGAGAAGGATATTAGAATAATCAAAAACATCTACTGGCAGCAAAACACCTGCATATAGACAGAAAATGAGTTCAGTAAATATACAGAAATAGAAAAGGATGTAAGACAAGGATGTGTCTTCTCATCATTCTGAAAGAATTAGAAGTCCTACCAGGATTCATTAATCTTAACAACATAAGATATACAGATGGCACAGTGTTGATATCAGATACAGAAAGGAAACTACAAGAACTCCTACAAAAGATATGGAAGGAAAATGAGAGAGTGACTTAAATGTTAATTGCAAGAAGATGGTATGCATAGTTGTTAGCAAAAGGAACAGCCCAACATTCAAATTACAAATTGGAGATACCAAAGTCAAACAAGTACAACATTTCAAATATCTGGGAAGTGTTTTAACAGAGGACAGAATATGTGACACTAGAATCCGAAGACACATTAGGATGGTGAAAGATGACTTTCAAAAGCTAAGTAAAGTATGAAGAAAGAGAAAAATTTCATGGTAATTGTTCTGATGAACTTTCCTCTATGGTACATAGTCTTTATGAATTTCAATGCAGTACTAGATTGGCTGCAAGGTTTCATCAGTTTACCATTGAAATGGCAAGAGATGTAACCATTAGTTCTATGCTAACAGTTTCTTCTAATGCACTTCTCATTTGTGGAACTCTAATACAGCTTCTTGCTTTTCAGTCAGCTCAATGAAAGGTCAATTGTTATCTTCTATCTTTTTTAATTCTTGTTTTTTATTGTCCTCTCTCCTTAATAGTTCTTTTTTCGCATATTTCCTAATGTGCAGTAACACCTTGTGCCTTAGTGACTTTATTGCCTTGCTCAAGGTAAAATGATTCAAAACAATATTTTAGTTTTGCTGTCTAGAGAGTTACAGTAAATGTTTTAAAATATGTCTTCATCTCCTCAACATAAATATTTAGTTTTAATATTTTTTGTTCTTCTGCAAATCAGGACAAATCTTAAAAAGTAAAGGAAAGTGTCACTTCATAAAATCTAGGTTAGATTGTTCTAATTATCTCTGACAAGTTAAAGTTGTGCTTTTAATGATATAAAGAAAGAAAAAGAGTGTCTTAGATTCCATCTGAAATCCTTCTTGATATTACAAAAGAGGAGGAGGAGATTCAGTAAATGGAAAGAGGAAGTTAGGGGGTGTATGGAAAAAGAGGGGGGGGAATGAAAGAGGGGAATAGGAGATAGAGAGGTGAAAGTGAGATGGGGAGATAGGGAAAGAGAGAAACGATAAGGAGAAAGAGGAAAAGTAAGAAGTGTGAAAAGGATGGGGAATAGAAAGAATGGTGAGAAAAGAGAAAAAAAGGAGAGAGATAGAGAAGAGAGAGAGAGAAAGACAATGTAGAAAGAGAGAGAAAAAGGAAAGAGAAAAAGTGAATAGGAGATAGAGAGGTGAAAAAGAAGGTGGGGAAAATATAAGAAAGAAAGAGGGAAAATGAGAGAGAAAAAGAGAGATCAGAGGGAAAAGGAAGGAAAATAAATCTAGAAGACTAACACAGAGAGAGGGAAAGAGAGAAAGGTTGAAAGTAAGAGAGAAAGAGAGAAGTATCAAATGCTAGTGTCAAGTTTTTATTGTTTCGGTAAGTAAGCAACGACAATGAATAAGTAAACTACTGCCATGATCCACTACTCAATTGAGGTCACTGCATTCTTGTACTTTGAAAATCCAACACTTAAACTATAAAGCCATTACATTCCCTGAGAAGGTCTACCCACCACCCGGCATACACATTTCTAACTACAAATCAGCATTGAAAATTCACACTTCAAACTGATGAATAATAAATTAGTGTTCAGAGATTTTTCGACTAGCAAAAAATTGGCAAAGGAATTTTAGAGGTCAATGATTTTGGAAACATCTGCTGAAAAAATATTGGTAAACTTTGTGCCAAATTTGAATCTTCAATAAATATTTTGCCCAGTTAAAAGTATTTTCTAGACATGATGAAAATAAAATTTTGAAAGGAATAACTTCAAGAACAAAAATGAAAAGTTAAATATCAGCGGTTGTACGTCAGTTGATGTTGAGATGCCACTGTAGGTAGTATAGTAGTTAAGGACACAGAAATAAAAATTAGGGAGCAGAGTTCAATTTCCAGCTGAGTTTTTTCTGTTCCCCCTTTGCACAAATACACTTGAGAAAAGTATGAATCCATCTCTTCTCCCCAAGCTATGGATTAAATATCAGGACTGACTGGCCTCTATAGCTTTGCTTAACAGCCAATCTAGAGATGATTACTTAATAAAAACATTCATTTACTAGAAATCTTGACAACTGTTTTATGGGGTGGGATGTGTAACCACCCACCACTAAGAAAAATGCACAATAATTCAAAATTTTTACATCATAGCAGTTGTACAACCTTTGCTACAATTCAGAGATTGCATCAACTTTTATAGCAATGCTAATTGCATGAGAAATGTTTTCCTTCTGTAATTGCATGTGCTGTTGTTGTTTTGCACATAAATTTTCAATATTTCCACTGTGCAGCACATGGCATCCATATACCATTGCTCAGGCCTCCACCCTGGCAAGGTCACTCCAGTCACATGACCAAAGGACTGAATTTTAACCAAGCAAGGTGCTGCTTTTATCTTGCAAAATAGATAGATGAATACTATGATGGTATGTGGTTTCAGAGCTAAAATGAATGGTTGGTTTACCCACACCAAGAAGATTAATGAAGGATGATAATGATGAGGAAACACGCAGGTAATTTTAACAAAACAAGATAAGGAATTTATTCACAAATTTACATGCTTGATGTAGTGTCAGTAGCTAGTTTCATGAAAACATATCAGATTTCTTATAGTCTGGAGTTTTAACATATTGTCATACAACAGATTAAATGATCTGATACAAAATAATATTCAAAAATGTTTAAAAGAAAGATAAAGGAGTTTGTTGCTTACCGAAGGATATATATATATATATATATATATATATATATATATATATATATATGGTTTGCATACATTCAAAAGTAGACGAAAAAAAGATTTCTTGGATTGTTGAGAGAAAATTCTTTGAAGTTCCACATGCTTTGTTAAAAGCCGATAATATAATTGGTGAGTAATTTTACACAGGCGAGAACTTCAATGCTGGTTGCAAGGAACTGAAATGAAATTTTTCACATGACTTCAGATACTCTTCTCTGATTAATTTAATTTTTCTCATTATTTTGTATAAAAAAGAATTTTGCAAAGACCCACTGCTCTCTTTGCTTTTTCTTATTGGCTCACCTGAGAATTCATGTGAAGGCAAGGTTTTCATTGGTCCAAAGAAAATTTCATATAGGCTCACAAATTCCTTTCCTTCTTCTTCCTCAGTTCTTGGAATTTGAGGGGAATGGGTGAAGGTAGTTATTATTTTTTACTCACTAAAATACTACAGCAGTAAATGCTGGACAATCTTTTCATGGAGAAGAGAAGTAAAGTGAATACTAACAGTTTCTAAGAATACCAAGGGCAGTGTATAATATATGAGCAATGATAAAGTTTTAATCAAGAAATTGGGTTACAAGGAAACAATCAGAAGGATAAAGTTGAAATTTCTAGGTTACATAATGAGGAAAGAAGGCTTGGAGAATTTAACATTGAAGACAAGAGAAGCAGAAGGAAGTAACAAATAACATGTTTGAGTACGATGTTGGCAAAAGAGGAGCAATACAACATGGTAAAGGGCCAAAAGTTACTTTATCCTGGGCTGCTCACCCCTCATAACCAAACATCACCACCTAAATAGTCTTGTCCAGTTTTGTGCCCCTGCTGCAAGGATGCAAAAAATGCAGAACCCGACCCCCCCATATATGTGCTTCTCTGTGGCACTTATCCATATTACCACATTCATCTTTGCTCTCAACTGTCCTCAGGATGAAGGGATGGGAATCTTCAACCAAATATCCAAGAAGATTGACAATATCCTTACTAAATTCCTTGAAGCCAGCTTTTATCTCTGCAGTGACTTCAATATCCACCATAAAATGTTGAAGGCAGATATTGCAGAAACTTCTCTATTGCCTATGAACTAACCCAAATCATCGGAGAACCTACCTGGGTCCCAGACATGATTAGACACCAGGTAAACCTCCTGTCCTGATAAATGCCCATCAAAAGTTTTACCTCCACTAGGCACATCAGACCATTCACTAATCAGTGTCCAGATCAACGTTAAACCTAATGTATCATCCCATAGAACAATTTTCTGCTATTCAAAGGTAGACTGGGACAACTTTCAGTTCTACATGATGGAAGCTCTCCTCCCAACCTTCTTCAAGCATGCTGCTTCCAAAACTGCTACCCTTGTCACTCATTGGATCATGGAAACTTTTATAATCCCAACAGAAATTCCAATAAAAGCCAAACAGTTAACCCTGGTTCACCCCTGAATGTGATGCAGCCATAACTCACCAAAATCACTACCCCAATCTCTATTGCAAGGAGCAAAGTAGTTCGGCCTTCACTGCATTCAAAACTTCCTGCAATAGCTGCAAAAAAGTCCTAGAAAATGCCAAGTGTAGCTATGCATGAGCAGTACAGACCAAAGGTTGAAAAGAAACAAATTGGATCCTGTGAATTCTGGAAGATCACCAACCAAATCATAAACAGAGGTAAAACGGCTGTGCCCATAATTATAAATGGCCCCGAGGTCATCATATCTTCCTCAACCGATAAAGCAAACCTCTTTGCTTCTAACTCCACATTAGGTGACAAAGTCTACCCCCTCCCCAAGTTCCCATCTCTCACTGTGCACAATCTCAGTAATATTACCGTCACAGCATGTGAGATCTAAAATTCTGGTGGTTCTCTTTAAGAACATCAATCCAGAACTATCCCCAATCCTAGTAAAATTATTCAACCACTGCTTGAAGGAGAAATCATCCCTAAACCTGTGGAAAGTATCAAGTGTATGACTGGTTTTCAAGAATGCAATCTTCCCCCACCTAGTACAGACCCATCAGTCTCCTCAGTATCATCAGCAAGGTCTTTGAGGCCAATAAGAAGGTCGTTGAGCACCTGGAAAAGTACAACCTCTTTAATGATGAGCAGTATGAATTTTGATCAGCCCAATTCACTGCTGATGTCCTAACTACTGTCACTCAGAGAATCAATGAGGCTCTTGACAACAAACACATCTCAAGGACTACAGCACTAGATATATGAAAGGCCTTCAACAAGGTATGGTACAAAGGCTTACTACACAAGCTCTCGAGTTATGGAATCACTTGAAGAGTTTTCTCAACCATCAAATTCTTCCTACCAGGTAGGTCCCTGAAGGTAGTTATCTATGACCAGTCCTCCAGAGCCCTAAATGTCAATACAGGCGTCCTCTAGTAGTCTCTATTTGAATTGACCCTATTTTTGATCTGCATAAATGATCTGAGGAATGAAGGTCCTCTTGAGGAAGCACTATGCCTTGAAAGACTGTTGGACCTCAAACTGACACCTGATCTCAAGTGGAACTTGTACATATGATCCATTGCTAAGGATGCAGGTAAAATGATCGGCTCTCTGTAACGCTCCAATAAGTACATGTCACCTCCAGCTATCATCTACCTTTACAAGAGCCAGATCAGAACAAAAATATAATTTAGACTAATGTTTAAGTATTATGGTCTTAGGTCTGTTCCTTAACTTCATTTGCACTGTAATAATGATGAAATCAACATTCTTTTCATAAATGACTGAAGAATAAGGGGAAAAATATTTAGAAACCAATAATAATCATTATTATATTAGTGTCACAATTTGATGTAGTCAATCGAAGTTTTGTTCTTGAGGGATGGTGCCAATAAGACTCCTCACAACTCAAAAAATTTTGAAGAATTGTTCCAGAGTAAATGATGGCAATTTTCTGGAGGTCTAAAATCTAGGTCTTGATTCCAATTTTCCCCAAGTGTTTTTTTTTTCAGTTTTCTATGTGGTGTTCCAAGCACACCCATTATTATTATTATTATTTGATAAGTGTCAATTAACTTTCTGAACTTAGCTTATAAGAAACAGATGTTAATAATGCTTCTCCTGAATCTGTTCCCACTTAAAGCCATGTTTGCACTTATATGGGATTTTCTTAAGGGATCTAATTCAGTCCCAATCAAATCAAAAATCACTCATTCCTTGAAAACCTGGTAAAATAATTTTATAAAATAAATTTCATGTTTCTTTCTAAGAGAATCTGACTGTTTAACTATCACAACAGTAACAATTTTTTTTTTTTATATATATATATATATATATATATATATATATATATATATATATATATATATATATATATATATATATATATATATATATATATGACATATACATATAAATAGTACAGTGAACAGAAGATATTAGTGAAAAATAAATTTCTGGAGCAGTCTTTCCGGACCATAATATATTTTGTTTACATTCAGATGGATACAATGCAAGGAGAGATACAGATATGTGATGCATTGTGATACTGAAAATAAGACAGGCAAAAGTTATGTGCTACTAAAGGAAATGGAGAATTAACTGCTTTTTTTCAAGGAAGAAAAACTAAAATTGTACTGTAATGAACTACTGCAGAGGACAAAGAGGCTAAGGGTTGTGTGCATTTTCTGCAACAGACAATGTTACATTAGAGAAAATGTCTTAGTTCCAAGACAAAAATGGATCCAAATGTGTCTTGCATGTAAACTGACACAAAAGGAAAGAAATGGTGGCTTCATTGGTCACACATTTAAAACAGATCAATCCCAGAGTTGGATAGACTCTCACGAGAGAATCTTATTTTTTATATAAGTAAATCTTGGCTGTCAATGAGGAGATAAAAAGAACACAATGAGATAACAAGAAAAAACGGTGACTGCTGTAGTGAATGGGAGACATGTGTTGTGATCAGTGGATCTTTTGACTTAAGGAAATGGATTGCAGGAACTGATTACAAGCCAGAAGAAACTACAATTCTACAAAACTTTTCACTACATAAAATAAATTTATATATTTAGTGACTTTTAAAATCCTAATCAGATTTATTCTGATCTCATTGGCAATAACTAACTACAGCCTTAACTCAATAAGGAATAAAAGCTAAAATCTTGTTTCCTCAGGAATCTTCAGCCATTCCTCTTGACAGTAAACCCAAAACTCTTCCAAATTCTTTGGCTTTCTGTTAAAAACACAAGTTTTCAACCTTCTCCACACAGACGGCTTTGGGGAGGGGCAATCTTGTAATACTGTTATATCATCGTTAGTGAAAAACATTTTTGTTACATGTGATGTATGGCAAGATGATTTGTCATAATGGAATATTTCGTCCTCTGTTATATCTTGTAACTGGTATGACTTTAACAAAGAAATATGTCTGTTCAGTGTTTCATCAATTTTTATGAACTTTTACATATCATGTCTTTTGATGTAGCCTAAAACCATTAAGGCCCCGGTCACCAAATCTGTGTTTATTCATTTAACATAAAAAATTTGTATGTGCATCTTATTCTAGGATGATGTCAACCTTGAGGGATGTCAAGTGGCTCAAAACTTTTGCTGCTTTATTTTGCATATCATGAAGATTTTAGTTCAGTATCTCCTTTCATATGTGTCCACAAGAATACAACAATTTGCATTACAATTGTGAATGGCCACAGATGCCATGACTGAATGGTGATAGATGGCACTCCTGAATGGTCACAGCAATGAAAATAATCCAAATTGCAGACTGTATTGTTTCCTTTTTACTGTCTCTGTGCAGAACACAACCTGACTGTGATAAAAACCCTGTTCAACTGGCACAAAAAATCATGGCAACACCCAAGACTATGTCCTTATTTGATCCCAGGACAAAAGGGATGTCCAAAGCACTCACTCTATGCCTGCAGCAGATGCTTGCTGAACAGACCACTGTCTTTTTCTCTTGTGTCTGAAGATATCTATTTGCCAACCACTGTAGGCATCCTCCTCCTGTAGGCAGACCTCATAATACTTTGACTGTGTGAAGATCCAGTACACCTTCAAATATTGGAGCTCTTTCCACTTTATCCACATTCAAAGGAGCTCAATAAGTCATTGGACACAGAGATTTTATCACAGCAGAAAATGGACAAAACTCTGCAAATGATGCACACTGATGTCAGCAGCTGAAGAAATCCTTCAGATTCAGAAAAGCAAAAATCAGGAATTGGTCTGATGAGAATCAGGAAGAAATTGACCTGTTTATTAATCAAAAATGAGAACCATGTCTGGCTTTCAAGAACCTTCTCTCAGTAGAAAATTAAAAGGCAATTAAAATCTGCCAAAGATGAATCCATACAAGCCAGAACACCTGGAGGCAGGCAAAGGCAGCAGAAATGTGTGGACCAGTGGGATATGCATCACATTTTGTGTCCATTAAATGAAATCTTTTGTCCCATCAAAACAAAAGGGACTCAGATAGAACCACCATCCTTAGTGATCCTGAATCTGTCTTGGATCACTGGAAAACCACTTCCAGATTCTTCTCAATGACCAAGTTACCATGCTAGAAGACTTCCTGCAAACCCCCCACCTAACTCTCTGCCCAGCATTGATATCCCTCCACCAAACTTCTGCAAATTGAAGAAAGCATGCTACTTCCTAAAACCCATAAAAGCTGCCAGACCCAACAATGTTTCTCTGGATTTTTATCTGACAGTGGCCTTTAATGGATGATCCAGCTAATGCTTCGGATAGATAACATCTGGGAAGATAAAACAGTCCCTGAGGACTTTAAAATGCCAACAAAGAAGAAGACTGCTCACTCAAAAAAACTTTCATGGCATCTCCTCCTAAGTGTCACTGGCAAGATCTTTGTACAAATACTACTGAATTGACTCCTCCCCCATGCCAGAAGAAATTCTTCCAGAATTCCAATATGGTTTCCGGGCTTCAAGAAATACTGTCGACATGGTTTTCTGTGTGCACATCAGCTCCAGAAGAGCAGACAAAACCACTGATGTTCATCTTCTGGGATCTCTAGAAGGCCTTTGATAAAGTCCCAAGTCCCTCAGTGTGGGACACTCTTTATCTGTCTGGATTGCTTTGTGCCTGATCTGTATGCTCCACTACAGAGTGGAGGGCCAGGTGAACCATCAAGATGTCCTTTCGAACCCATTTCCAGTCACCAGTGGTCTTAAACAGGGCTGTGTGTTAGCTCTGATACTCTTCTGCATGTACCTCACCACCATAATCAATGAGATCCCCACTGGCAGTAACTGACATTGATATCTAATACAGATTCAACAACAGATGCTTCAATCTCAACAAAGAGCACCAACACACACACGTAAGAAATTCAGTATGTTGACAACAATGCAACTGCAG